>CAHIKZ030004764.1:855000-865000 GCA_903632075.3 Acanthosepion pharaonis | reverse complement strand
TACACCATTTACGTTTCCATTTTCATTTAATTCCTTTCTTTCTCTTAATCGATATCAATTTTAATGAAAACAAGATTAAAAAAAAACAATTAAAAAAAAAGAAACAAGAAAAAAAAAAAACTGACATTTTTGAGGGTGTACTTCTTAGTCTCACATATTGTAGCCTGGAGCTAACATCATTTCAGCGCCTGACTCGAACCCGCGACAAGAAGTAAATTAAGAAAGCAACCAAAAAGAATTCCGTATTGAAAAAGACAAACTAACCTCATAAAATTGGAACTTTTTTGAAAGGCTTCTTTTTTTTTTCGTTATTGATTTTTGTCTCGCCCAGAAGGGAAGATAGATTTTTTTTCTTTCTACAACTGTAGGCATTAGTGGTTATTTGATTAAAAACAATAATCAAAATAACCTTTTTTTTTTTCATTTCGTGCAAATAAACTGCTTATTTACATAGTATTAAAGACAAAAGATACACTCAACAACAGCATCTTCCAAAATCAGTGACAAGAAAGAACCCTGTCAATCCAATTTTAATTAAATAAGAATCCTCTGTATCTGCCTATATTTCTGAGATGAGGTATCGTAACTTACACTATTTACATGGCCCAGTAGATAAAAGCGTTGGTTGAAGTAATCCAGTTATTATATCTTGATCCAAAGAGTTGTGATTTCAATACCTGGTCACAGCAGAGGTGAACAAAAACTTAGAGAGTTCAGTTACTAAAGGGAAATAACCGAAACTGAGACATACAGAACAATCTAACCCGGTGGACGAAATAAAGTGTTCGATTCGAAATTCCAATCACCAGAAGAAGGTCGGAGCGTACAACGGTCGTGAATATGACGGTAAAAACAACAGTCTGAACAATGTAAATAGTGTAAAGAATTCTACTGCTGTGGCGCGATGAGCAAGCCTATCTCTTAGCTCATTCCATTGTGCACTTAATTTGATCGTTAACGGATGTCTTCTAACAGATTATTCTTGCTAGGTCACAGGCACATTAAACCTGGGACATAGAAATCACAACTCTCTCTCTTTATTCGGTATAATCTTTTGAGAGAACAGACTATGTAGTCACTTCAGCTACAAGATGCTCTGTACAAATGCCACTCTCTTTGTGTGAAAAGCGTAAGCCTGGGATTCTCAGAAGACGCTGCGACAAATATGTCTTTGACGTAAAAGAGCTAAATTAATTCTTAACAACCCACCCACATAGCACAATCCTTCTAACTTTCACTTCATTTTTGTTTGCTTTTATTTTCATTTTCTCTTCTTATGTCACGGCTTCATTTGAAGAGTCACTGAGTAGTATCGACCGAGAGATCTTTTTAATGAAAGCCTGATTTTATAGGACACGACGTTGTAAGACGATCTAATCTATCACTATTTAAAAGGCAAATGTTCAGCTTAGGTCCATGCTCTAGTTTCACCAGTTCAGATATTTACATCTAGGAAACGCCATGCCACTTCCACGGAGTCGATTACCCTCATTTACCCCGTATTTCAAATGTAAGAAGAAAATTCAACTCAGACAGCTTTTTCCCCAAGAATTGCTACTTTGTGAAGCAAACGCCTATTTGAATCCCTCCCTGGAGCACTTTAGTTTTAACCTCTTCAAATCAAGGGTAAATCACTATCTATCCTCCTTATCCTCATAAGCGTCTCCTTAATCTCTTTTTTCATCTATATAACACACTTCATTCGTCATAAATACTTTAACAGTTACCCTCTACCTTAAATGACCATTGGGTGTACGGGCCCACGGCTATATCACATTGAAACACTGGTTCTCCGTACGATCACCAAAGTTAAGCAACGTCGAGACTGGTCAGTACCTAGATGAATGACTGCTTGGGAAGATCAGATGCTTAAGCTACGATGTGAGGGTGTAATGGATAATAGTTTGACATTGTTAATCGGAGAGCAGATTCCAGCTGGTCTCGTTATATTCACTTACGCGCAAAAGACCCTTGTGAAAAGTATAAATCCGCCTCTTTTAGTATGTGTTATCACTAAAACTATTATTACCCCTCCCACCAAAAAAATTCTTACAATCTAAAAATATTTTCTGGCTTTTATTAACCTGCAAAGATTTCTTAAGCTGCCGAAAACGAATGAATAAATCAATCAAACCATTTTCAACAGTTTTGAAAACATGTATTGAAAGAAGAAGGAATGCTGGGATTGCTTTCCAGGTAGGAAAAAACATTGAATTATTAATAAATTTATAGGGAATAAGGTAATAATTGATGAGCCTGGAAGAGTTTTAGATTTCCCACTTGTGCCAGGGATTGATATACAATTCTGACAAGATTTGTCTCCCTTGAATCTTACTTGATAAATTATTCAGTTCTATACAAACGAAGTTTGGCTTACATAATTTTATTTCTTAAAATAACCTGCAAACGGTTGATAAACCGTAAAAAAAGAATCAATCAGTCATATCATGGGGGGGTACAAAAAATATGAAATAGACCCATAACAATTTATCGTGCTAGTATATTCTTAGTAAACTATGAAGAACCAAAGAAGGGTCTACAATACAATCGATCCTACGTATCTGGACGTGACGTGGCTTCCCTCTGTCTTTTCGACAAAAGCAACTGCTCTGACGAGCTTCCCTCCCCCTGGTGCCCCGACAACATGAATTTAAGCGTGGAACTAGATTGATTTCTAGGTCTCACTCTTTTAAAGTTTGTTATGGTCCAGGTTAGGACCAAGGAAGAACAACACGAACACAAAAGTAGAAATAACGAAGGTATATTACACGAAATAATAATACAAGATGTGGAAGGTGTTAGTATGACTGTCAGTCTGGTTTGGACTGAACTACTATCGGCTCGATTCGTCCCTCTCTCTTGAGAGGCGTAGTATACATAGTATTAGGAAGAGTTCATTCTGTAGTTATAGGTAAGGACCCATGACAATGTTGAAATAGCAAAATGCAACTACCGCTTCTACACCAACAGTTTCTTTAATCTCGCACTTCCCACCTGTGGAACTCCCTTCTGTTTACTTGCTTCCTTGTTAACTACAATCTTCAAAAAAATTAAATGTCAATCACCATCTATCTTCTTGGATCCCGTATATATATATATATATATATATATATATATATATATATATGTGTGTGTGTGTGTGTGTGTGTGTGTGTGTGTGTGTGTGTGTGTGCAAATATAGAGAAAATAGGAAAGAACCGTCAGGTAAATAATCCAAAGTGCTTTATTATTTTTGTTATTATTTAAAAAAAAAAACAGTGCTCAATAAAAAAGTCGAGCCTAAATTATAATTATTTTTTAAAAAAAATATGATTCCTTCGCTACATAAGAGTTCTCATGTTTCAAAAACAGGAGCCAAAAACTTCAATATAATTATTAAAATTAAATTGAATTAAATTATCAAGCTCTGTTTCATCCTCAAGCGAAATTTTGGGAATAACTAATCTTGAAATTTACGAAGACTTAAAAGCATATTCATTCGTAAAATTAGTTACTATGGAAACGGATGACACAACTATTTCAATAAGGGGCAACTCTCTCTCTCTCTCTATATATATATATATATATATATATATATATATGTGTGTGTGTGTGTGTGTGTGTGTGTGTGTGTGTGTGTGTGTGTGTGCGTGTGTGTGTCGCATCGGTAGTATCAAGTCCTTCTTGATGCAGTCACACTTCAGATGGGCTGGTCATGTCATCAGAATGATTGGATGCCGAAAATCCTAATGTATAGCTAACTTTTTCATGGTAAGCGTAATGTAGGCCGTCCTTGGTCACGCTTCAAGGACAAACTTAAATACAATTTAAATGCTGCAAACATCCCTATGGAGGAGTTCGAGTTGGCTGTTGAAAACCAAGCAAATTGGAGAAACACCTGCTACCGAGGTATAAGTAAATTTGATAAGAATCGTCCCGACCATCTGAGAGAATTACGAATCAACACTAAATCTCTGGCGAATACCATAACCCATATGACGGTCAATCCTTCAGTATGACCCACGTGTGGATTTGTTTGTAAATACCGTGCAGGATTGTTGTCTCGTACGAAATATAAACTTAAAAACTGAACTGAAAGACACTCATACGTCGAAAACGACGGAGAGTCCATCATCATATCATGTATATATATATATATATATATATATATATATATATATATATATATATATATATATATCGATAGATAGATACATAGATAAAGAGAGAGAGAAAGAGAGAGAGAGAAAAAAAACTATACTACAATTTAGATTTCCAGTGTTTTAACATTTTCCAAAGCAAAATATATTAATTTTGAAAAAGGGTGTAATTTTGAATGTGTATTAAGCAGCTTAGTCAAGTTTGGTATAAGGCATTAACAATGGAGCCGTTAGCAATTGATTGGTAGATTCGTTTACTAACCTTCGCTCTAGACATGGCGCCCGCTTTGTACCGTCTGTGTATAACAGTTTTGGGATCTTGTCTTCTTTTTTACAGGATATAAAATTCAATGTAATCACACGAGGTAACTCAGTGTGTCTTAACGCCTGAGTGAACTAATGACAAAAGATATTATCAAAATGACGCACTGCGAATATAAGATTTAAAATCCGGCAACCATGACACTTTGGGCGTTGATTATCATAATTGGTAAAATAATGCCACCCATGGGAATAGTTTCAATTCTAAGAAAAATATCAGACGAGGAATTGTACAGCTGGACTATCTAAGAAACCAAGGGAAACAATTAAAAAGAATTCTATTGAATCCTGTAAGAAGGGTGATCTTATAAATACAGTCTCAGAACTTTGGTTTATTTCGAATGGTATGCAAGTTGGAACAAAAAGAAAACGGAAGAATCAATCATCATCATCATCATCATCATCATCATTTATTTGCAATTTCCCTTCAGGACGTGGGCAATGATAGCTCTAAGCAATGGTAGCAGAAGAATAGCAGTACAAAATACGAGCGTCGCTCCGAAAGTCATACCTCCTATATTAACTGCCCGTCAGAGTCGGGGATTGATGACATGACAGTAGAAGTTGAACCTTCGTACCGATAAACCATATATAGTTTTTCTTTGTTACAGATAACAGCTGAGCGGTAGTCTGGCAAGTTGACGTCTGACATAAAAGTGCGTACAGAAAACAGAAGTGCTTTCAATGAACTTTTCCATTGACAAAATATTGCGCCTAATGGTAATCATCGACTCTTGCTGAGACTTTATCGTGAATGTGAACAGGGTTAGACGGCGGGTAATGAGCTTCAACAATGGAGACAGCGATGTGTATGATAAACCCCATTTAAGAGCGTGGTATGCAGGATCTTGCTTATTGATAGTAGAAATGCATAGCCAATGGCTGGGACTATTTAGAAAAAGTAGTATTTTGTATCTGAGAATGTACTCCAAGGAACAGTGTTAGTGTAATATAGCTGTTAGTTATAGTTTCCATGAAAAGAAGTGAGAAGCATTACTTTCGGAGTACTCTATGTATAAAATAAATTTCGTCAAAAAAAAAAAAAAAGGGATAAATTTATGAGGAAGAGTGGAGTTGCGAAAAAATAAAAATAAAATATAGAGAGTGGGGAAGAGAAAAAGGAATTAGTGGAAAAACAGCGAAAATACAAGAGAAAGAAAAGGAACAAGGAACAGTTAAAGAGATATGAGAAGAGAGAATAAAAAGTCTGAAGAAGAAGAAAAAGTTGAAGAGATTTAAGAGAGAGTAAAAAGTCTGAAGAAGAGGAAGAAGAAGAAAAAGTTGAAGATATATGAGAAGAGAGAGTAAAAAGTCTGAAGAAGAAGAAGAAGCAGTTGAAAAGATATGAGAAAAGAAGGTAAAAAGTCAGAAGAAGAAGAAGAAGAAGAAGAAATTGAAAGGAGGAAAGACTGAAGACGAGAGATAAGAATTAAAAGAGAAGAAGGAAGAGTGAGAGGAGAGGAAAAGCGAAAAGGAATAAAAGGAAAAAGAATAGAGGATAAAAAAAAGAGAAAACGAGAAGTAGGAATTAAAACAGGAGAGAGAGAAAGGCAGAAAAACCAATAAAAGGGAGAAGAATAGAGGAGGAAACTAGACAAGAGGTAGGAATTAAAAACAGTAGGAAGAAGATGGTGAGGCGAAAAAAGGGAGAAGACGAGAGGTTGGAATTAAAAGAGAGAGAAAGAAGAGAGACAATGAAGGAAAGATAAGAGAAGAGGAATAAAGAGGAAGGAAATAGGTTTAAGAAGACGAAGGGTAGCAATTAAAAAGAAAGAGGAAGAGAGGAGAAAAGAATAGAGGCGTAAAGTGAGGGAGAATAGAGGGAAAAACAGATGAGAGATAAGAATAGAAAGAAAAATAGAGGGAGAGAGAAGAACAGAAAAAAAAAGAGTAAGTCAGGCGAAGAATAGGAGAAGAAAGTAGAGGAGGAAGAAGAAAAATAAGAATATATAGCAAGATGGGGAAGTCGTCAAACATCAAAAAATGGTTGCCAAGAAAAAAAAAAAAAAGAAAAAGAAATTGAATGAGTAATAAACGATCATGGACGAATAAATCCGAGCGAATTGTGCTTTTATTGTCCAGCCTTCATTTTGTTATATAATCGTTGAGGTGGAAGGTCCGGGACTGTCCGTGACTGCCCGCCAGGCCTCTCAACACCAGTATGGCGATAGTTAATACGCTGGTTTCAATGTCTCGGCGATCCCGCAGGTGATTTAGATGATAAAAGTTCATATATCCAGGCTTTTATTACAGCAATCTGTGCTCTTCGTCTGACTGTGTTTGCAATACCCAAATTACACACTCGAAGCCGGTGGACCCCGCGGTCAGTTACGAAAGGTTTGCCAATTCCATATAAGGCAAAAACAATTATTTTACACCCTGCTTTGTTTAATTCCTGTGAGGGCAAACCATGTATTATGTGAGAAACGCTTTCGGCTGGCAAAATAGAATTATTGTGAGATTTAATTGTCGCCAGTCCATTCGCTGTTTTGCTTCGTGAGCTTGTAGAAAGGAACGATTAGCACAAGCATGGTTTGTTACTTTCCGAATTTAACTCAATAAACTGGTTCCATGGTTCACCTCGAGGGCCAGATTGTCTTGTAGATTCGGTAGCGTGAAGAATTGCCTGGCAGTGGAAGGCGTAAACAGCCAGTTCAAGGAATTGTGTTTTGGACTAATTGACATCTCGCTCGAAATAAGGAAAGCGTGTCAATAAAAAAGAAGACATGAAGAGTAGCAGGTTTAGTTCAGTAGTTAAATAGCAGACTAGCGGTCAGCACCATTTGAGGTTCCCTTACAATTACCAGACTTCTTTTACGTGCTGCGTCGGTACCAGGACGTAGCCGACCCTTGCCCTCCACAACTTCCTATCCCTTTTACACTATATACATTGTTCGGGCTTTTGTCATCACTTTTATTGTCATATTCACGACTTTTCGGCTGTTTTACGCTCCGGGCTTCTTCAGGTGATATTCGTTGGAATTTCAAACATAACCCTTTATTTCGTCCACGGGGATAGATTGTCCTAGTTATACATGACTCAGTGGATAAAATCGTTGGTTGAAGTAATCCAGTGACTTGATCTAAAGAGTTCTGAGTTCAATACCTCGCCACAGCAGAGGTGAACAAAAATCTTGACGATTTCAGTTACTAAAGGAAAATAACTGAAACTGAGATATCTAGAAGAGGCACGGCACGTGGAACTAGAACAATTTACCCTCGTGGACGAAATAAAGGATTCGGCCAGAAATTCCAACGTATATCACCTGAAGAAGGCCGGAGTGTACAACGGTCGAAACATTGTGAATTTGAGAATAATGATAAGTCCGAATAATGTAAATAGTTACAGTACTTAATCTCAGAAATATAGACAGAAATTTCTATCCTTTGTAGTTCTAAGCAATGTTATATACAGGTTACTTGATGTTTTTTCCCTAAAAATACGTCCTGTGAGTGTCAAATTCTTCAGGCCCTCTTTCCTCATTATGCGTCCCAGAAATTTCAACTGTCTTCTCCTGTCACCCATTAAATCCCGAACCAGAGAGATAAATTTCTGAGCAGGCTTTATTTTGACGTTTCAAATCTATAACTCCCATCTTCAGTTGTCATCCTTTTTAACCACCATACGTTCTGTCTTATTACAAATGATATTTCTTTCTTTCTTCTCGCTTTACTACGTTGTCTAGAAGTGTCTGCAGTTTTCTAGCACCAGATTGGTCGTTACGGCAAAGAAAGTACGTAATTAATTTACGTGACTACGATACCAATGTGGTAATAACATCAACTTTTTCTTTTACTAATTGAAATGGTATAGTAATTCGTTGGTAATTGATTTTGAACCGTGAGAGTAAATAACAACCAAACGTCTTATAAATTTTCAGAAGTTTAAATATTGTTTTCAACCAATTTACCAATTCGGGAGAGGTTGTCTTGAAAATAAATTCTCGAAATTTTTGCACAAAGCTTCTCAACCCGATCACTTCCCACAAATTGGCTATTTTTGGAGGTGGAGCTGAGAATTTTCCAACACTCCCATATATATATATATATTGCTAACTATATATATTACCTACTTCAGTTGTAAGACTCAGAGTTTCATGCGTATACAATCGGCAGGTACGAATAGTTATGAACTATTAGTACCTGACTAGTAATATATATATATATATATATATATATATATATATATATAAAAAGTTTTTATGGCTATCTCAGAGTGAAACATTGATTCTCGTACGATCACCGAAGTTAAACAACGTCGAGCCTGGTCAGTACCTAGATAGGTGACTGCTTGGGAATACTAGGTGTTGTAAACTTGGATGTGCGGGTGGTGTAATGGATAACGGCTGCGAATTTGAAACCGGAGAGCTGAGTTCCAAGAGCGAGAAAACGCTGAAAATACATTTAAGCTCTGCCAATACCCTAATTATTTCATATTTAATGCGAAAAAAAAGAAGCCCGTTAAATATTTAAAAATAGAAGATTGGATCTTTCTGACAAACTCAATAAATTAAAATATATTGTTCTACCCACCACTTCCACCACGACTACAATTAAAAAGAATTTATTTAAGCTTAACATAAAATTTGTCACAACTACTTTTAAAACAATAAAAACTTAATTAATGCAAAACAACATAATGAGCGAAAACTTGAAGGAGGAATTTACTCTATCACCTGTAATAATTGCCACAAGAAATACATAAGAGAAACCGCAAGTAATTGAAACAAAAAATTATAAGAACACAAAAGGGATCGTTTCCAAAACAACACATAAAATGCATCAGTTGCACAGCGTAATGAGTTTGATTATAATTTAAAATAATATTATATAATAATATTATAATTTTAAAAATGCTACTAATTAATTAAAATTTGCTAAGATGAAAACGTATAGAAAGTGCTTTAATCGCTAGATCATCCGCAGTAAATTTATGTCCAGAACTTAGAAGATTTCACTTTTCTTGGCAGATTTTCTATTATCACAATGCGGGATATTTAATAGCAAAGGTGATAACAACATAAACAAGAAATAAATGAATCAAAGTAAAATCGGCTAAAGATATATTAGAAAAAAAAAAATTAAAAAATTAAAAATTCTCAGCTTCCCTGTGCTTCGTGCGCATGTGCTGTCCGATGAAGTCCTTTGCGTGCCACACAAAAAAAATCACTATGTGTCTGGGTGTTTCTCGCGTGTGTCTCTAGGTATCTCACGTTGAGAAGCGATCTCGTCAAATTAAGTACATATGCATATATTCTAACTTCCCAATTATACATACATACATACATGCATATCCGACCCACTCTAGACCAACTCGATCAACGGCCGAGTTGGCCCTAAGGAAGTCAGATGGATCGAACGATGGTTTCTCATGAGGGTTCATCTTTTCTTTATTTAAATTTCTAGAATATTCAAGACGGTAAACATAAATACACTGTTTAATAAATAAACGGAGCCTCAATTCAAATCTGGGTAACCACTAAAATTAACGACTAAAATGAAAAAACATTATCGGATTAATAAATAAAAATCCATTACTA
>CAHIKZ030004764.1:847500-852500 GCA_903632075.3 Acanthosepion pharaonis | reverse complement strand
GATACCAGCAATATATATATATATATATATATATATATATATATGTGTGTGTGTGTGTGTGTGTGTGTGTGTGTGACTCGACTTCAGTATTAGTTATTTATTTTAGGAAAATTATAAAATGCTTGACGTCTGCTTGTCAAAAAACTACACGGTCTGCATTAATTTGCTTAGTCAAAATATTTGGTGTCTTATTTTAAATAAATAATCATTGTTTTTCGTGATGTTTTAAAACTGTTCCTAACATACACTGACATCTCTGCGCTGACATGTGCAATAACTGATTGCACAAAAAGAGATGTCACTGTATGTTAACCTATTGTATAATAACACTTTTAATGCATTTTCTCTTCTAATCAAACTGGTATTTATTAGCTTAGAATTGGGGTCCGATGTGTTACGCTAACTAAAATGTTATTATAAAATAGATCGCAGCGATAAGGTTATTTATCACCCACCCCTCAGTCGGATGTCCTTACTTTACACGCGGCTTTGTTTCTCAATCCAACCTGAAGATTCCAGCCATAAAGAGACGTAACAAGCTTTTACACATTTTTTTTTTATTTAGGATTTTTTCGAAACGGTATTTTTCATTTTTACCGAAAATATAATTTTGCTCGACATATACTTTGCGATGTAAGTAAGCATCATCAGAAGAAACTTCATATAACGAAAGTCAGCAATATTTTGCAGTATTTTCCCATAACTTAAAAAAATGAGAAAAAGCTCATTTATCACAAAAAACACATATCATTACTTATTAATATACGTTTGTTATTCATCAATAAATTAAAAATTCAATTTCATTTAATATGCGCGTCTGTGAAACGCCATTGTAAGAAATATTTGAACTGCAAAGCTGTAATTATTTTCAAAATTAATATATTTTTTGTAATAAAGATTAAAATGAAATGAACTATGTACTTAAAGATGTACAATAAAACACCTGAGGTAAAAATCTAAATGTTTTTTTACGAATATTATTCTGTCATATTAGCTTAAAATAAATATATATATATATATATATATATATATATATATATATATATAACTAGTAAACTTCTGTCATAGCAACTGTTCATTTAAGCTAATATATATATATGTATATATATAAAATCAACTAAACTTCTGTTATAGCAACTGTTCATTTAAGCTAATATGACAGAATAATATATATATATATATATATATATATATATATATATACAGACAGACATAATGAATACAGAATCCTTAAAAATCCATCAGGTCAGGTTATAATTTATTTCGTGGACTTCACGTCCATCTCTTCAAACCAGTTTTTCATTAATGTAGGATTCTGTATTCATTATTATATTGCTCTGTTATTTACATTGAGCTCTCTTTGGATTTACATCCGCCTTGGAATTATCCCTACTAATTATCAATTGATGTTATATATATATATATATATATATATATATATATATATGCGTGTGTGTGTATGTGCTTGTGCGTGTGCGGGTGGATGGGTGTGTATTGCTACTAAAGTTCAAAAGACTTATCTTGTTTCGCAGATATACGACTCTAAATGGTGAAAATCTATTGAATTCCTTTCCAATTATCACATTTATATAAGCCACATAAAAATGATAAACATTGGATCCAAATGAATTTCAAACGTTTTATAAACTAAAATCATGAAAGCATTTAATTAAAAAAAGAAAGAAAAAACCTCCTAATGTGACAACATTTAAACTGAAATAATTTGATTGTATATTTCAGTAGATTCACCATTATAAAAATGGATTTGCGTTAAGAATTCTTGGGAAAATATACTAGGCAAATGTTTCTAACACTCATACAGTTTGAAAGTATTAGATATAATTTCCGCAATATTCATAATTATTGTTCATTTTCTTTTTACTGTTTATTTTTTTTTTTTTAATAATGAGGACTTGGATTACAAAGCTCTGTTCCCCTTTAAACGCGTTGAACACCAGTAATTGATTGGCTGACGTGTTTTGTCAGCTGTTAACAATCGGTATTTTTTAAAAATCTTTTCACCCCAAGCCAGGAAACAAAGTCACTAACACGCAGTTACTGAGTGCCAAAGAATACAAGAAAAACATTAAGGAACGAGACCAATAAAAGAATAGAATTTAAGAAGATAACAATTGACACTGCATTTAAATTTTTACAAAAGCGAGAAGTGAGAGAAAAGAAACTATTAGCATAGAATTTACGCTTATATCAAGCAATTTAAACTAAAATTATTTTGCCGCCAATTTAGTACTGCGGTTAATTTCAGTTTAGCATAATTATTATATACATATAGGCACACACACACACACACACACATATATATATATATATGTGTGTATGTGTATATATTAGACAGATAAATATACTCAAATGGATAAATATAAATAAATGTACATGTAAATGTTCAAATACACACACACACACGCATGCAGACACACGCACAAACACACACGTACATAATTTAATTTAATTTAAAGTAAAAACAGACCACTTTAAGGCACAGGTAATAGAGGTATATATATATATATATATATATATATATATATATATATATATATATATATATATATATATATGCGTGTGTGTATGGGTTTGTGCGTGTGGGTGGATGGTGGAGTCTGCATGCGTGTGTGTGTGTGTATTTGAACATTTACATGTACATTTATTTATATTTATCCATTTTAGTATATTTATCTGTCTAATATATACATATATATATATATATATATATATATATATATATATATATATATATATATATATATATATATATATATATATATAACTTTAGATTTGACCATCACTAAGAAGGAGATTACGTCGTTTACGTCAAAACAAACGCTTTTTTTTGTCCGAAGTATATTTACTCCGTCTCCCCACTGGGACGTAATGTGACAAAAGGTCGGGTTTAGTGTGGGGAACCCGACCGCGTACACTAGGGCCAGGGATCAAAATTTCCCATCCCCAACAACCGTCTGTTTCTTCCGACCCCTTTCTTTTCTAGCGCAATGAGAGGAATACAGCTGTACCCCGGGACAGGGCACCTTCAAGTATTTTCCTCCCCAGCTGCGTCTCTGTCCGCAGACAGAGACACAACTAAGTCACACTCTGTAGGAGGTGCAATTCAGAGATGATTACCCTACCCGGCATGTGCCAGGTAAGCATGAAGACTGCAAATTTATTGAAGTACCTACGTTTATATATATTGATTGATTAAACAGCCATAGTCGAGATCATAGAGTCATTATAAAATCCATGATCCTTTCGTATTACGTATTTTACTAGGACCAAATACATTTTTTAATTCAGTTACATTTCTAAATCGGTTGCAAACTAAGAGTAAAAAGCCTAGTTTACCCTATCATTTAAAACATAGCTTGGAAAGGAGAAGTGATATCATCAAACCTTCCCTAAAGGGTTATTTGTGTGAAAGTGAATATAACGAAACTCAAATGGAATTCGAACTCGGCACTCTGAATTCTCGTTCCATTATATCACCTGCACACCCCAATATATATACACTGATAGAAAAATGTGACTTTAAGCCTTTTCACAGAGGACAGTGTTCTTTGTGAAAATATTCCTCGATATTTAAAGAGTTGCTTTGTCTTGCCTGACTTTTAAAATTTAACATGTGGAAAAGGCAATAAGAAAGTAATAGATACGAACCTTATCAAAAGTTTGCCGTTGGGCTCTGTTTATTGTCATCGAATAACGCAGACGATAATTACAAAGCTTATCTTAGTCTGCCACAAGGCCAGATCGAGTTAGGAAGACTGTATTAAATTAACACTAAAAAAACTGGATTTTATCCCGGTGTAACAGCCCAGATTACCCACCTCTAAACACACACACATACACCAAAAATATACTCGGATATAGTTTAGCCTAGTTCAGAATAAACCCCGGCGTATGGTTGGTAGGGCCTACTTCATACCTAAGGGTATTATACAGCCTTGTCTAAATTACATTCTCTAGGGCAGCTTACGCCACCTCTTCTACTTTTAGTCTCAACAACTGTTTTCTTAATTGGAATGTACCATGAGGCTCCATTTTACAAATTGATAATAATGGTCGACATGAACTCATTCGACAGAAACCCGGTATTGGCTGGAGAAAAATAATAGGCATCCAAATTTGGGTTGGGTTGTACCCCGAGTTCAAAGACCTTGGCTTTTTGGCAGAATCCCCGACTGACGCCAATTCAGTCGGGTTTCGATCCTAGCTAGAGGCAACCGGACGTCTAGCCACACTGATGAGCTGTGAAACTGGATGACAATATATATGCTCCTGAAAAATTTATTTCGGTTGAGCTCTCTGGGGGGGAAGTGTGGGTTTGTAAACAGTGACTATTACGGCTAATAATGCAAGACCCTTCGGTAATTCGAATCGAGTTCTCTCAGTCACTGCGTGCTTATCTAAAAATAAATATGATTAAATTCACCTTCATCCCTGCCGTGCGCCAATGGCTTTGATGTAGAATCCCCGACTGACGCCAATTCAGTCAGGTTTCGATCCTAGCTAGAAGCAACCGGACGTCTAGCCACACTGATGAGCTGTGATACAGCGAAACAGTCTGTCTGTGGATGACAATATATATAATTTCTATATATATTATATATGCGCGGTACTTATTGGAAAGCAGTCAATATCAGTGATAGAGCTAACATACTTAGATGTATGGATGTGAGTTTGTGACCCTGGGTTTCACGCCTTGACGATCGCTAGGGCGTGAAACCCAAGGTCACAAACCAACATCAATACAACTAAAATATATATATATATATATATATATATATATATATATATATATATATATAAAAGTGGACACTGAGGTCAACATCAAGCGGTGACATTCTGTTTCATGCTTGATTCGTAAACATTCATAGGCTATACTGAAGACAAGCGAATCAGCTTTCTAGCCAAACGGTTGATTATTACTGTTTTCCCTTCTGCCTCTCTTGCTTTCCTGTGAGTATTAAATTCTCCAATCCCTCCTT
>CAHIKZ030004764.1:792500-842500 GCA_903632075.3 Acanthosepion pharaonis | reverse complement strand
TATATATATATATATATATTTCATTTATTTGTAATATATATATATATATATATTTTCATTTATTTGTAATTATATATATATATATAATTTCATTTATTTGTAATTATATATATATATATAATTTCATTTATTTGTAATTATATATATATATATTTCATTTATTTGTAATTATATATATATATATAATTTCATTTATTTGTAATTATATATATATCTATATATATAATTACAAATAAATAAAATTCAAAAATCCCCCTTCTGAATGGCCATCTGAAATCTCCCATCTGAATGACCATTTCGCTCTGCGGAACGAAATAGCCATTCAGAAGGACTATTTTTGAATTTCATTTATTTGTAATTTATATATATGCTCTGTAATAAATACATTGAGCTCTATTTATGATCAATTTATTACTTTATATTATTATGATTCACTTGGATTACTTAGCCCAGGATTTTAATATATATATATATATATATATATATATATATATATATATATATATATATATATATATATATATATATACACGCACACATATATATATATATATATATATATATATATATATATATATATATATATATATATATATATATATATATATATATATATATATATATATATATATATATATATATATATATATATGGATATGTTGCTATTACATAATGAGGCTGTGTGAGTAGATCGAGCAGCAGTGTGCATGAACAATATACGAGATATATATTGGCTAACAATGAGTAAGCCCAAGGAACCCTTGAAATTTTTCGTTTACAAATGTCTTCAGACTGTTGTTGGAAATATCTTGAAGTCGAAGTGTTTTTCTGACATGGCGTCAAATCTGTCAGTTCCAAAATCGAGAAATACATCAGTGTGATATCTTCACTGAACGTGAACAAAAGGGTTAACCATTGTTTTTCGTAGGCTAACTGAAGATTATGGAGGGGTCGGGGGAGGATACGTTACACATGTACAAGTCTTCAACTGGCACAAGTGATTTTAGGACGTGCAAGAGGATGACACTGGAGATAACGAACATTCTCGTTGTGCATGCATGTGAAGGACCGAAGAGAATGCGAGAAAAAAGAAATCGAACAAATCATTCGAAATGATGGATGACTCAACAGCAGAACGATTTCAGAATCGGACTCCATCAGTAAAATCTGCCATGAAAATATGAACATCTTCATATTCGAAATATTTTGCACATAATTCTTCTTCAATTTACCATTCTTATTCAGGACTTGGGTGATCATAGCTCTTCACAATTTCCAGTCCTCTGTAGCTCTTAATAAATATTGTCTTTTTTGTTGTCTTCCCCAAACCTTGATCCACTGTCCAATTTACAAAAGCTCACCAGGTAGGTTATACGGCGTTTTTCTGTGTCCCTCTTGCCGTTAACCTGCCTTATGAGTATTAAATTTTCCAAGCTCTCCTTCCTCATTATATGCACTAGAAATTTCAACAGTCTCTTTCTGATGTTAAATATAAGTTTCCTTTCTGTCTGCATTTTCTCTAATGTTCGGTCCATAGCATTCCCAGCATCTTTCTGTCGAGTCACATTTCTATTGCCTCAAGTCTCTTTTTCATCTTTGAGGAAATTGTCCAGCACTCATTGCCATATAGGAGGACAGATATTACATGAGAGTTCAGTATTCTTATTAAGTTACAGTTCTCTTTTAGTTCTTTCCGACGAAAGTTTAAACTGATGCATTCTTTTTTCCATATACTGAGACCACTTTGCTTAAAGTTCCTTTTATATTATTTCTATTCTCATTTCAGTCTGGCTTTACTCTTTTGGGCCGCTTCAGTATTGCATATTATGAGGATATGTAGGATAGATATCGGTTGAATCGAGACTTGAATAGGTTAAGATTGTCGTGATTGGGGAAACATCCTCTTAGGAGTCTGTTCCACAAAGTAACAGTTCTGGAGAAGAAGCAACTTGAGTGTAACTTACTCCTTACTGTGGGAATGCGAAGGGAACGAGGACGATTTGAGGCCGTGTGGCATGGCGGGACCTAGCCGTAAAGGCCTGAATTAATGGAATTCAAGACGATAGGTCGTTCGAAGATTCATTATAGTAATAGCGATAGAGTAGTGAAAGTCTAGCAGCGTTTCAGCAGCGGAGTGGGGGTTGCTTGGTGGAAAATAATTCATCACCCCAAAGGCCGCGTATTCGATTTTTGGCATTCATTAAACGAGCAGCCATTGTTACTGTCGGTTGAAAATTTTAAAATCTTTCTATTAAAACAATAATATAAAAAAAAACAAGTAAAATAAATTAACCCAAACAAATAATAAACAAATTATCAAACCACTCCCGTTAGAATAGACGAAATAGAATAAACAAAAATAAGTAATAATAATCAACCCAAATAAATAAATTAATTAAAAAACCAATCCCGCCAAAATAACCGTTAGAATAGACTACAACAACCAATCCAAAAATTGGAACTAATAATAATTAATACAAATAAATAAATAAATGAACAAATCGACCCCGCTAAAATAACTGTTAGAACTAATAAAAATAAGCATAAATAACCCAAAACAAGTAAAAATAATCAATCCAAATAAATAAATAAATTAAAAACTGCCCCCCGCCAAAATAACAGAATAGACTACGAAAAGCAATCTAAACAATGGACGAATAAATAGGCTTAATTATCTTCCTAGACCAAGACTAATTAATAAATAAGCGACCGAGCAAATCCCCACAATTTTTTTTAATACTTTAATAAAACATCAAAAACCGAAAAGAATAAATAATACAAAAGGAAAATGAAGAATAAATAAATTAACCCAAACAAATAAATCAATTAATTAACAAGCCACTCCCGCAAAAAATAACCGCCAAAAGAGATTACCCACAATGCACCACTGACCTATATATATATATATATATATATATATATATATATATATATATATATATTAATAGTCGTGGAAAAATCCAACATTTGCGCCTAGCATGAAACAGTCTGTCGCTTCTGAGTGTTGACTTCAATGTTCACTTTATATATATATATATATATATATATATATATATATATATATATATATATATATATATATATATATATATACATTCACTGTTTTATACTAAAATAACCACGTTTTATATTTTCATACTAAATCAAGAGATCTAATGTTAAAAAGTTACTTGCCTCACATTTTAATATTAGGATAATTATTTTTAAACGAAAACTTTTAAACTTTAAATTAACTTGGATCTCGATAATCCTAAGTAGGCGACTTGGAACTCGATAATCTTAAGTAGGTATCTTGGGCCAAGATAATCCTAAGTAGGTGACTTGGATCTCGATAATCCTAAATGACATGGAACTCGATAATCCTAATCAGGCGACTTGGATCTCGATAATCCTAAGTAGGTGACTTGGATCTCGATAATCCTAAGCCGGCGACTTGGATCTCGATAATCCTAATCAGGCGACTTGGATCTCGATAATCCTAATCAGGCGACTTGAATCTCGATAATCCTAATCAGGCGACTTGGATCTCGATAATCCTAAGCCGGCGACTTGGATCTCGATAATCCTAATCAGGCGACTTGGATCTCGATAATCCTAAGTAGGTGACTTGGATCTCGATAATCCTAAGTAGGTAACTTGGGTCAAGATAATCCTAAGTAGGTAACTTGAATGTCGATAAGTAGGCAACCTGGACCAAGATAATCCTAAGTAGGCAACTTGGATCTCAATAATCCTAAGTAGGCAACTTGGATCTCAATAATCCTAAGTAGGCAACTTGGATCTTGATAATGTTAAGTAGGCAGCTTTTTTTACACATAATGACCATGTTTCACAGTTCCTTCTCAAGAAATACAATATCTACAAATTTCACAGAATACCACTTGAATTTGAGATAAATGTATTGTGTTTTAAGGTTTTTATCCATTCATTTAGTTTCAAATAGCGGCATTTAACGTATTCTAACATTCAGAATTTAGAGGTGACGATGAAACCTGGTAATTTACCAACATTTTTAAAAACTGAATTTATCCTTAGCAAGACCGTAAAGCACTACGACACAATGGGTACTGGATGTGAAAGTATTAGAAAAAAGAAAATATTATGAATAAGTGAGAACACTAGAAGAGCAATCACGAAGACAGTAAATAACGATTGACATTGCGTTTAATTATTTTTTTTTATCATTTCACTCCAAGCAAGAAAATAAAACCACTAAAACGCAAGTAGTTACTGATTGTGAGATAATATGAGAAAAAAAAACTATTAAGAAGAAAGAACAGTAAATGAACAAGAATTAAGAAAACAAATGATCACGAGTGACATGGTGACTAAATTTTTCAAGATCAAAGTTGACCAGAAAGCATGGAGCCGGAAGAAATTTTCACAAGCGAAAAGTGCGAGAAAAGAAACTGTTAGTGCAGAACTTAAGGTTACATCACGAGACCTTGTTGCATCGAACTGCGCTTAAATTTATAAAGTCTACGGACCATAGTGAATAGCGATATTTATTCTGCTATACAGAAATGTGGCACAAGGCCAAAATAGGGAATGTGAAAAAGGACGGTCTTCATCTGTCTTAACGTTAAACTTAGCTAGCCACAAACACTGACCCAAACATACAACAATATTCTTTACGCCACAACAACGCATTCTTACTTATAATACCACAATATCTCAAAGTCCTAACTAGTCCCTATATGTACAATTCATTTTTCTGTGAGGGGAAGTGAATAAAACAACAAATTTAAAAATCTAACCCAAATGAATATTTACAAAAAATGTACAAATCTATTTACAAGAAACTAAACAAAATAAATAATGTTAGTAATAACCTTCCCTGCCCACAATCCCTAAATGTGTCAGAAACATCAGTTAACTGGGCGAAATCAATGCGGGACTATAATAATATAAAACATTCATTCATCCCAAGCAGTCACCCAGACATACACTCATTCAAAGCACAACAACAAATACCATAGTGAAAAGCGATATTTATTTGTAAATATTTATAAAATGTGGCACAAGGCCAAAATGGGGAATAGGGAAAAAAACGGTTTTCTTCTGTCTTGACATTAAACTTAGCTAGCCGCAAACACTGACTCAAATATATCACAGTATTCCTAACACCAAAACAACACATTCTTACTTACCTTTCTTACTACATCCACCATAATACCTCATTGTCTCTATGAAAATCTTAACTAGTCCCCATAGTAAAGAGCTCATCCAAACAATTGCCATGAAATTATTTATAGAAAAAAAAACATGAAAACAGGGAAGCAAATTTACGGCGCTGGGAAAGTGCCAGAAGCTGAGACGCCAGGTTAGGACTACATTTCAGTGAAATTTCCATTACCAAAAACTGGGAACAGGAGAATATAGTTTAACCTTTTTGTTTTTCTCATATATGAGATTGGGTAAAAATTCTCGTGCAATGTCGGAAAAAGAAGTCGTCGTTTAGTCTCTGAGTAATGGCGAAATTCACGCAAAGGAGGAGAAACAAACTGTCTTGGTTGCAATATAAAAAAACTGATGAATGAGTCTCATGGAGGAATTTACTTTAATACGGATGACGTCAAAATAGTGTGCAGGTCCGGTCGTCATCCGGGGCAGTTGAACTATTGGCGGAAACTCGGGCTAGTATCATTCCTAAGCATCATCATTGTCGTCGTCACAACCCCGTGTCAACCTTTTCCCTCGCGTCAAGGAAAGGCTGTCACCTTATATGACCTGCTAACGGTAAATGAAATCAATCTGACCTGTCAACAAGGACGTAGGGAATGTCACTTTTACGCCTGACACACTCACAGCTTAGACGTCGTTAGTCCCACTTCGATATTTTTTTCCACGCTTGTGTTCCGTTAATATCGCGTCTTCACGCGTGACTTTCCGGTCGAATGGCTATAATTTTCTTGCATTATGATTCATTATGTCTACTGAGATTTCCTCTTATTCTCTCTTGATAGCTCTGTCACCATGCCTTAACTTGAGGATGAATCTATCATGGTGTCAAATGCTGGAACTATTTGTTGTTTATATTTTTTATTTTCCAACCAGAATTCTATCTGTAAGGGGATTAGTATATTAAATAATAACTAGGTGTTTATGTAACGAGTGATAGAACGCATATGATTTATTAAACACATAGGCAAAATTTTAAATTCATGATTTTATATATATATATATATATATATATATATATATACCTAAAGATATGGATACAGAAGTTACATGAGTAAACCGTACCCCGATTTATTATAATCAACAAATATTTATTTTAAAAACACCTTCATTTCTTGTCAATGCACAATTCAATAGTGAATATTAAACACATAGATCTCACATTATAGATCAGATAATATAATATAGATCAAATCTGTACGGTGCAGTAATGGATAGCGACAAGGATTGGGAAATCAGAGAGCCGAGTTCGAATTCCAGTCAGATCCATTACATTCACTTACGTGCTAATACCCTTAGGAAAGGTATGAATCCTCTTCTCCAAGCTATAGGTAAATAGTAGGACAGACCGGGTTCTATAGCTTGGGAAGGCAACCGGTCTACCACAGAAAGAAATGGCAACCTACTGCGGGAAAAAATCTACCTCGTCGCCTAAGCGTGTATCACGTATGGCACATGACTGACTTGGCATGCTCAATTAAACTGTTATATATATACTTATAAAGAAGTAATTGATTTTATTTATTATTTTAGCGGATACTCATATTTATTAAATAAATATATTGTTTGATAAATAAACGTAGCATCTGCTCATATATGAGTATCCACTAAAAATAAAAAATAACGTTTCGAATGATAATATATATATATATATATATATATATATATTATAATATATATAACTTCTTTTGCTATTTTAATGGATACCCGTATTTGAAATAAACTTCCCCTTTTTTATTTTAAACAGTGTTTATTATATCTATCGGCCTACACATTCGAGAAATATTAATAAACAAAATGTGCTCTCCAGCAGGCTTTGAGTCTGTGTGTTCATATGTAGAAGAAACCCCCATTTAAACCGTCGTGCCTCAGAAAGCTCGACCACAAAAGCCCAGAACGATTTTTCGAACTTTGACGGAGAGCACAAGTTTTTATTAAGATTTTATTAAAATTTGCATCTGCTATGAACGTGTGTGATATGCAAAGGTGTCTTGTTTGATTCTTTCATTGATATTCAACGACAGTTTTGAATTCAGAGCTGCTCTTTGGCTAGACTGGCTACCATCCAAGGCTAGAGAATCCAGTCTACTCTGCAATTTAATCCAAATTAATAGCTGCGTAGGAAAGATAAATTCATGCCTTCCTAATGAGAATGATGGCAGAAATGAACAAGAGGTAGGACCGGAATTTGAACTCGGGTCACCGATTCCACTTTACACACCGATAATAATATCCGTAGACTTATTGGTATGGCCAAGGGCGCATTCTAAAAGCTGGGCAGAGTATTGTGAGACAGGATAACAAAGAAAAGAATACTGAGTTATTACTTGACATCTGTCCTTCTTTACGGCAGCGAATGCTGAACTTTTTTCTCAAAGAGGAAGAGACTCGAGGCGACGGACATGTGGTTCTACAGAAGGATGCTAAGAATGTCATGGATCGAGCTTGTGAGCAACGATGAAATCTTGGATAGGATACAAACAAGGAAGAGGCTTATACTTAACATCAGGAAGAGGCAGCTGAAGTTTCTGGAACACATAATGAGGAAGGAGGGCCTGGAGAATCTGATACTCACGGGTCGAATAGAGGGAAAGAGAGACAAGAGAAAACAACGCATGACATAACCTAGTGAACTTGAGCAAGTGGATAAGAGAACATGGTCTGGGGGAGGTAGCAGAGGGAAGGTACTTGTTGAGAGCCTCAAGGGATAAGGGGATGTGGAGTGCCATGATCGCCTACGTCCTGAAAGGACATGGCACATAAAAAGAAAAAGAAATTGTGGTACTACCATACCATTTGATTCATTACTTCAATTGAATGAATCGAACTATTGATAGTTTGGGAAAACTCTAACGTTATCAATGTGTTACGGTCATTTATTTATTCATTAAATTCAGGTTTACCGCGCTTGCAAATGCCATGCCGTCTATGAATTCTTAGATACCATTCTTTTCCAAAATATCTCGAGGCTAGCGCTGTGTTCCCTCCTTTTATTTCCTATTTTGTCAACGAGGATATCCAAAGATCAAAATAAGGAAACATACTATTTATCCGTTCATGTCTTTCAACAAAAATACTTACAGAAGACCACCATGGTTGAATTAGTGTTTGTTATTCATGGCATTTTTTTTTGTTCCTATGTCTCTTTTGGTTAAACTAAAAAAATAGCGGTCAATGTTGAATACAATTCTGGTTGAAAAACTAGACAAGCGAAGAACTTATTGGTTTGTGTGATAAAGAAAAAAAAAGAATCTTATATTATCGGATCGTAAAACGTTTTATAAGTACTCTTAACTTTTAGTATAAATACAAATCTCATGAAAGTCTTTATACTACATAAGCCAAAAATATAAGCTTTTAATGGCGTATCTAAAATTTACATCCACAGACCAGTGGTCTGAAACATCCATATCTTAAATACTCGATTTAGGGCCTGGGGAGCTTAATTACAAAAAATAAAGAAACCATATTTTGATTAAATTAACTTCTTGTTTTTAAACTTACAGATTCAAATAAGCACCGCCTTTAATTTCTAAAATATATTCGTTTAGTCGTCCTGGGGCCTTATTACAGGAGGGTCGCTTATTTTAAAAAAAGTGGGGGTAATTATTCGAGATGGGTGGCAAATCTAACATTTACTGTATATTAATACCATAAAAAGTATATCACATTAGCACTTATTTTTTATGCTAACTTGTAGTATATCTGAATATTAACATGCACTAATTGTGACATACTTTATATAAAATTTCATAATCTCATATATATATATATATATATATATATATATATATATATATATAGATAGAGAGAGAGAGAGAGAGAGAGAGAGAGAGAGAGAGAGAGAGAGATAACTAAGGGAGCCAGGAACTACCTAGGTTTCACCTAAATGGATTTTCAGGTTAAGCTGACCAGCTCATCTTGAAGATCCATTTAAGTGAAACCTATTTAGGTAGTCCCTGGCTCACTAGGACTTTTTATAATCTCCTCTACTTTTATACTCTTCCTATTTGTTTTACTATATTTTTTATTTGCAAATTGTGTTATCCGGGTTCTTTTTACACCAACTGAGTATAGTTATTAACATATACATATATATATATATATATATATATATATATATATATATATATATATATATATATATATTGGAGATTACGATATATAAATTTCTATAAAGTATGTCATATATATATATATATATATATATATATATATATATATATATACACATTTCATTGAATACGACAGACAAGGTGCTTTGATTTAGTTTTTTATACAATTTTTCTTTTTTTTTTTTTTTCAGATGATAAATTATATAAAAACTTATCTGAATGTTCTTTTATTCCGGGCGCTTTCGGCTATACATTTAGCCATTTTCAAGGATTAAATATTTTAACTGTTAAAGTTTGTTGCATGTATTTATTTATATAATGCTCTCATTTTTCAAAACACGGTCAAGATATTGTATCCATGTTCATAGTTGATATTATTAAGTGTTGTTTTTTTTTTTTGCTTTTATCAATAAGGCATCCATTATTTTTAGCCTTTTTTTGCATGTATATAATTTATCATCTGAAAAGAAAAAATATTCGATCGCAGGAAAATTGTATAAGAAACCTAAATCAAAGCAACTTGTCTGTCGTATTCAAAGAAATGTGCAATGTATGTATATATATATATATATATATATATATATATATATATATATATATATATATATATACATAGAGAGAGAGAGAGAGAATTCATGGATTTTACTTTTTAATCTGACATTTTTATTATTTCACCTGTTATTTTTAGTAAAAACCAGTAGAACGGAGCATCTACTCAAATACGGTTAACTACTAAAATTGAAATTTTAGTTAATATAAATACGTCGGATTAAAAAAATAAAATCCGTTAATCCTTTATAAATGGTTTTGTTTACATTTCAGATACGAAACCGAGCAGATAAGATTTCGAGAAGATCTAAACTTGCTGAACGATCTCCGTGGCCGAGCGGTCAAAGCACGTCAGTTCTCATTGTGTTTTCTTCTGCAAAGGCTGACGCAGGTTAGAAACCTGCCCGTAGGCATATTTTTTTTTTTTAAGTTTACTTTGGTGCGCGGACAGGTAGAAGAAATAAAAACTGTTAAAAAAACAAAACAAAAATCGAACGTATACTGAAATAAGCGTATCCACTAAACATAATACTTAAAGTAATAAAAATAACGCGGTCGTTGTAGTTCATACAATGCCACCGGAAATGAAACCAACTCATACCAAATCGTGTTTTTAAACAAAGGAAAGAGTACTGAACTACTACGTAATATCAGTCCTCCTATATACTAGTCAATGCTGGAAAGTCTCCTCCCAGATAAAAAAGGGACTTGAAGCAAACAGAAATATGGTTCTTCAGAGGAATGTTGACAATATCTGAATAAGTAATGACGAAGTCTTGAAGATATTGGAAACAAAAAGGACACTTATACTTAACATCGGAAAGAGACAGTTGATATTTCGAGGGAACATAATGAGGAAAGAAGGTTTGAAAAATTTGGTACTCACAGGACAGATTGAAGGCGTGAGAGAGAGAGGGAAGAAACAGCGTTTAACCTCTCTAGCGGGTTTGTGTAAATGGATGGCAGATCAAGTTTTAGGAGAGATAACAAAAAATTATAATTTATAAAGAGCTACAAAAGATATGAAATTGTGGAGAGCCATGATCACCAACGTCCTGAATGGATACGACACACAGAAAAGAATACATAAAAATATATAGCAAAAAAAAAAAGAAAAAAGAAAAAAAAGGAAAACAGAAAATTAACCAGTGCACGTTTCTGTACCCGACTTTGCCTTTAGTGTGCATTGAGCAATTATTACTCTATGTATGTATGTGCGACTGCGTACATGTAGAGATTTTCTAAGCGTAGCTTAGATGTGGCACAAGGCCGAAAGTATGGGGTACCCAGTGAGGATCGAACTCACTACTCAGTCGTAATAGTTCTAGCAAAACAAGCTTGCTAACCATTACACCACCTCGAGGTGCCGAAGATTTTCTAAGCGTAGCTTAGATGTGGCACAAGGCCGAAAGTATGAGGCACCCAGTGAGAATCGAACTCACTACTCAGTCGTAACTGTTTTAGCGAGACAAGCTTGCTAACCATTACACCACACCGAGGTGCCCAACTGCGTACATGTAGGTGTGGGTGTGAATGTATACATGTATATGTGGGCGTGTATACTAACAACTACATCAAGATACGTATTTTCATAGAGAATTGTTGGTCCGTGATTATTTATCTATCATTATAGCTTTAGACCTGTCAATACTTGTAATGAGCTTATAACTGTATTTCAAACTGTTTAGACATATCCGTATCAGCGACTGTATATATAAATGTATTATGAACCGAGTATTAAGAACTACTTAATAAGAGTAAATAGGTTCGCCTATCGTACGGTTTAAACTCCTCCACGGTATTTTGAACAGGAGTAAAGGTTTATCCCGTGTTTCCGGTTCAGGATTTGGTTTCCGGTTCATTCTAAAGTCTACTTCGGCTTTGTGCACCTACCGTCTGCACCTGGACCGTGCACTTTTATTTACTATTTTTTCTCTCTCCTCCACCAATAAGAGTAGGTAGGTTTACCCGGATAACACTCCTCTCCTGTCTTTTGAACAGGGGGTTATCCCTTGTTTCCTTTTTACGAATGGGTTTCCGGTTCCTTCTAATGTATGCTTCAGCTCTATACTCCTAACGCTAATGTAACGTCACGCAGTAACCCTCTACCTCGACTGGCTCTTGGGGCTTGTATTGGGTAAACATAAGTAAAAAAAAATATAAACGATTCCTAACAAGGATGATATGAACGTGCAATAACTTACTCCTTCACACTGAATTAATTATAACGCTTAACTGTCAAATTTCGGATTCTAAGTTCCAGTCATTTTGTTTCCATTTTCGTTAAAACTTCCTCATTGCTCATATGTTCAGTTTGTGTTATTCTCAGTGTTCTTTCTTCGGACCACAGCTTTGTTGGCACCATTTTTCTCTTCGTCTGTGAGGAGATTGTTCAGCATTCATTGGCATATAAGAGGCTTGGTATTACAGTTTAAAACTGTTTTCTTTGTTACTAACGAAACTGTCCAGTGTGTATATACTTCGCTTACTCTTTGGAATGACTCTTTTGCTATTTTAATGTACTCTCGGATTTCGGTGTTATATTTTCCACCCCTTATGTAAACACTTCCCAAATATTTAAACATCTATATTTTGATATGGACATTTCCAATTCTTAGTTTTCATTTTTTTTTTTTTTTTGCTGTTTTCTTACCGTCGATAGTTAGCCCTTTCTTCCCGCTTTCTTTTACTGCCGTGTCTTGAGGTCCTGTAGTTTTTCTTCCTGGTAGAGTCTCCAGTTCTCTTAAGTACCTCGCTGTAGAAGTCGAATAAGTCCGGCTAGAAAACCTATCTTTGTCTTTCGCTCCTTCCTATTTTGTGTAGCTATTCAATTCTCATTTTCCATCCGTATGCAGCCATTTTGCTCCCAATATAAATTCTGGATTATTCTAACATCCTCTTTAAATAGACCTTTTTTTATGACGGTTTTATTTTCTCTTTATGGTTTCACTCACAAGTTTTGCTAATTTTGAAGATCTAGTTTTTCACCATCCCAAATTATTATGTTTGCTTTTAGGACACTCAATTAGTTACAATAATTAAATCTAATTTAAAAGAAACTCAATCGTTCGTTTCGATAATATCATCTTTTAAAACTGTTATTTATATTTTTATTCATAGTATTTTAAAGAAGAAAATGCCTTCTTTTGAAAACTAAAGAAGAAAAAATATAGTCTACTCTCGCTTCTGAACTCTATTAAAAATATCTAATAAAATGTTTAAATTTCGGTTTTTTTACAAATTCCCAGGCATCAAATTTGATAATTTGGGACGCTAAACTACGAGTCCGCACAAGTTTTTGAATTCTAAGAAAAAAGAAACGAAAAGAAAAGAAGACATAAGAATCTCAGACATATTTGACATTTATGAACTTTTGGTAACTTGTGATATTTAAAAGTGGTTCCGGTGAAAAGTGGTCGTATCGATATATAAATAAGCATAGGACAAAATGAAAGCAAGGCGCGTATTTAAAAGTGGGGATGTTAACATCATTTAGCGTTGAATATGATAAATCTCAGTTCCTTTAAGTTTAGCATATTCCTTTATGGATGTTGACATACGTGTATGAGTGTATCACTAGCCTCGCAATATCAAAGATAGACATTGCAGCCATTTTGTGCGTAATCTCTTGAAAAGCAAGATAATGGTTTGAAATTCTCTTCAATCATTCACTATTTCCTTTTCCTGCTATCAAGGAATGTTACAAGCGAGACCAGAATCAAAATAATATCGATGAGACAGAAAAACGGGAGAGTTGGAATCATGTCTTTTTGAATTGATGACAGCGCAATATTTTGAATGCGTTTCTTAATTTTGAGCCGATAAATTTCGGCAGTTTTAATTATTGCTGAAGTGCACACATGTGAATCCATATATGTGCATTCACTTATAACAACATTAATAAAGATTATATTTCGTCAAAAAAAAAAAAAGGAAAAATGTCAACCAGGGTAATTCTAAAAGATCACGTTTTTAAGGCAAGCAGTCTTTGTAAATATATTACTGATGTCAAGAGACAAAACATCAGTAATAATAATAGCAATAATAATAACAAATAATTTTAAGCCGTGACAATTACACGTTGTTCCTATTTTAATTTTCTGATGGATTTTAATTCCTCAGTTAATGAGTAAGCTAATGGCGAGTTCTTCGACAATAAGACATCCATAGAAATTCCTCTATCACATCGTTAAATATTTGAGCCTAACAGCTTTAAAAAATATTAAAATAGCAATCATAAATATGAATGTTGGTCGTTATTTTAAGAAGTGGGTACAAATGAAAAGATTTGAAATTGACAACTTTTTTCCATTTCATTGAAAGAGTCGTTAAACAATTCTATCTTCCCTTTCTTTCTTTCTTTTATTTTCTCACTGAAGCCAAGTAGCGTCTCTATTTATTTTGTTTATCAAAATGGAATATACCATTATTTATTAAGGTATTGACAGGCGACACTAAAACACTTCTATCTCCCCTTTCTTTCTTTCTTTCTTTCTTTCTTTCTTTCTTTCTTTCTTTCATTTTCTCACTAAAACCAAGTGGTGTCTTTTCTCCTCCTTTAATGCGATCAAAACGGAATAGTCCGTTATTTATGAGGTATTGGCAGGGCGTAACGGTCGTGTGAACTAACGAAGGGAGGAACATGCACAATTATAATAGGATGATGATAATAAATTGGTCCACTTTGCTGTAAAATAACTGTTCTCTGAGTTTCATGGACTCTTATTCACTCTTCAGATTTGATAGAAAACCACTTCACGCACGCAGCCTCTCTATACACACACAAAACGTAAATGCTCTTTTTAACCTCCCACCATCTCCCCCTCGAATAAGCACCCGACTAGAATTAGCACCCTCTTTCCACAAGGGATTTAAAATAAGCACCCTTCTCGAAAAAAGCGCTCCAGGGTAACTAAACGAAGATATATAAAGATGTAGATGAGGATGTTGAAAATGATGAAGATGTTGATATTGAAGGAATCGAAAGAATTGAACAAAATTATATTTGTGTTAAAAGTGACGATTTATTCGCGCTGTTGTCCTTATGCTGCCTTGTACAGTACTTATAATTCTTTAAATTAAAAAAAAAAAGGTTAATGTCTGAAAATTTCATTTTTTTTTTTATAATTAAGCACCCTTCCACAAACGCCATTTTTTAAATAACAGCCCCTGGCGCTAAATAGTGCATGTGCAGTGCATATATATATATATATATATATATATATATATATATATATATAAAGGCTGATAGAAACTGTGTGTACGTAGGTTATGAGGCAATCACGCAGGCACTCACACACAAATATATATATATATATGTATATATGTGTGTGTGTGTGTCTTATATCCTATGTAGACGGTGTTTATATATATATATATATATATATATATATGGAGCGATGGACAAATTTTTATCTACACTGACCTCTTATTTTAACAGAGATACTTACCAAAATGACAAAAAAATGTCTTGAAATACGAAAGTGGAAATTTATTCGATAAAATCTTCATTGGCTTCAACCATGGTCTGACAACGACTTCGGAATCTCCTGCAACTCTTCTGGACGGTCTCCTTTTTTCAGTTGGTGAATACTGCCAGAATCCTTGTCTTCAGTTTATCTTTGGGGTTAGAAAGGGTTTTGTTGGTCTCTCGCTCAACTGCACGCCACTCCCATTATAATCAGTGTGGGTTGCCGTCTGGGGAGTTAGATGCCCAGATGTAAAGGTTGATATAGTCGCAGAAATTATCTGACTGCCATGACTGGGTTCTCCTGCTTTTGTGGAATGGTGCAGTGTCCTATTGCCAGATATAGGGTCTTCCATCAGCCACTATCTTGACCCAGGGCAGCCAAACCTCCTCTAGACATTTGATGTAGGCCTCCGTGTTGTGTCTGAGGCTCTGTGGGAAGATGAATGGAGGCACAGGGTCGCCATCTTTAGTGATCAGTCCAAACACCATGATGTTGACTAGATATATCACCCTACTCGTTCATAATCCTCCTCAGAGCGACAACTAAACAATGTTTGTATTGGAATTTCCGGCGCGAATGCCAAGCAGTACAGTATACCGTTTCTAAATTTCTGGCAAAGTGAATTGCATCATGTTGCTCCTTTTCTCCCAGACGGTGCCCAACTGAGCCTACTATACGGTGTAGCCGACAAAATCCAAAAACAAACAAGGCGCATCCGTGAAATTAAAAATATAAAATGGCGACAATTAACCCATCGCACCCTGGATATACCCAATTTTATAAAGGCTTCATTGAAGACAACTAACAAGTCATTACGATTAAGCATATTATATATTTCTTGCATTCGTACAAGTGATTACTTTTTGGTACGTAGAGTATTTTTGGACAGATCATTTGAACATATGCCAAAAAGAAATTAATACTTCGTCAGTCGTTTTCAACGAAACATATTATATATATATATATATATATATATATATATATATATATATATATATATATATATATATGTATGTGTGTGTGTGTGTGTATTTCGTTGAAAACGACTGAAAAGTATTGATTTTTCATGTTAGATTGATATACGTTTGCCTATATGTTCTTTATATTATTATGTATAAGATATATATATATATATATATAAGATATATATATATAATAAGATAAAGAACATATAGGAATATATATATATATATTTATATAACATTATTTATCATATTTATATTATATATATATATATATATATATATATATATATATATGTGTTCTTTATCTTATAGATATATAGATATAAGATAAAAGAACATATAGGAAAAACGTATATCAATCTAACATGTTCCATTTTTATTAAACCTTCGTCAGATATTGAGAATAAAAGTCAAATATGTTAGATTGATATACGTTTTCCTATATATATATATATATATATATATATATATATATATATATATATATATATATATATATATTCTTGTACTTCCCACTTTCAATTTTATTTGCCTCTCAGATAAATTTATTAACTTTTTGAGAATTCCGTTAATACCTCCAGTGCTTTAATTTTCATCAAAAGTTCATCCTTGACCGTTTGCGTTTTCGGTTCTCTGTCGAGATTCCATGATTCAATGTGATTCTGAAGACGATACCATTTGTATATTTTCTTTTCTTTTTTTTTTAAATAACAATACGTCGAAACTAACAAACATCTAAGCAGCAGTCCTACCTTACTTAATAACTGATCCAAAATGAGCATGAAACAATATATTTAGGTTGTATCTCCTGAAATAATAAAAGTAAATAAATAAATAAACGGAATTTAGCAGCATATGCTTCCCATTTTAATCCTGGATGAGATATCCTACGAAAAATCTTTAATCAAATAACCACGGTCGGCTCTTTGCGATAATGGGATCTGTTATTAAAATTTTACATTCAAGATTACCCTTAATCCAAGATAATCCTGTCACTACCACTTACAAAAAAAAAAAAAGAGAAAAAAAAAAAAGAAACAAATGTGGCTGTTGTGCATTTTATCATGGTAAGAATTATTTGCATTCACACCAAATGAAATGGTTGTCAATTAAACGGTGTAAGTATGGCAGTAGATCATTAGCGTTGATTACTCAAATAAATAACAGACGACAGAAATAAGTACACGTGTGAGCACGCAATACACACATATATATATATGTGTGCGCACGTGCGTGTGTGTATTTAGGCAACATACATTCATTCAAGCATGTTTGATTAAATAATATAGACATATTATGTCTATTCATTTTTATAATAATCCTTTCTAATTCTCTAGTTGAAATTCATTAAGGGAGGCGCCGTATTTTTTGTTAACTCAAGTACCTTCGATCACCACCGAGATCACCCTCAGGGGTGAATTGCGAAGACAAACTTAATATAAGTTTAATCGTTGTGATAGTGATTTTACAAACACGCGCCAACGTACTCTGCTATAATTATTTTAAAATTAACCCTTGTAGTTACGAGATTTTGAAAACAAGCATTCCTAGTCCAAGGGTGAAAACCAGAGATTGTAAAACTGCAAAATGGTAAATTTCAAAATTATATTAAATGTTAGTTAACAAATGCATTTAAAACTATTGCTACTATATTCATAAGAAATGTTGTTCAGTGTTGGTTGCTTTTGATATAGAAGACTTCAAGAATTTGAAGTTTTTGTTTATTATTTTCATGGTGTAGTATATTGGTGTTGTCAACAAGTATTTTCCTGTGTTGTGAAGGTGGATAGGAATGTTTCTTTAAATGTTGTTCAATAGAACTTGTATCCGACAAATGAAGTGTGAGACGTCTTGATAATGTTGTGACCGTCAAGCCAACATATGTACTTTTTTGTCAGAGATACAATCTTCCAAAGGACATTTAAACTCATATACAATGTTGGTATTTCTAAAACACAAGTTGAGGGAGTAGAGTTATTGCGTATGATTAAGTTGGTTGTGTTAAATTTAGTATGATATATAATTAATTTTATTTTTTTTTTACTGGGATCACTGGGGAATATATTAGTACTCATCTGATAAAAAAAAATCATCTTGGTTATAGTTAGAATACATTTGATTACGCTATAGTAGGTTGATATATTTAAGGTTATTTCAGGAAATATTATGTTCTTTTTGATTTATGCTAATATTTCTAATGGCTCGTCTAATTTGTTCATCATTATTAATGAATTTTTTTCGTGGAAGAGTTAATTGTTGAACGGTTTATTAATTTCTTTTATAATAGCTATTTTGTAATAGGACATTTGCTTTTATAGTTTATGCTAGTTGTTTTTTTTATATGGGGATGTAGTAAATTTATTATTATTATTAGTGTCTATCAATACATCAAGAAAAAGAATTTTATTGTTATCGTTAAGTTCGTATGTGAAGGTGAAAACCTGATTTTTTTAACATTTTCTTGTAGTTCGTGTATTTCATCTATGTTTTTAACTAAGATGATATGTGTGTGTGTGTGTGTGTGTGTGTGTGTGTGTGTGTGTGAAAACGCCTCCAGTTTATACTGACCTTAAAACAATATAATTTTTGCCTAGGGGAGAAAATAGTCATATTCAACTTCCTAAAAAAAGATAATAAGCACCTAAATCAGAGTCCGGTTCTAAATGCAGAAATGAAAACAAATTTTTATTACGCTACCTACAACCGCATCATGAGCAAAAAAAAAAAAAAGATTAAATAGAATAACCTACAACTATTAAATGTTATTCTCAATACCAAAACTAAGAACCGAAAAAAATATGAAACGTCAAAATTTACATAACAAATGATAAATAAATGAAATATATAAACAAATAAATTAGAGTGGAACCTCGGTTCACGAATTTACTTCATTCCTGAAGGTTGTTCGTCACGCGAAATGTTTGTAAACCGAAACTATTTTTCCAATAGGAACCAATGTAGAGAAAAAAAAATTCACAGTACAATAGAATTGGAAATGAAAAGCACTCCATAACACTGAATGTATACAACATGGCGGTCGATTCAGAAATGATTCCGTTCGTGTTAAATCGGTTCGGCAATGTTATTCGAGAACCGAAATTTTGTTCGATAACCGAGGCATTTTCATCTCGAATTTTCTGTTCGAAAACCGATTTGTTCCACATGTGAGAGGTTCGAGAACCGAGGTTGCACTGTAATTTAAAAAAAAAATGATAAAGTGGTCTAAGAGTCATAACCATATATAAGCTAAAGCAGTAATCCCAAATAAAAGTTCTGAAATGTGTGGTGTTCTTCCCTCCCCCTCTTTCTCTTTCTCTCTCTCTCTCTCTCTCTCTGTCTCTCTGTCTGTCTGTCAGTCTGTCTGTCTGTCTCTCTCTCTCTCATTTCCCTTGATCCAACAGTGGCCTATATATAGATCCTGCTAAAAAAGGAGTCACACATGGTCTGATGATCGCACTGAAGCATGATTCCAATGTCAAAACACACACACACACACACACACACACACGCGCGCACACACACACACATATTGTTTAATATTTGCTATATTAATGAAAAATGATTATTTACTATGAAGGCTAGAACATTTGAAGAGATAAACAATGTGAACAATGCTGCATGGTGGATCAGTTTCATGCCTTAAGCAAACATCTCATATATTTTATAACTGTAGATTTTTCAAGTATTTTATTTTACGTTTAGAAGCTTCTTCCTTTTTTATCTCCGCCGGAGCAGTTAAAAAATGCACAAGACGAGAAAATTAGGACGATTCTGATGAATTTGGGACATAACAAGAAGTGAGTAATTCTCAGTTATATGAAAGTTATCAACAATTTAAAACATATCATTTTTTTTCTGATTTAACAGAAATTATACCTAATAGTGAGGGTATAAATGATTTCCCCATTTAATCAGTTTAAAGACAAGCCATTATTAAATAAAAGCTAGGGAAAAATCATTAAAAATTAGATATAAAATATCTATTTTTTAATGGATTTATAAGTTGCATAATATATCTAAAAAAAATCATTTTATCAGAAGTGTTAAGCATAACATCTGATTTAGTCTTTCCATTTTAGCATCTGATTTAGATCCTATGCTTAAAATTTGATATATCCCCACTACATTTTATGTTGTCGGGTACTGCTGGATTAAAGAGGTCAAATATTTCTCGAAAATAACTCTAAACGACAGGGACAAAAACGGTAGGAAATTTCACCATCACAGAAGCCTAGTTATCAGCACAACAAAGATGAAGATGTTATTCCGAATAAAATTAAATTATATTTTTTTTTAAATTAAACATTAAGCAAAAGGCACACAGACGTGTGTGCACTTGTATATATGCTGATATTATCAGAGAAAAAAGACAATGAAATCAAACACCTGTTATATATATATATATATATATATATATATATATATATATATATATAGATAGATAGATAGATAATATATTTTCGGTTTATAGGTTATTAATTATGAATACAAGTTATTTAAGTAAATATCCTGTTTTTAATTAAACAGTATTAATTTTATTTACCGGCCTGAATGTTCAAGAAATTCGTAAAAAATATGCGTTCTCTGACTGGAGTCAAACCTGTATTCATATACGGAAATCGTCATTTGATCTGGCGTGCTACACCATTTAGCTACAGAGAAACGTCTGGTTAGTACAAGTTACTGTTTATGAACACACAATCTTCGACGATTTTTCTCGATCGTTCATATCTGCTCACGAAACGCATCTTAACGTAAACAATGACAACATATCATGAAATGGATTAAGTCGGACAATTTATTTAATATTTTATTTTTATAGATTATATTTATTTAAGTAACTGCTCTGTTTTTAATTAAACAGTAATAATTAGATTTACCGGCCTGAATGTCTGAGTAATTTCGTAGAAATATGCGTTCTCCGACATTTAATTAAAAATAGAGCATTTACTTAAATAAATTGTATCGATAAAAATAACATATAAACAGAAAATGTATTAAATAATTGTCGGAATTAATCATTTCATGATACATATATATGTATATATATATGTATCTAAAGCACCACTAATTCCGTGATCAGGCATATCAGTTGATAAGTCTTTAAGAAATAGGTAACAAAAAAGACACATTATACTTTTTTCTTTTTTGCTGCATAATATATATACTCCGTTATAATAAATACATTGAGCTCTCTCTGTGGATCAGTTTCAATATCTGATATTACTAGGATCTACCTGGGATTATATACCAACGGATCTCTTAGCTGTACTGTATATATATATATATATATATATATATATATATATATATATATATATATATATATATATATATATATATATGATGTATATATATATATATATCATATATATGTTATGTATATATGACATATATATATGTGGTATATACATAACATGCATAATTATGTGATATATATATATATATATATTTATATATCTATAATTATATAATTATGTATGGATGTATATTCTATATATATGTTATAAAATCATGGGATATATATACATATATATATGTATAGGCAATTTTGGAGACTTCACAAAATATATCACATATATTTGTACGAAATATCACATATATGTATATATATATTTTAATGAAGTCACAAAATTACCTATATATATATATATATGTATATATATCACATGATTTTATAACATATATATAGAATATACATCCATACATAATTATAGATATATAAATATATATATATCACATAATTATGCATATATACATATATATATATATCATATAAATATATATAAATATATAAATCACATTTCAATATATATATATATATATATATATATATATATATATATATATATATATATATATATATGTGTGTTTGTGTGCAAAATTTCAGATATAACTAAAATTATATCTGTAAAAGAACAATAATGAATAAACACATATGGAAAACTTATCTTAGCCGACTGCTCCTCACAATACACTGGAGAAACTTGCAGCAAATTAAAAAAAACTTATCTATGAACAAAAAAAGGGTCTTATTCACAACAATTTATCTAATGCATTAGTCATACAAAGAAATAAATTCGATCATAACTTTGATCTAAAAAATGCTACACTTATTAAATGAGAAAGTAAGTTACTGAAGACGGAAACTTCACTATAGAATCTTAACAAAATATATAACTTCAAATATTTTCAAATATCTCTCTCCAATCCAACATACATAATTATAAATGCTAAAAGAAAGCAGTTAAATACTTAAACTTCTTTTATTTAAAATATCTAATACATAAACTAAAGTAATATAGATGTTAATTAAATTATATTCAACATTCAAATTAATTATTAATTAAAAAGTTCAACAAGATCATTTACTCATTTTGTTTATGAGACATTGAATTGCGTCACTTAGCCTCTTCCATACTTTACGTAGACTTTAGTGTTCTTTAGTGAAAACAATAATGTAGCATTCTTATGCCGTGAGGTTGAAACTAAGGTAGCGGATTCAACTGACTTAATTTTTAAAGTTAAAAATGTCATCTTTACGATCTTGTTTTATCAGGATCTTATTTTATCTAAGACAAATTAGTTGTGTTTATCTGAAAATAAACGGTAACACATTACATTGCATCTGGACATATGTTTCTGTTATTAATTTTTCGGTCTCTCACGTGGTACGACGTCATAAACCCACATTGTGAACTTACGACCTGCGTTTGCTATTCCGCGACCGTTATCGTTGCATAGCGCTCTTCTATGTCAATATAACGGAATATCATCTTTGATGGTGAATATCTTTGTTTAAATATCCGCATAACCACTCTGAAGATGGCTCACGTTAGCCGAAAGGTTAGATCAAGGAACAGCTTAAAAAATATCCAAATGTTAGACAATTTTGTCTTTATTTTCACCCGAAATTAAAGAAAATATATGGAGTTTAGGACAGCTCATGATCAAACATAATAGATATTCATTGTCTGTTATATTTAACAATACACACACACAGAGAAACACACACACACACACACAAACATTATATATATATATATATATATATATATATATATATTTATTTGTGTATTTAGACAGCAATCCTTCTTTCATGCACATTTCATTGAATACGGCAAACAAAGCGCTTTGATTTAGTTTTTTATACAATTTCTCATGCGATCTAATAATTTTCTTCTTTTCAGATGATGAATTATATAAAAACTGTCCCAATGTTCCTTTAATCCGAGGGCTTTCGGCTATGAATTATTAGATCGCATGAGCAATTGTACAAAAAAAAAAAACTAAATCAAAGCACGTTGTCTGTCGTATTCAATGAAATGTGCATATATATATATATATATATATATATATATATATATATATATATATATTTATAAAAAACAGACCACTTTAAGGTACCATTACAATAATTTATTTCACCAAAATCCTTTATATATATATATATATATATATATATATATATATATATATATATATATATATATATATTTAAGCTCTTGCTAATGACTGTAGTGAAAGTCGGAAGTTCTTGAATGTATAAAAATGAACTTCGGACAGTTTAACATTTTAATCGTGATGTAAAACACCTAAGCCGGAAGAACTACATAGAACGTCAAATAGAACTAGTCATTGTTATTCAATTAAACTTTTATATATATATATATATATATATATATATATATATATATATATATATATATATATATATATATAAATCACATAATTATTCATTTCATATATATTTATTAGTACTTTGTTTATGTTAGTGAGAAAATAGCAAACAAACCAAAATGTGTAAAAAACTGGAGTAAGATGTGATAAAAATAAAAGTGACAAATTGGCGGGTAACAAAAGCTCAAGAGTAAAGGCGATAAGAAAATCATGGCAGCTCCATCGAGACAGAATAGCGTAGCTTTGTTTCTTTGCAGGCCACACACTGACCGAATATTTATTAGTAACTGACAAACAAAAACCGTAGAAATTAGCTCAAACTAATAATCTACTCCTTCCAGATTAAATCTTAAGGGAAGTGGAGGAGGAGAAGGAGGAGTAGGCATTCATGACATATTGTCGCTAATTAATTGTGGCAGGTTTCGTTTCAAGCGTGCAAACAAGGGAAACACGATTGTTACGCTCCTAACACCATTAGCGAAGCTTAACGAGTGACGTGTAACGACGCACCATATCGCCCGAATTTGGGAGTATTATCGTTATAGATTATTGCAATGGAAGGTCGAGAGGCAGAACAAAATACCAGACCACCACGTGGATTGTTGAAGATATCAGTTAAACAAGAACATTCATTAGATTACTGTATTAGTAGCAAATCTGTTTATCGCGGGTCCCATCGCTGGTTTTCTGTCTAATGAAAACGGACTGATCGTCGCGAGCTAATCTAGATGGCTACGAAATTTGAACTAATCTTACAACTATAAAGAATTTAATTAAATATATATATATATATATATATATATATATATATATATATATATATATATATATATATATATATTTTCCCTATATCTATAGTCCTTTTCAATTTGCCTTAAAAACGTGACAAGCCACATGTTGAGTATTTACATCAATTGTAATTTTTCTATTCGAAACTAAAACTGCTTGGTGGGATAAATTTTCAAATGAGAGATGTCAGAAAACACTAATATCGCGGGCAGTTGACAATGTAATATCAACGTTCGTATCAGAGTGCGAACGCCGGATATTTTCCTAACACAGTAGCAAAACACCACATTCCCACCCCGTATTCCATCGGTAAGAAGTAAGTTCTACTCCAACATCTTCTTCCAGCGAACTTCTGCCCTGTGAAACAGACTCCCAAAGGGATGTTTTCCCGGTCACTAAAATCTTAACCTGTTCATGTCTAGAGTCAACAGTTATCTTCCCTTCCTATCCATATAAACAACCTCTTAACATAACCGTCTACCCCGAGTGACAGCCGAGCATTGTACAGCGTAAACCTTACTAATATATATATATATATATATATATATATATATATACGAAGTGATCTGAGGCAACAGAAATATTGTTTGTCTATATTTCTGAGATGAGGTATGATGTACATTATTTACATTATTCGGACTATTGTCCTCATCTTTGTCGCCATATTTATTACAACGTTTCGGCCTTTCAGTATCTGTCTATCTTTCTGAGATGAGGTATTATGTACATTATTTACATTATTCGGACTATTGTCCTCATCTTTGTCGCCATATTTATTACAACGTTTCGGCCTTTCAGTAGCTGTCTATCTTTCTGAGATGAGGTATTATGTACATTATTTCGACTATTGTCCTCATCTTTGTCGCCATATTTATTACAACGTTTCGGCCGTTGTACGCTCCGGCCTTCTTCAGGTGATTAGAATGTCGAACTGAACCCTTTATTTCGCTCACTGGGGTAGACTGTTCTAGTTCCACGTGCCATGTTTGATGGATGTCAGTTATCAGTTATCTCCTGTTAATTCCCCTCTGAAATGGAGAATGGCAGGGGAGAACTTTCAGAGGGAAATTAACAGGAAATAACTGATAACTGACGTCCATTAAACATGGCACGTGGAACTAGAACAGTCTACCCCAGTGAGCGAAATAAAGGGTTCAGTTCGACATTCCAACCACCTGAAGAAGGCCAGAGCGTACAGCGGCCGAAACGTTGTTATAAATATGGCGACAAAGATGAGGAAAATAGTTCGAATAATGTAAATAATGTAAGAAACATTGTTCTGCAGCAGGATTTTGAGAATTCCCTATGCGGAGCATCCGGGCAACAAGAAAATAGAAACCAAAAGGCCACGTACACTTAGAACTAGAAAGAGACAACTGACAATTATGCGACACATAATGAGTAAAGAAGGTTTGGAAATTTTGACACTCACAGGGCATATCGAGGTAAAGAGAAACCGGGGAAACAGCGAGTAACTGACCTAACGCGTTTGTGTAAATGGACAAGGAATGGGAGAGATAGCAAAAAAAAAAAAAAGACTATGTGAAGAAATCAAAAGGATAGAATATTCTGGAAAGCCATGGTCGTTCACGTCTTGAAGGGACATAGCACATAGAATAAAAACTTGATATAACAAGCAGCCAACTCGCAACCACCAGTAAAAAAATTACTGGGTGCCTTGTCGTGAGGTAATGATTAGCCAGCTGTCTGGTGACTATTAATACAGAGTACTGAGTTCGATCCTAACAGGGTGACTCCTACTTGTAGTCAAACTCAGATTAACAATAGAAATTATTACGTTAATTGTCGTCTAATTGAGTTTCTACTGACACAAGGCTAATAATTTAACAGTGTAACAATTGACATTCTTTTTTTTTTTAATGATGAACTAATGAAAAAACCTTAACTTAACTATAAATAGTTTGGAAATTTCCAACATTAAAACCTTATATAAACATTAAATTATGTATATTAAAATTTAATGCCTATACGGAATTTTAATATGATTTCTTATAGTAATCAACTCAACTATAAACGTTAATTATTTCGTCAACTCATACACGTAAACAGAGTAAGAATATGTAAGATATGTATAGACATCTATCTATCTATCTATCTATCTATCTATCTATCTATTTATCTAGTATATAAATTAATATCCATATATGTGAATAAGCGCTTGGGACAATAAAACTATGGATAATTTTTACACTTCCTTATACTGACCAAACTGAAAAATACAAGAATATTAGAAAAACTCAATAAAAATACATAAAATTTTGTTTGTATGCAATATCCAATGAAACATGCTTGAAAGAATGGTTACTATCAAAATATACATTACTTCATATGTGTGTGATGTGTCTTAAAATGTAGATATATAAAAAATGTATATTTATGAATCTTATATCTATAATTATCTTGTAAGATATCAATCTCAAATCATATATATATATATATATATGTGTGTATGTGTGTGTGTATATATATATATATATATATATATATATAATAAAAAGGCTTAAACACTAATATTCCATGGTCATAATTTATTCCATTGGAATCGTAAATACGATCCAATTCATCAGACTTACAAATTCATATACATGTATGTGTATGCACCTATGTATATATATTTATATATTTTACATATGTATGTGTATATTTACCACTAATATTAGCTATGTATATATATATATATATATATATATAATAATACAATATGGTAATCCGTATGGAATTTCCAGGAGGATATAGATCCAGGGAGAGCTCTATATCAAAAGAGAGAACAAAATTATTATTAATTAAAGAATATCAAACACATAAAATCCCATAGTTAATAAGCAAACAAATCCCCAGGTGACCTACAAATAAATCATGTGATGATTTGTTTGGAGGTCTTGAAAATTGAGCGCTGCTTTTTTAGAGCTCTCATGAAATAGAAATTATTACCTATGGGATTTTAAGTGTTTGATATTCTTTTAATAATAATAATAATAATAATAATAATAATAATAATAATAATAATAATATATATATATATATATATATATAATATATATATATATATATATATATATATATATATATATATATATATATATATATATATGATACTGTAAATTGATAGACTGATAGATAATCACCATTAAATTTTTTCGGAACACTTACCACTGATAATTCCTGTAGATATTTCCTAAGACTAATTTGATATCAAAAATGCCAAAATTTGAACATCTCGTCACAAAAGATTTTCTGGCATAAACATTGAAGAAAAAGCGTAGAAAAAAAAAATTAAATTTAAGTGGTTCCGAGCGGAAAGTCGCAGTAAAATCATTAAATAGAGAGGTGTATATTTGAAATCTTGCTTATTTATGACCAGGAAGGAGTCCTGGAAATTACATTCAATCTGTTGTTACCTCGGGCAAGAAATGGTTTGTAAATTGTAATCAATCTTTATAGAGAACCATTTTTGCCCTTTAACAGGATATCATCATGGCTGGTGCTAACCTCCAGGACAAAAGTAACTTATTGTGCCTTCTTGGTCTCACGTTTTCTACTAACATGAAATATTAAATGCATTGCTGGATTTGCTGCTAAGAAGATAGATTCACTGTGTTGTGCCAGACAATATTTTCTCGTCAGAATCTACCTTGCACATTTATACATCTACCATTCACTCATGTATTGAATATTGTTGCCATATCTGGTCAGGTGCTCCTACTAGATATCTCGAGATTCTTAACAAAATCCGAAGGGTCTTTGATGCTATCGTTCCTCACCTGACATCTCGACTTCAGTCATTTTCCCACCTTCGTGACAGAACTTCCCTGTAGCTTATCTATAAATATTTTCATGAGACTTACTCTAATGGACTCTCCTGATTGGTATGTTCCCTTCTCCCTAAGCTATGACTTAAATAAGGCAGACTGGGTTCTATATCCTTGGTTGGCAGCCAGTCTGAGAAAAAGAAAACCCTAAATTTCGAATCGTAAAGAGGACAACCGGAAACCTATATTTCCGAAAACTGCATGGTAATTTACAGAAAGAAAAAGAAACTGAAGAGAGTCATGATCACCTTTGTTCTGTAGCGACGGGACATTTTCTTTTATAATAATTTGTAATAAGCAGGATTAAACGATAACTTTAAAAAAAAAATCAAATATTGAATACGCTTCGCGGGTATAATTTAAGGAAACTCGTCTTTACCATTAAAGCCGCGTCGTCTCACTCACTTTTCCCCGCCATCGAGACATGTGTACATAGTTTATATTTAGCACTCCTGGTGATAGAAAAAAAAATCGTCCTTAAGAAAACAGTTGCGGTAAGTTTCGCAACGGATTCACAATGTCAGTAACCGTGGTGCAGATCTTCCAAATTGGACGTTGTTCTCAGTCAAATGCAAAAACCAGATGGTATTACTCAAGTGCACCCAGTGAACAGTTAGACAATATGAACATCTTGAGGGTACAAATAAACAGTGATGCAATAATTTGGCAACCAAATGAAAATCATTGTTGGAACAGACAAAACATTGGAATCAAGAATCCGAGGAGAAGGACAATGTTCATCATTTGTCATAGACATATGAATTAAATAGAATCCCTATATACATGCACACACACACAAACACCCCCCACATATATATATATATCTATATATACATACATATATATATACACACACACACACACATATATATATATATATATATATATATATATATATATATATATATATATATATATATATACATACATACATACATACATATGTACATACATAGATACATATATACATACACACACATACATATATATATATATGCATACACACATACATAGATACATATATATATATATATATATATATATATATATATACACACACACAGATACACACACACACATATATATATATATTATTAAATATAACAGACAACGAAAATTTAAATCGAGGGACAGCATAATAAAAAAGTATCCAAAATGGAGAGTTTTTGGTTTTATTTTCTCCCGAAACGAAAGCCACTATACGAAGCTTAGTACGGCTCATGATCAAACATAATAAACATTCGTGCTCTAACAATATATGTTTGAATAATGATCTGCTGTCACAATACACACACTCTCTCTCTCTCTCTCTCTCTCTCTCTCTCTCTATATATATATATATATATATATATATATATATATATATATATATATAAAAAAGTTGCAAATTAAAAAAATAATAATGTTTTTTATGAAAGTATTTATTTATTTATATATATATTTGATATTTCAGATGGACCTCAATCTTTCTTCAGAAATAACTGTATACGTGCTTAAATTGAGTTGGTATACTATACCAAACCAAGACTTTTGTAGAATTTGATTGGCGAATACAAGAAGTTATGACTTCCTTACCACAAGAGTTTCTGGTGAAATCAATTGACGCGATTCCTGGGCGGCTTGAGAAATTTGGTGCCCATATCGAATTTTAAATAAAACCTCACGCTCAATGCTTTTGTTACATACCCATTTCTTGTAAAAATTACCGTTAATAAATAGATCATGTTTTCTTTTTTTTTTTTAATGGAGAATTACTTTTCAATCATCCTGTATATATATATATATATATATATATATATATATATATATATATATACTGTAGAGTGATGTGTAGAGATTCGATTTACACAATTTTAAATTTATTCAAAATAATTTGATAAACACGTGGGGATGATGAAAAGTTGTAGGAGCCACCGGCTTTCCAAAACTAGGATCTTAATGACGAAACATCAGAATATTGAATGTTGGAATTGGGACTGGCCGAAAATTCTTCAGAATCCCCTCGTATAAGAAGCACATCGAATATGAAGTAGAGAGGCAAAGAGAAAATTCCATCTCATTTCCGTTAACGGATACACGAAAATGTTTGTATAATGAATTATATCCAGAAGCAAAAATATCTCCAGCACTCGACAGCCAATTTAATTATAAACAACAAAAGTCCCTGGTATCCAGCGTAACCCAGGGTATCAATTGACAATGTATCAAGACTGGACAGTTAACGTCTGCTGTTATTTTGAAATGCTTTTCAACAAGAATTCTTCTGTAGATTGTTTGTTATCATTCTTAGAATGGTGCGTATTCTTTCAGATGTCTACAAGACCAGCTTCGTTCTTTGAGAACACAGAATAGGTTCGGAAAATGGCCGACGACCTGCACAAGAACTTCAATACGTCTTAGTTGAAAAGGTTGAGCAAAACTTGAAAAAAACTAGCTTAAAAAAATAAATAAAACTTAAGAGGTCGCATATTTGATTTAATTTAAATTAAAATATCTTTCGAAAAGATTTGTACATTAAAAGTTTCATTCGTTATGAATAATATATTTAACAGCTATTTATTAAGTCTGCTTTAGACGAGATTTGTGAATAGCGAGACAACACTGGGACTAAATACAAAGTCGAATGTCTTACTGTCGCCATTACCTCCTCAAATGTGCAACGAAAATTTCTGGAACTTAGACAACAGAAACAAGAAAGTATTTTTTTCTATAAAAACGATTCACATTTCAGTGCAGATTGGTTTCAGTACCAGCTCTCTTTTTTATGTGTCGTGTCCTCTCATGACCTTGGCGATCACGGCTCTCCACAATTTCCTGTAGGTCTTAATAAATTTTGTCTTTTCGTTATTTCTCCAAAACCCTGTTCCGCCATCATTTACTCAAGCTAAGTTGGTTATGCATTGTTTTCCTCTGTCATTTTGCCCTCAATCTGTCCTGTGAGTATCAGATTTTCCAAACCCTCTTTCCTCATTATGTGCCCTATAAGTTCAACTGCGGCTTCCTGATGTTAAGTATAAGTTTGTTTCCATAGTGAACAGAAGACCAATATGATTGATTACAAGTTTAATGAAGTGATACTCATAAATTCAGATTTCGGCCTCGTCTGTGGCATTCACTTTCATTCCCTAGTGGCTTAAAGCGCTCTTAAAAACATGTTATATTCTCTAGCATTTGTGAGTTCAACCCCTGGTTCTGGTAGTGCTGAAAAGTCTGATTCAGTGGAAGAAACAAGCAACATAAATGTTAATAAGACTGGTGTCTATTAATTGACAGGAAATATCCTCTGAGCATGAAAAGCAGAAATAAGGACGATCTACCTCTTTGGGTTGAATAAAACGTTCAGTTCGAGATTACAATAAAGGTACCGAGTACAACGACTGATGAAGGCCGAAGATTGAAACGTTGAGAGTATAACAACCAAGATGAGCTTTCTGGTTTGAATAGCAAGGCATATAATAATAATAATAATAATAATAATAATAATAATAATAATAAAAATCCTCACCTAAAAAAAATTCCGACATAAACCATATTTTGATGTACTCGTTTCTCTATCTCGGGTGGTGAATAACTTTTCATCTCAGCTGCTAATGCTTTCTTCAGTGATGCACGATGGTTTATTACGGGTGATATGTCTAATTTGCTGTTACTTGTGATAAACTATGCGTGGTCGGCTGCATACCGTAATCTACGCCCTTCCCTAGCGCCCCAAAGATGTGAGAGAAGGACAGCGAATGCAGATGTTCGCGTTTCTCAAACTATTTCCCCGAGTAAGAACACGTCAAACATGTGAGGAAGAAACATCGACGGAGGCATTAAAGCGATAGGTGAACTGTTTTCTTTCTTGACTTTTTTTTTTCTGTCAAAGAAGTATCCAATATTATATAATGATCAATCTCTGCGATTAATGGAGAAGCGATTTGTGTACTACATTGACAACAGAGGAGATTATGTTTTAAAAATAAGTCTTTGTTGTGAAAAATATATGATTTCCAGTATTAATATACAGGTGTATTAAGTTATCTACCTACGAAGAAAGATAATAAAGAAATGCGTAACGAACAGGATCTCTCTCGCCGGTTCTCGTGCGATCAACGAAGTTAAGCAACTTCGAGCCTGGTCAGTACTCAAGATGGGTGACCGCTTGGGCGTGGGAATTACGGGTTCTGTAATCTTGGATGTCCGGGTGATGTATTGGATGGCGGCGCTGTATTAAAAATTGGAGAGTCGAATTCCAGTTTCCAATCGGGTAAATTTACTTACCGCAAATACTCTTGAGAGAGGTATGAATCCATTTTTTCTACCCCACCAGCTATGCTTGAATTAGTAGCAATTGTATCAGTAAATCATTATTATCTAAAAAAAAAAAAAAAAACTTATATTCTAAAAATATTTCCTGTTTTAAATAGCCTGCAAAAGGTTGATAAGCCGTAAAAAATCAATTTTTGGCTCGGTTGAGCTGAATCATTGTCTACAATCAAAATGTTTCCGTCTTCTTTTTCTTTATTTTCGAAACTCTAGCTTCTGAAACATTTAGTCTTATATGTGGTCTTTTAGTTTCTTTCCTGTACAATCGAAAATCGATCATAGCTCTCCACAACTTCCTGTTCTTTGTAGCACTTAATAACTTTTGTCTTCTTGTTCTCTCTTCCAAACTCTGCACCGTCATCGATTCATTGAAGCTTGTCAGGTAGGTATTTACCCAAGCGCCTACGTTGCTACCGGGTGTGACACAAGGTTGAGGTTTGAAGTGGGTTTCACGGCAATACCGTGGAAAAAAAATTGCCTAAGCCTCCTCGACACTTCCGATTTTGGGGAAGCTCAGATAGGTTATGCGTTGTTTTCATCTATCCTTCTTGCTTTTAAACTGTCCTGTGGATATCAATGTTTACAAGTCCTCTCCTCATTATGTGGCCTAGAAAACTCTCTCTTCCTGATGTGAAGTATAATTGTCCTTTTTGTTTCCGTTTTGTCTGAAACTTCGTCGTTGCTTACATGTTTGGCCCATGGTATTCTCAGCATCCTTCTGCAGAACCACATTTCTGTTGCTTCAAGACTCTTTTTCAGCTGTGTGGTGATTGCCCACCATTCACTGCCATATAGGAGGACTGTTATCACGTAACATTTCAGTATCCTTTTCTTTGTTGCTAACGAAATTTTTCTGTTTCTTAATACTTTGCTTAACTTTTGGAAGGTAACTTTCACTACCTCAATGCACCTTCGGATTTCTGTGTCGCACTTTCCGTCGTCTGTTAAAACACTTCACAGATAGTCAAAATATTGTAATTGTTTCGGAATCTTTAAAATTTAACATTTGATTCCCCCTTCCACAGTTTTAACATATATTAATACATTTTGTTTTGTGCCGTCCTATTAATTGTTCGAAAAACGAAGTCGAAACTGCTATTAACAAGATTGCTCAGTCATTGTCTTCGTTTGCTACTATTTTCTGGATATGAGATTTGGTAAAACAAAATAAACGCAACTCTTTGCTAGCGTAATTATTATCTTCGCTCAGCGAAAAACCAGTCAACGTAAGGGCGATCTCTTAAAGGGGTGCTTTGTAATTTAAACCTTCTTTGACCAGAGTCAGACGTAAGCTAAGCGCGCTGCTTAGGAGTTGGGATGGAGTCGGCCAACGAGCTTCAGTCGACCGGATGGCCCACTGGCAGTCTGACTATCCAGCCGATCTGTTCTTCACTCAGTGAACATGACTTGAAGTTATGTGTTTGTATGAGTGGAGAAGGGGAAATATTGGGAAAGAAAAGAAACAGCAAAAAAGGAGAAAAGCAGTTGAGGAGACAGACGTCCAGGCTGTAAGCAAGTGTATTTATATTTATACTAAAGAGTCAGTGTATTTTACAAGTACGCGGAGGCATTCATTGCGAGGACGTATGTACCTTTGGGGCTAAGATGAATGGAAAAAAAGGTTGAGAAACAAGTGGAAAGAAAAAAGTAAGATAACAATGTCGAGGTAGTAGGAGAACAAATTAGAAGATTGAGGAGAGTAAAGAGGGAAAAGGAAAAAAAAAAAACACAGATAAAAGCAAAAGGGAAACAAAAGAAGCAAGGAAGAAGAGAAAACAGCAAAGAAGTGAAGTGTGAGGGGGGTGAAGAGAAAGAGAACGAAGAGGGGGGAAAAGCGAAGACGAAAATAAAAGGTCAATAAATAAATAAAAATGGTTAAGACCAAAAGAGGAAACAAAAAGAGCAAAGAAGAAAAGTGGGGAGTTAAGATGAAAAGAAGGAAAAGAAAATGAAAACAAGAAAGAAACAATGAGGGAGTGAAGATAAAAAAAAATGGCGAAAGCAATGAAGAACGGAAATAAAACAAAAAGGGGAGCATGGAAGAGAAGTAATGAGAACAAAATAAAAATTGCGAATTTAGGAAGAAAGAAAAAGCAAGGAATTAATAAGAAAAACAGGACGTGGAAAATGAGCGAGACAGTAGAGAAAAAAGAAGATATTGTCGAAGGGCGAAGAAAAAACGGAAAAAAGAAAATGGCGGATGTACAGTGTAACCCGGATATAAGAGACCCGGATATAAGAGAAACCCGGATATAAAAGAGATTGTCTCTGGTCCCAAGTTAGAGCCTGTGTTAATGTAAACAAAATAGACTAAACCCGGATATAAGAGACTTCTTCTTCGGTCCCGACAACTCTCTTGTATCCGGGTTACACTGTATATAGCAAGAAGAAGCGGGAAAAAGTGTCGGAGATAAATAAAAGAAAATATCAAATGATAAATAAATGTTTAGGAAATGAAGGGAGAAAGAAAATAGAGCAGTACAAGAAGAAGAATTGAAAAGAAGAATTGAAAAAAAAAACAAAACAAAAAAAAACACGCAGTATTAACCGGTTGTACGTATGCCCATCTACAAGGGATCAAGTTGGGGCGGGTTTAGAGTTGAGGAGTTGTAAGGAACACGCCAGAAATGTAAAAGCGAGAAGAACAGGGTTAGAGGATGAGAAGGGACAGGTCAGTCGTGTCTAGCAATGTCAGTAGTGAGTCGTGAAATGAGCCGATCTGAATTGAACCCGTCCAATTGACAGACTAATTTATTGGCCTTAACTGAAACCACAGATGAGTCCAGGTGTTCTCGACCACTTTGAAGAGATGTTAGCGAATTCAATACAATTGCTGAAATTCAAAAAAATTAACTGACTCACTCTGACCCGGAGATATACACGCATTTCACAGAAATCCAGTGGACATTTTAAGAAGCGTGTACGTGGTGGGGTGATTTTGAAGCGAATTATCTAGTGTCGTCCATTTTTTTTTTCGGTGTCGTTAATTTTTATTCAATAAGTTTGTTTCGTTATACCAGTGTTTCTCAAGATTTTTTCCTTATTTCAGGGCGTATTTGTAGAATAACTAAAATGCCGAGGCGGACTTTAAATTTTAATAAGGAAAAATTAGTCATGAAATTTGAAAATAGGAAAATAAGAAAGAAGTCTCCTGAAATAACCATTTACTTTTAAAGCATTGTATATTAAAGTGTACTTGTGTGAAACCTATGCTTTGCCAAAGAGGAAAAAATAACCTTTAATGGTGGTCCTGTCCGACTGAGTATTACTAAAGATTAGCGGGACAGTTTTCATTTAAAGGCATTTATGAAGAATCTGCTAATTTTTTTTTTTCTTAGAGAGGCCAATAATAACCCATTTAAATCCCTTGAAGATGGCAAAAGGGAAAGGATTATTCATTCCTTCTTAAACATTAACGAATTTAGCATCCAGTTTAAAATCTCAAATGACAATCACTCGACTTAGACATGGAAGCCATGTGATTGGGAGAATTTAGATTATGATGGCACCGGTCATATTGCCATAAGTGGAAAAACAGGAAAAAAAGTCTCCATCTGATAGTATTTGATATTATAATCTATTTTGTATACATGTATCCTTGGAAGTAACTTTTCTCCTTTTCCTACGTAATATGACTTCTATGATGGTGTTATGGTAGAGTCTCTAGAGTCAAGGGTGCCTACTTGACGGTTCCTCGACAACTGAACCAGAATCAAATAAACAGACAACAACTGTCTTCTGATTAGAAATTTAACATTAAATAGCTTAAAATTAAACAGCAATTGGTGTTTAATTTTAAGCTGTTTAAAGAGTCTGTTTTTCACTTGTCATTATTATCGTTCACAGTACTTGGCGTATCTAGCTTTTCATAAACTTTGTTTTTTTTTTAATGTAAAAATAATTAATAAATTACTCTTCTGTTTACTTGAAGTGCGCCTAGCTACCTTTCAAGGCGCATTAGTGCGACCGGGCGCACCGGTTGAAAAACGCCTGCGTTATACCATCTGGCAGATAGGAGGAATAAAAGTGCACAAAATGCAGAAAAATGAACACTGAAGATTCATTCATTTTTGTTTCATAAAGTAATGAAAACATTTACGGCCTTGCAATCAGTGCTTATTCCATTTGATTTAATGCAGGCATTCTTTTAATTTTCAAAACTCTGAATAAAAAATAGAGAAAAAAAAGCAGGAAAAATGAAACTAAAGCATTTGTTAAAGAATAGTGCTGAACTACTACGTAATATCACTCCAGTTATCTTGTATCTAAATAAATAAACTGCAAATTCCGTCCGTGCGTGTGTCTGAAACCCTTCTAACTTGGGTCTCACTTGCCCTACGTAGACATATACCTTTTTGGAATCGGGTTGAGCCCGGGATTGAAAATGTTTCTTTCATCTGGTGCATGAACATCTAGAATTGGGATCTGTGATAGGATGAGGAGGCAACAGTTAAAAATTCAAATGTTAAAATAACTGAAAAAAATTAGTGATTTTAAAAGTTTTTAATTTATACCGAGTTTAAAGTAACAAAAACTTTGTGAATTTAAAAATTTTTGTTCTAAATTCACTTTGTGAATTGAGGAAATCAATTTTATTTCTTCAAAATGCTGGGGAATCCGAGTTAAAGTGAAAGGTTTCGTGACGTAAAATTTTGAAGTCCCGCAGAGTTTGTGATATGAAGACCTGAACACAATTGAAGTTCCAGGGATTTTGTGATTTGAAGAACTCAGTTTTCGGCCGGAATAAGAATTTTGGCACGAATCGGAGTTTCGGCCCAAATCGTTTCCGTAATTGGTCTTATAGCCCGAATCAGAGTAAAAGTAAGGTTTTGAAGTTCCATGGAATGAACTGATGAATTCAAAGTTATTTCTTCAAAATTATCATTGCTGTTTTCTAAACTGGACCAAACGATCCTTCAATTTTAGGCTGGTGGCCCGATTACCCCTCCGCAGAAGCTAACATAAAAGTCCGCACGGAGTGAGGCTTTTAAGCTAGCATAGCAATAAATGCTGGACAGTTTCATCACAAACGAAGCAACAAAGATGTTTTTCTACGGAAGGATGCTGAGAATAATATATGCGAAACATGTGATCAATGAAGAAGTTTAAAAGAAAATGGAAACAAAAAAGATGTTTTTACTTAGAATGAGAAAGAGTTGAAACCTCTGGGGTATATAACAGGGAAAAAGGTTTGGAGAATTTGACACTCACAGGACAAATGGAAGATAAGAGCAACAGAGGAAAGTAACGCATGACATACCTACCGAGTCTGAATGGCGGGGCAGGGTTTGGGAGAGAAGAAAAAAAGGAAAAAGTTATTAAGAGCTACAAAGGAGAGAAAATAGTGGAGAGCTATAATCGCCAATGTCCTGAAGGGAAACGTCACATAGAATATGTAGAAGAATTAACAGAAAAAGAATCGTATATATATTACAAAACGTTATTGACTTATTAAGACAGGAATGAGTGCCTAAGTTATTTGAATCAGTAGACAGTTGAAGTTTCTAGGACACGCAATGAAAGAAAAGGGCTAGGAGAATTTGACAGCCACAGGACAAAAGTAAGATCTAAGCATCGAGTAATCTAACGAGATTGTTTAAATAGATGGCACAATAGAGGCTGGGAGGGATATTAAGGGGACAAATATTGTTTAGAGCTTCAAAGGATAGCAAGTAACAGAGAGCAATAATTGTCAACGTCGGGAACGGACACGGAACATAAAAGAAAGCGCTTTCAAATGTTGCACAAAATGAGAAGTTTTCTTTAAAATAAGCTGTTATCTACATTATACATATTTAGCAAGTGCAGCTCATCGTTATGCGATGATTCATAACCGAGTCACCCAGATGATTACTATTGAAATGAATTTAATTGTGGCCATGTGTCATAAGCTTCATTAATCATTATCAAAGTACTCTCATAGATCATCACTAGCGGAGCAAGTTCAATCCCATGTCTTTCTCTGTGTCCCTTATTTACATTTATTTTGTTTCTATTTAGTGGGTACAGGTATTTGAGTAGCTGCCACCGTTTTTTAAGCAGTGAAATGAACATCTACCGGCTTAGATAATGGAAAGTCTTAGTAAAAAAATTATCTCTCGGTAGGATTTTTCTGTTCCACAACAATTCAAGAAATTGTATCTCTTCACTTGATAGAAGCAATATTTTGGTTTTCTTTTTGGCTTAGCCGAATTGTCAGCATCACTATACCTGTGTTTTGGAACCACTGACCTTCTACAGCAGCAACAATTAAAATGGATAGCACATGTAACGTGAAGAGAAAATTACAAAATCAAAAGCTTACGAAGTAAAACCTCATGAATATTGGAAAGACTAATAACAGTTATTGGACTTGAAGAACCTATTTTCTTAAAAAAATATGTTTTAATAGAAAGATCTTATAAATATCAACAGAAAGTAGCACTGGCTGTTCGTTCAATGAATGTCGAATGTTTTCTTATAAGGAAACAATTGATATTAACATTACCATTCCCATTATGAATATTTTGGGGATTAGACTGCCGGTAGCCAAATACATGGAAAGCGAAACTGCAGATAAGGTAGGCCACCGTATAACAAAATGTTTATGTAACCCTAGAATATAACGGGTAGGATTTATTTCTAAACCTATGTTAAGACTTCCATTCACTTTGTATCAAGTATAGAACAACCGAGGTCATCCAAAGACCCACCTGTTCGACACACTGGTGTCTGACTGTTGAGAGTAAATGAGAATTAGATTGCGGGAGCGGTATCTCTTGCAGGATGGGCAACAGAAAGTGTCGAAAGGAAGAGATAGTTAAGAGAGCGGATATCGTGTAAAAACTCCCCATCTCGATTAAACCGCAAACCAGAAGAAAACAGATACAGTGCTTTTTCGATTATCCGGACTCAAATTAAAACATTGCGGATAAATGAATATCTAAATATTCTGAAAAAGAATTAAGCAAAAAAAAAAAAAAAAAAAAAGAAGTTATTTTCTTAATTAAATTTAACAATTATACCTTCAAAATTGTGACCAGTTTATTTTTTATGAAAGAAATGTTTCCGTTTTCATGGTTTCCGGTTGGCTTCAACTTTTTCTGCGTCTAATTCCCGAATTAAAGTATGTACACACACACACACACACACACACACACACACACACACACACACACATATATATATATATATATATATATATATATATATATATGCACAAAACTTTTTCGTTGTGCTTTAGCATTCGAATTCTCCGCCATTTCTATTTCAATGCGTATGATCACGATATATAACAAAGCGAGACTCGAACTGATTGATTTTACGGGTTATCAACCTTTTGAATGTTGTTGACAGAATATATTTTTTACATTTTGAGAATTTTGGTTGAGATAATAATGATTTACGGATATAAGTCCCACTATTTAACCCATAGCTAGTGGGTGAAAAAAGGTGGATTCATAACTTTTCCCAATGGTATTTGCGCGTGAGTGAATCTAACGAAGCCGACCTGAATTGGAACTCGGCTCTCCAATTCCGAGCCGTTATCCATTACACCAACAGTACATCTAATCATAAGGCACCTGGTATTCTAGATCGGTCCACCATCTAGATACTGAGCAGGCTCGACGTTGCTTCACTTCGGTGATCGTAGGAGAACCGACGTTTTAATGGGATATGGCCGTAAGCATACAAGATTCGATTTGAAAAGAAAATCCAGCCAAAAAAATCAAGAATTCAAAGGAACAGGTTTATAATAATTACTCCTTATTATTAAAAAAAAAAAAAGAAATCGTAAAAAAATAAAACAAATGCTTAATACTGAACCCAAACTCCCCCCCGCCCCCCACCAAAAAACCCAGAACATTAAGAGACATCCTATGGCATATTACCTATAAAGAAACTCTCAGATGTTGCATATCGAGATCAAAATTGTGGCTAATGTTCATATTTCGACCTCGATATAGAAAAACTTATTAGAAAATTGAAAAATACAATAAAAAATATGCAGGCAAATTTTGTCGGTTGAATTTAACAAAACATCTATGGATGAATACCTGCTGCCTAAATATACCATATATATATATATATATATATATATATATATATATATATATATATATATATATATATATATGCACAAGTATAGGATTGGTGTATACGGAATAAATTCCAGTAATCAAAAAATACTATTCTTAAAAGTGAGTAATATACCTACATTACCAGTATTATAACAGTGGTTCTAGGATATTTGGTGTGGCCATTTTGTTTTGATGTATCAGTCAGTTATGTGCCATGCGTGATACACGCTTAGGCGATCAGTTATTTCCTGTTAATTTCCCTCTCCAAGTTCTCCACTGTCTTAACCAGGTATTGAACTTTGGGTCCTGTCACTGGATCTAACTAACGCCTTTATCCACTGTGCCATGTGTCCTTCAGGACATTGTGTATAAATTTCTAGGTATTATAAACTTAATGTCTTCAGCAACCATTTTTACCAGTGCTCATATTGCAATTTTTGCTGTTATCATTGGATTTTTTTTACCAGAGCTCATATTGCAATTTTTGTTGTTATTATAGCTTTTCTCTGGCACTCTTTACTATTTTCTGGGCAGTATGGTAGATATAGAAGAATGGTTTGTTAAAGTTCTCATTCACCCACTCATTTTTCCTCCAATCAATTTGAGGTCGACAGTCGTTAAACGAGAATAACTGATTTAAAACCAATTAAAAAAAAAGTCTTTATTCACTAAAAAGTTTATGAGATCTAATTTATTCAATTGTTTTGAAGGAAAACTATTTAATTCACTGAATCAATCAAGGGGTTAACTCTGCGTGTGGATTCAGAAAAAGTGTATATGGTGATAGCGAACATCACCAACCATACCACAAAATGAAGGCCGCAATTTGGGATCTGATATGAAGTTCTCTATTGATTAATATAATCCGAAAACTAACCTGGATGCCTATCTACTCCAATAAAGGAAACAAAGGAGACCTAAGGTAATCCTCTACTTATTTATCGCTATGTCAGGTAAGAGTAAGTGTCATTCGCTGCTCCCGATACAGAAGCGCCTGACCACCCGGTAGATGTGTGTTCAACCCTGAAAAGCGGGAAAGGGGAAATATATTAAAGTAAATAAAAAAAACAAAACATTCTCCTCTCCCTTCATCCAGTCTCTTACGTGTTTATTCTATGTTACTCTGATAATTTGCTTTTTTCCCTCCTTCCCTTTTCACGGCTAACATTTAGCAGCTGTTCACGAGCATGTGTGGCTCGACGGTGAGAGACGGTTCAGAATTTCGAGGTAGCGTCTCCTGTACCGAGACAATGTCAATCCGCATTATACGATACGAAAGCAAACACTATACAGCAAGAAGGGTCCCTCTAAGCCCATACGTAATATTTTTGCTCTCCTTGCCAAGATGGTTGGAGATCTTTTAAATGTTATGTCACGTCTCCAAAATTTCCAGTCTTTATAAAAATCATTTGGCGACTTGTTAATCAAATATTGATTGCCTATTTTTTTTTTAAGTGCGTTTGGTGGGTTCCACGGAATGTAAGCCCTTGTAAGGATTTTGTATGGGGCACCCAGTGAGGAACGATATCGCTGTTTTGTAGTAATTGTTGAGTTGGTTGATTTTACGACGTCAAATCTTGGGTTATTTAGTGTCGACTTTTCTTTGAATCATTTCACCCAAAGCAAGGCAATAAAGCCACGAAGATACAAGAGGTTAGTGTGTGTGAGAAAATATGAGAAAAAAAAAACATGTAGAAAAAAAAAAGAACAGGTGTTAACAAGGCAGAAGATAACGATGGAAATTGTATTTAAATTTAGTTCATCATTAATTAAGGTAAACTAATTTTGACCTAAGTCTACTAGTGTATGATAGCCAGTGGATACCGGGCACATTTTAGTAGAAATGGTTAGCCTTCCTTTAGTACTGTGGATCATTGTCATAGTATTAGTACCATAGGTTTTTGAAACACCTCATTTAAAATAATATAACTATATTATATAGTTTTTAATTATTATATGTTGTTCTGAGTACTCTTTCTGATAAATAAAAATGAAAAAATCTTATCTTTAGGATAAATAAAAATGAAAAAAATGCTTTGAAAAAATCGATTTAAAAAGGTTGGTATTAAAAAATAAAATCAAAATTAAAAAAAAATGTATTTGTAAGTTTCACAAATTCAAATATTCAAAGATAGGTTTCCCTTTATTTTTAATCTTATCTTTTAAAAATTTACGAACAGTCTGTCTCCCTTTCAATTGTCTTTTCTTTCATATTCCATTAATGTAATTTTTGCTTATATTTATACCATAATTATTACAGACATACTTTACTCTACGGCAACGTGCTTGTGTTTCCAACAAATATTATGATCCAAACCAGGAACTACTTGGGGTAACTTGACAGACGTATTGAGAAAGCTGCTTGATTAACCATGAAAATTTCACTTGCCACTTGATAAATCATCATCATTATCCGAGCCGTTTCGACTTGAAAAGAATTTGGTATTCCATTTTGAGCACGTTCATCTGCTATGACCCATTTCTGGTTTTTCAACACCCGCAGAGCCAACCTGGTTTATACTGTGGGTGTGCTTACTTGCTAAATATTAAGGAAAACATTTTGTGAAGGATTCAAAGACTCCCCGGTACTAACGGAAGATTGAGCGAGACAATCGTATATAAGACAATTTTACACACATATATATATATATATATATATATATATATATATATATAAACACTCATTCATAGGAATCCAAGAGTGATTTCTTATTGGTATTTCCAAAGTTCAGCACAAGTTCAAATGAGGGGAAATCTGAGCGAATAATGACTGATATTTTAAAATATCTTGAAATTTCCACTTGGAAATATCACAGTCTTTTTCAACTTCATTTCAATGCATTGTACCTTGAGCTTAGTATTAGATGGCCAATTAGTAACACACACACACACACACACACACACACATATATATATATATATATATATATATATTTAAATGAAGATGAGGACTGCTTAAGGCGTGAAACTCTTCTATAAATATAGCAATTGGAAAACACTTCACTGTCTTTCCCAAAAAAGCATGACAATTTATGCATAATAAAGAAAAAGGAATCAGTGAAGGGCCATTTTCGCATGTCTTGGTATTAATATATATATATATATATATATATATATATATATATATATATATATATATATATATACGTACGTGTGTGTGTGTGTTTTATGAATAGCTATTTCTCCACCATTTAAACATTTCCACATCATTTTTTAAAAATTAAGGTTTATCCTAAGCCTTTATATACAGTTCCATTTCATATACGCTGTTCTGTTTTCATAAATAAATTTATTTGGTCTGAAAGGGAATATCTGTAGGAAGTTCCGGTAGAAGATTTATTTGGAGTGGCATGCTTATTTTGAGAATTGGAAAATTCCAACGTCATGGCTATTTCAAACAGCTTTTGTAGCTAGTACAAAAAAAGTAGCAGTTTAGTGCTCTTTTCTTTGTTTCTAAGGAAACTTTTCTATGTCTTTATACATTGCTTAGTTTCTGGACGACTTCTTTCGCTATTCCTATGCATTGTCATATTTGTGTGTCGTATTTTCTGTCGTCTACATTATCCAAACAATTAATACGATGAATTAAGAAACTTTCTAGTCGGATTAATTAACTGTATTATTATTAGAATTTTCATTTATGAGCCCCGACTTTAGAATCGAATATGTAAATATGTATTTGTTATATTAAGCCAAGAAGCGAAATAAGATAAAAAATAAATCAATAAATGAAATGTTCAGCTTTGTGTTTGACTGCTAATTAATCATCTTACGTGCATGTATTGACTCCATTCTTCTTCTACATCGAAAAAAAATACAATTCACAGAGCTGTTCGTCCCTCGACCAATATATGAAGTGCTCGGCTTCAATGTATATTTACTTGGTGTCGGCAGTCACATCTGTCTACATGCACTTTTACAATTGGTCTCTTTTTCTTTTTATTTCCTCGGGGCGCTAGAATGCAGGTACGCATTCCGAGACGCAAGCGCAAGCGACATAGACATGTCATTCTGCTGTAAGAGAAACATTCTGGTAGAGGGACCGAAAACCTAAAGGTCAAACGCAATATTCTAGATTTTGATATTTATTAAAAGAAAAGTGGAAGATTATATTGCACCAATCGTCTGAGTGGATATTTAGATATTTTCTCTATTTACATTATTCGGACTATTGTCCTCATCTTTGTTGCCATATTTATCACAACTCTTCGGCCGCCGCACCACCCTCCCCCCTTTATTTCCCTCGCTAGGGTTAAACTGCTCTAGTTCCATGTCCATTGGATGTCAGTTACCTTCTGTTAATTCACCTCTGCAAGTTCTCCACTGCCTTAACCAGGCATTGAACTCACACTGCCACTGGATCTAACTAACGCCTTTATCCCCTGTGCCATGTGTCTTTAAGGACATCTGTGTATGAATTTCTGAGACTTATAAACTTAATGTCTTCTGCAATCATTTTCTACCAGTGCTCATATTGCAATTGGATTTTTTTTACCAGAGCTCATATTGCAATTTTCGTTGTTATTATTGCTTTTCTCTGGCATTCCTTATTACTGGTTCCCATAATGTATTCATTTCTATGCTTGGTCGGCTCAGGAGATTTTTCTTGCGTTGTGATAAATATAGCAATAATGATGAGAACAATAGTCCCTATAATGTAAATAGTGTACATAATACCTCATCTTAGAAACATAGACAGATACTAGATATTTTCTGTCTGAATTTCTCGGATGAGGGGTTACCAATATTTACACTATTTTCATGCAGACTATTGTGCACATCAATTGCTGTTGTTGTTATCCCGACGTTTCGGTTGTTGTAGCCTTCTGGAGTAAAGCGTTGGTTCGTAGGTTTGGTGACATAATTATTGTGCGATCAATCCCTGCGCCGGGCGGTTTGTCCCGGGACACAATGGAAACAGGGTGAGCGATGGCTGAGTGATGCTAAAAATGTGAACTAAATGAGATATCACTAGGTATGGTCAGTAGAACGAGAGCAGTCTGCCTCCGTATAGGGTTCAGTTCGGAATTCAACGTAGGTTACCTGGAAGGCCGGAGAGCACAACTGTCGAAACGTTACGATGAAAAAAAAAGACGAGAAAAATAGTCCGTTAGTAAATAAACTTAGACAACTTCGAATCAAGGCCAAATAATGGAAATAAAACGATGGTAGGAAAAATGTATTCAAATGACCCACTAAAGGAATATTTACGTAGTAATCCTTCTTTTATACATGTTTGATTGAATGTGACGGATAAGGAATATTTTACAAGGACTAAGAGTATGCGGCGTCACAGAATGTAATCACTACACTATGAAGAACACTATGAAGCCTGACTAAAAAAGACGTATAAAATATGAATATAGTATTGGTAACCATACACTTAGTGTAAATTTTCTTTGATACGTACAATAACCGTTTTTCAACCACTGAAAATACTGTATAAAAATGAGTAACAAGACATAAAATATAAAGTTTAAAACATTTTTTAAAAAAAGAACTGTGATGATGCCCCCAGACTTAGCATAAGCCACTTTTAAGATCCCAACCGCAGCCCCTAACAAAGAAAAAAAGCCCAAGCACTACTCATGTTTTTGCGTTTGTTTCTTTTACAATCAAGATGTACAATTCAGCCAAATTATACCATAAAAATGGACTGTTATATGTTTTAAGTCACTTAAATAACAGGAAATTAATACAAGAATATTTTAAATATGTTCTATCGAAAAAATACGTGAATCGAGGGAGTTCTCAGCGAATAATTTTACATATGTTCTTCAGAAAAACATTCGCGAATGTGTGAAGAATGCTGAAACGTGAATAGGGGGGGTGCACTATATATATATATATATATATATATATATATATATATATATATATATATATATATATATATACACGTACATACAGTGATAGAAATATATATTTTTCTAGGAAATGAGAATGTGTGGTAGTATGTTCATCGCGATTTACCCTCTCGAAGGACTTCGTCGGACTAAAGTAATGTTTTCATTGATTAAATTATATATGTGTGGGAAGTGGATAATATAAACGCGTGTTGGCCTGTTCCTTTTCCTTACAACCATGCATTCTGTAATTCTGAGATCAGGTATTGTGTACACTATATCCACTGGCACATGGCACAATGGATAAAGGCGTTAGTTAGATCCAGTGACAGGACCCAAAGAGTGTGAGTTCAATACCCGGTTAAGGCGGTGTAGAACTTGAAGAGGGGCATTAACAGGAGATAACTAATAACTGACATCCATTAGACATGGCACGTGGAACTAGAACAGCCTACCCCAGCCAGTGAAATAAAGGGTTCAGTTCGACACTCCAACCACCTGAAGAAGGCCGGAACGTATAACGGCCGAAACGCTGTAATAAATATGGCGACAAAGATGAGGACAATAGTTCGAATAATGTAAATAGTGAAGCATGCTGTCTTCTTAAAATTAATGTTTAGTCCTTTCCTTTTGCTTTCCTTTACTAACTTTTGTAAGAATTCCTGTAATTTCCTTTCTTACAAACACTGTGACATCTGTATCTCTAATATTGTTAATACTGTGACCACCAATAATGAATCTTGGTCGGACCGCTTCACTGTAAATATTGAATATGACTGGTGAAAAAGATACATATTTGTCTTACGTTTCTTTCTATTTTTTTTTTGTATTTACCGAATTTATTTTCTATATGTATACAGGTGATTTTGTAAATATAAGTTCTGGATAATTCTAATATCATTCCCAAATACATGAAGCTTACTTAGCAGTTAAATACTGGAAAGTCGTTTACAGCCGTGTGGCATATTGAAAGCTACCATATTGGCAAATGAACTTCGTATCAACGATTGTTCGTTTTGAAAAGGTATTGTAGCTTGTCACTAAACAAAAAGGAATGCGCTGTGATAAAAATCTGATCTTTCGCCAGCTGTAATAGATTAGGGTTTTTTTTCAACACTTTTGATCGTATCTATTGAAGCCTTGTCTTCTTTTTATGCGACAAGATCTTTGGAATCAGGAGTCGGGGTGGCTGTTGAATTAAATCCAGAGAAGAAAATCTAGACTGGTTACTAATATCTCCGTGATAGATAATGAAATCATAAAGATTGTCCTAAGATTTATTGTCATGTTCATGACGTTTTGGCCGCTGTACGCTTCTTCAGGTGATTGGAATTTCGAACTGAACCCTTTACTTCGTCCACCGGGATAGATTGTTCTAGTTTCACGTGCCATGCCTCTTCCAGATGTCTCAGTTATCTCCCTCTACAAGTTTTTGTTCACCATTAAATTCCCAACTGGGTCAAGTCACTGGATCCAGCCAACGGTTTTATCCACTGTGCCATGTGTCCTTGAGGATGGCCGGAACGTACAACGGCCGAAACGTCGTGAACATGACAATAAAGATAAGGACAACAGTCCAAACAATGTAAATAATAACAATACCTCACCTCAGATATTATATAGCCAGAAATCATAAGAGGTTTAGCACAAATTTTCCCGTCTTTATTGCTGTTTGTAGATGATGCAGTCTTTTAAATGCCTAATTTTGTGCTATAGAAGGTGTAAACAGAATAATTTATCCTACTTCTAAAAATAACTAAAGCAACGTTTCTCATGACGAGACACTAAATTTTATTTACGGGGTGGGGTGGGGGGGTTGCGGTCATGGGTGATAGAAGTATAAAATAATGTTTTTTTTCCTTCTCAGAAATATTTAAAAATAAAATCTCTATGCAACGCATGAAATAAAAAACTTCCTACAGATATTCCCTTTCAGACCAAATAAATTTATTTATGAAAACAGCACAGCGTATATGAAAATGAAATTGTATATAAAGACTTAGGATAAACCTTAATTTAAAAAAAATTATGTGAAAAAGTTTAAATGGTGGAGAAATAGCTATTCATAAAAATGCGATTTTCTTACAATAAGATACACACACACACACACATATATATATATATATATATATATATATATATATATATATATATATATATATATATATTATACCAAGACGTAAGCGAAAATGGCCCTTCACTGATTCCTTTTTCTTTATTATGCATAAATTGTCATGCTTTCTTGGGAAAGACAGTAAGTGTTTTCCAGTTGCTATATTTCTAGGAGAAGTGTGTTCAATATTGAAAATAGAGCGTTTATAGATATTTCCAGTGATCAGGGGATCAACACGGTGACTCACTTTCAATCTTTTAAGCAGTCATCATCATTTATATATATATATATATATATATATATATATATATATATATTAGATATAGATATAAAGGTAGACATTGAGGTCAAAACCCAGCGGCGATAGCCTGTTTCATGCTTAACTTCATCCTGGTAGCCTAAACATTACGTTTAAGCATGAAACAGACTATCACCGTTCAGTGTCTACTTTTATATTAACATACGCTCTATCCCTGATACTGAGCATTTTAACCCATAAATATAGCATACCTTATATATATATATATATATATATATATATATATATATATATCTCAAGCTGACTGAAAATTAACAAGAATTTATGTCTTCCATATGTCTTCCATACCACAAGGGTTCCTGGTGAAACCAGTTGATGTGGTTCCTGGCCTGCTTGAGAAGCTGGTACCGAAATCTGGTGGTCATATCGAATTTTAAATAAAACCTTATGCTAAACGAATTCCTCTCATATTTTTTCTTTTAAAAATTATAGTTAAATAAATTATAAGTATTATATATATATATATATATATATATATATATATATCGAGAGAGAGAAAGAAATTAATGTGTGTGTGATGTAATGGCGAATCGGAACGAGAAATCATCGAGTTGGATTCAAATTACAGTCAAGTTTGTTAGACATCCTTAGTAAAGGTATGAATCCATCTCGTCTCCTCCTAGCTATGGGCTAAAAGGTAGCGTAGTTTGGTCATGGTTGGTAAGAGAAAGAAAACGGCCTCAGAGAAGGAATGAATTGAAAACCTGTGGCTCACTCTGTTACCAATCATCTTGGGCATTCATGTCGCTGGATTATGTACTTGATGTTCAGACA
>CAHIKZ030004764.1:777500-785000 GCA_903632075.3 Acanthosepion pharaonis | reverse complement strand
ACATTCAACTGCCATAACGGAGAAATGATATTACATGGCAGTTCAGTACTCTTTGGTTTATTTGCAACGAAATTTTCTAGTTTCTTAATACTTTATATCTTGCTTTTAAAATGAGACTTCAGATTTCGGTGCTACATTTATCATCATCTGGTAAAACTCTGCCCAGATCCAGAGGGATACGTTAAATAGATAAAATAATTGATACATTGATTCACAAATTATTTGTAGATAATCAAGAACAAACACACAGCCGAAGAGATACAGATGAAGAGACCCAATTGTAGTGGTGTATACGCCAAACGCATCAGACAATGAATCCTTCTTTTGATGTTAGTGCTTCCAATCAAACATCTTTTTCCAATCTGTGTTTATGTCTCTCAGCGAACAGACGATTTTACCTACAAGTAGCCATAGAAATCTGGCAGTCCAATCTGTCTCTATATCTATCAACAAATACACTATTTTACCTACAAGTCGCCACAGAAACCTGACAATAACAGAAATATGCCGAGAGCGTATTGTTTTGATTTGATAAACTCCAGCTGCAATTTTTCACAAATAAAACATGCTTGGAGTCAAATGTGCCTTTGATTTCATCGTTAGACGCCATTTTTTTATCTTTGTTTTTGGCGGGAAAAAGTATAGAGTTCGGTTTTGATAACACGGATTCTAGAATAGTCTACGTGTTGATTAAAGCACGTAGTTTTATATGAATGCCTGTATTAATATTACTTGATAGCTCTTATTGATTTCTTTATACTGAATATAAGACATGAGAGCTATTCAAGGTAGCGCGTTACTGTTAAAATGGTTCTGATGAATGCATGAAAGTGGTATATATATATATATGTATATATATATATATATATATATATATATATATATATATATATATAAATATATATAAATATATGAAGAAATACTATATTGATGGGATAAAGTTCTCAATATCATAGATAGAGCGTATGTAAATATGAAAGTGAATATTGAAGTCAAGACTTAGCTCGATGATTGCGTTTAGCATGAAACAGTCTGTTGCCTCTGATGTTCACTTATATATATATATATATATATATATATATATGTGTGTGTGTGTGTGTGTGCGTGCGGATCGTAAAACGGTCATCACCGTGGAAATATAAGTTGCCAAGCCGTGTTCAAATTCGAGTTGATTTATTTTTCATACATGTCGCTTCAACTATGGATTAAATAGCAAAACAGACTGATCTCTGTTGTCTTTCGTGGCAACCAGTGCTTTTCCTGAAAGAAAAATCTGAATCTGAAACCTGAGGAGAACTATTTGCAGGCTTTCTGGCAGACAAACACCTTTTCCATTTTATCAGTTTTCCCGAAAAGCGTACTTAGTTCTATAGAAATCCTTCGACACTATAAGCAAAATATGCACCACTTTATATATATATATATATATATATATATATATATATATATATATATATTGGACATTCACGTCAATTTCAAGATGTAAGGACTCAATTTTTACAGCTAAACTGCGAAACAACACAGAAGTTTTTATTATAGTAGCGAAGGCTTTCTATAGCTTCTTTGAAAGTCTTTTCCTTCAGTTTTCAAAAGGTCTGTTACTATGCCATATACACCTGGTGCTTTTCTGCGTTTCACATTTTTTGAAGGATAAACCTTATTTCATTTGTTGTTATATCGAGAACCTCACTGATATCTGCTGGAATGACAATTGGTACGGTTCAGTTATTTTTAAGTATATAGATTTGTACCGTAGTCTTCGGGTATTTTTAATATTTCGTCCTTAAATTTGGTAAATCTCTCAATGAGATATCCACCCTCTTAAATGGCAGTGAACGCTGGATGGAAAAGAAGCTAGAGGTAATAGAAATGTGGTTCTACAGAAGGATACTGAGAATTCCGTACAGGGAGCGAGGAAGCAACGAGGACGTCAGAAAGAAAACAGCAAAAACAAAAACAAAAAAAAAACAAAAACATACTCAGGATCAGATAGAGGTAGCTGAAATTCCTTAGACACATAATCAGGAAGAAGGGCTTGGAAAACTTAACACTCTCAAGATGGAGGGCTTGGAAAGTTTAACCCCCGCAAGAAGGCAGGCTTGGAAAACTTAACCCTCACAAGAAGGAGGACTTGGAAAATTTAACCTTTATAAGAAGGAGGTCTCGGAAAACTTAATTCTCACAAGACAGGTTTGGAAAACTTAACCCTCACAAAAAAGAGGGCTTACAAAACTTAATATTCACAAGAAGGTGATCCCGGAAAACTTAACCCTCACAAGAAGGCTGGCTTGGAAAACTTAGCCCTCACAAGAAGGAGGGCTTCGAAAATATAACCTTCACAAGAAGGCGGGCTTGGAAAACTTAACCCTCACAAGAAGGCGGGCTTGGAAAACTTAACCCTCACAAGAGAGAGAGAGAGAGAGAGAGAGAGAGAGAGAGGGGGGGAAAGGCAGCGAGCCACCCATCTGTAGAGCTTGTGTGAATGGAGGTTAGTTGAGAGCCTATGCAAATGGAGAAAAATTGCTAAGGGCCGCAAGGGATAGGAAGTCGTAGAGAGCTATGATCGTCCTTAATCTAAGCGGCACATAGAAGAAAAATGATGTTTATCTATGTAGACTTCGAACATATTTTAAAGGTTTCTTTTTCCTGATATCGTCTTTTATTCTCTCTTTTCTCTTTTTCGTTGTTGATTAATTTGGTTCTGGATTTTCAATTTGGATCTTTTTTTCCTATTTATGACCACACTCATCAGCTTTCTCATTAGTTTTAGTGTCGGATTTAAGAATTATCCTTCGTCATTGCTACTTCCGTTTGTTTTCAATGTTGTCTCCGCGGCTTCCTTAATGAGAATTCCCAATTTGCTATTCACATACAGTGAGCCCCCGACTATTTGCGTTGCTGCATTCGCAACTTCACACATCCGTGACTTCACACATCCCCGGATTTTTCTTTAGAACATATGTACTTGTTATTCGCAGAAACCCCGAATATTCGCGTCTTTTTCTGAAGAACATATGTACAAAGTATTCGCTGAGAACTCCCTCGATTCGCGTAATTTTTCAATAGAACATATTTTAAAGATTCTTGTATTATTTTCCTGCTATTTAAGTGACTTAAAACATATAACAGTCCATTTTTATAGTAAAAATTGGCAGAATTATACATCTTCATTGTAAAAAAAAAAACAAAAAAAACCCGCAAAAACATACGTAGTGCTTGGGCTTATTTCTTTGTTAGGAGCTGCGACTGGAGTCTTAAAAGTGGCTTATGCTAAGTCTGGTGGCATCATCACAGTTCTTTTAAACTTTATATTTTATGTCTTGTTACACATATTTTATACAGTATTTTCAATTGTTGTATTGATCTATGCATAATTAAAAACGGTTATTGTACGTATGAAAGAAAATTTATGTTAAGTGTATGGTCACCAATACTATTTTTCAAAAATGTTTTTAAAAGGGTCTGACATGTTTCTAAAGTGTTTGGGATGAATGTTTAAGGCATATGTGGTTTTAACAATCAAAATAGTACTTAGCACTTTTTACGGGGTTACACGTATTCGCGGATTCTAGCTATTCGCGGTCTGTTCTGATCCCTAACCCCGCGAATACAGGGGGATTCACTGTATATATATATATATATATATATATATATATATATATATATATATATATATATATTTCTATTTCCTTACTCCATAAAACCTGGAATATGTTTATCATTTCTACTTTAAATTCAATGACTTTCTTTCTGATTTTCTTTTCTTTTTGAGAATCATTTTGTTTCCACACTCAACATCTCATTCTTCAAGCTACTAGCCTATAACCTTGCACAACGTGGGTGATCATGACTCTCCCCAACTTTCTATCCTAATAATAAAAATTATAGTTAAGCTATCAGAGAATTGTATGTTACGATAAAGTTCTATAACTTTTCTGTTTTGTTTCTTACGGTCACATCACGTTGAAACGTGATCATCGAAGTTAAGCAACGTCGAGCCTTGTCAGTATCTAGATGGGTGAGTGCTTGGGAATAACAGGTGCTGTAAGCTTGGATATGCGCGTGGTGCAATGGATAATGGCTCGGAACTGTTAACCAGAGAACTGAGTTCTAATTCTTACGCGCAAATACCATTGGGAAAAGTATGAATCCATCTCTCCCGGTTATGGGTTAAATAGTAAGACTTTTATCACTAAAATTATTATTATCACAAGAAAAAGATTGTATACAAAATGTACAAATATAAAAAAATTAGATTTCGACATTAAATAACCTATAGTGCGGTGGCTCTCAAACTTCTTGAAGTCGGGCGCACTTGAAATCCTACGAATAATTGTAGGCGCACTATATACAAATTTCGTAAAAATATGATATAATGAAGTCAGAAAGAAATAATGCAATAAAAAATATAAAATGAAACAAGCCTTAAGTTAATTCATTCTTGGGTTTATGAGAAACGTGAGCCTGGTGAGTGTTAGCGACTTCTTCAATGCTTGGGTGTATATTTGATAAGCAAACCCTCATTTCCTCCTCAATACATTGAAGAGTTCCTCACTTTTTGCACTTAATTGTGGTGAGAGTATAAAAGCTTAATTCACATAAATAAGAACGAGATGGGTAAAACTATATAATAAAGTAAATATATTTTTTTTATATATCTTGATACATATTTCTCTGGAATGTCAGGGCGCACCTAGACATCTAGGGTGCACCAGTGCGCCCAGGCGCACCATTTGAGAATCACTGCCACAGACATTAATATACTGCTAAACAAAAAAATAAAAAAAAACAAACAAACGATTCCTGCAGGATGGTCGAGATAATATACTGTTGACTATTTTGGTCAGGGTCAAGACGACTATTTGGTGGAACCCATGTCTTCTCTCCCTATGATAAAACAGTACGGGGTTATATGTTGCAAGAAGCAGATCAAACCAATAATGTAATAATGCTGCCATATCTGGGTTGGAGCTAACAGCCCTCTCTTTCCAGCTTTAATAGCGTTCAATAGCATATACATGGCCTTGTAGGCATCTTATAACCGTCTCCCACTTTCAAACAATTACATCTTAGACCCCTCACTCAGGGGCAAACCATCTTGATTTCTTTCGTATTCCATTGATAAGAAGAAAGCTTCATTCGGATCTTCTTTCATAGAGTCGCTTCTTTATGAAACAAACTCCCGAGTGGATATTTCCCCGACCACTAAGATCTTAACCCCTTCAAGTCTAGAGTCAACTGTTATCTATGCTACCTATCCTCATAACCTGAACTTACGTCCTTCTACGTCCATGCAACAACCTCATTGGCTAACGTTTTACCTCGAGTATCTGTTTAGCTTTGTATTAGGTGAAAGTTTAGTAAAAAAAAAAAAAAAATAAAAAAAAAAAAATAAAAACCAACTAAGAATTACAGTGTAACCCGGATATAAAAAACCCGGATATAAGAGAGATTTTCTCTGGTCCCAAATTAGAGCCTTGTTAATGTATATAAAGTAGACCAAACCCGGATATAAGAGAGTTGTCGGGACCGGAGAAGAAGTCTCTTATATCCGGGTTTCTATATCCGGGTTTAATCTACTTTATATACATTAACACAGGCTCTAATTTGGGACCAGAGAAAATCTCTTATATCCGGGTTTCTCTTATATCCGGGTTTGGTCTACTTTATATACATTAACACAGGCTCTAATTTGGGACCAGAGAAAATCTCTCTTATATCCGGGTTTCTCTTATATCCGGGTTACACTGTACTAACCAATCTGTCGTCTTCTCCTCAACTAATGAAGGGAGCTTTGTCAATACATCTGATACAGAGTGTAGGTAGAATTGGACTTAACCTTTTTCAGGGTTAATCGAAGGAACTGATAACACGTAACTTTAATTGGTAATCGAACCTGCTTTGCCGGTTGCGTTTTCTGCGCCGACAACGACTAGATTAACGATTTAGTGATTTCAATTATGCATGATAAAATCTACAGAAATTAATTTTCATTTTTATTAATGTTATTTGATGGGAAATTGACAATGAAAGGAATTGAAGCAAAAGTTTTCCCATCATTTTATTTGAGTTTATGCAAATGTTCAACACCTGCTCTCTCGCGTCATGATGGCTGGTGGTCGTCATAACAAGAAATTACGTCATCCAGACATCAACAACAACATGAATTTCACCGACAAAGTCCATAGTTAAGCGGGGACAGTGACCTAAAAAATACTTCTGTTCTTATTGTTAGATGTCACTAGGAGTGTTTAATCAAATAGATCGCTTTCATCTGTTTCCTAATAAATGTTATATTAGCGGGCATTTCAAAAATAATTTTGGGAAATTTTGCTTATTGATTGTACGGCTTTCCAGACCTCTCTCTCCAGCCTCCAAAAGCGTCTCCGAGTCGTTGTGGGTGACGAATTATTCTCAACCCTTCAACCTCTCACCCACAGGCAGAATGTGTCAAGCCTCGTGCAGCTCTGACGCTACTACCACGGAAAGTGCTCGGACGAACTACATTCCCTGGTCTCACCAATTCAAGTCTTCACGACAAGGACTTACACAGTAGCAAATCACCCACATTCCTTCTGTATTAAATCGGTAAGAAATTCAACTCTAAAAGCTTCTTCCTGCGAACTACTACTCTGTGGAACCGATTCCAAAGTGGATGTTTCTCCGATCATTACAATCTTAAAGTGCTTAAGGCTAGGGTTAACCGTTATCTTCGACTCCTATAGACACAAATGGCCTTCTATCGTAACCCTCTAGCTCGAGTGGCTCGTGGGTCTAGTAAAGGGTGAACCTTACTGTAAAAAAAAGACAAGCCGCACTTTGAACTGATTATGCTACTTTGTTTTGGGAAGTGTAAATTTATGTCTCAAATGCCTATTTTGAGAAAAGAAAAATGTGCATATATATATATATATATATATATATATATATATATATATATATAATCTTAGATAACAACTTAAAAGAGACTGTTTGACCAACACAAGGACTGACCAAAATTCATGTTAAAAATATATAAAAAAACAAATGAAAACTACAGACAAAAGTTCATTTTCTCCATCAAGACATACATTTCTGTAGTTCAATGCTACTAGCAAGCAGAATTTTTTTTCTCCTGATGATGGCCATGTTGGCCGAAACTAGTTGAGGAATCTAACTGAAATAATAAAAACGAAAGAATATTAATACACAACCCAGTGTGTCTGAAGATTTTAATTTTTTAATAGTTTTTATTGTTCAAAACACACACACACACACCTATATATATATATATATATATATATATATATATATATATATATATATATATATATATATATATATATATATATGTATATAAAGCTCAGTACACGCAATGACCATTTGTTAAATGTGTTATTTGAAATTCCAAAATCAAGTATTATTTAATGATGCATTATAGCGTTTAAGTGTTTCGACTCTTACATCTCTTCGTCTTAATTGATAGTGTATGTTGATGCTGGCAACTTTCAAGAAGATTCG
>CAHIKZ030004764.1:750000-772500 GCA_903632075.3 Acanthosepion pharaonis | reverse complement strand
AACCCCTGTAACCCCTTATTTCTTAGTGGCTGTACAGCCTTGCTGGGGATGATACCGATTTAAAAAAATGCAATGTTTGTATATTAATACAATCCACATTAGACCATAATTCTGTAGACGAATAGTAGGCGTATATTCTTTAGACGAGTGTTCATTAGACTAATATACTTAGACCACTAATCCTTAGACCAGTGTTGCTTAGACAAACGTTCCTTAGACGAATGTTCTGGATCCCCTTATAAATCTATGAACATGTCAGGGTAATGACATGGTGTAATCGCTAGCAAGCTTGTCTCTCGCGAGATTAACGCATAACCTACCTAGTGAGCGTGAGTAAATGAAATGCGGAACAGCGTTTAGGAGAGATAACAAAAAGACAACATTTATTAAGATTTACAAAGGTCAGGAAATCATTGAGAATCATGATCACCAACGTCCTGAAGGGATATGGCATATAGAAGAAGAATATGGAATCTTTTTTTTAAGCGTTTAACCCCAAGTAAAGAGGGAAGCCACTATCACGCAAAGGATTACAGAAAGTTGAAGCGAGAGCAAAGAGAAGTGATAGAGGAAAGGATGAAGAGAAGGATAGGGGATAGATCAAGGCATCTGGAGACGTCGATTGACATTACATTTGAAAAGCTGGAGATTATAGCTATCAGGGAAACAGGAAAAGGGGGGAGTATACTAAAATTCCATGAAAACACTTAACTTCAGACATTAAAAGATTTTCCATTACCAATAAAAAAAAAATATTTTTATATTGTAAGAAAACGGATAAATACTTGAATATAAATATAAAATATTTACTGATTCTTTTCGTGTTTTAGTATACAGAAGTGTAAAAATTTTGCTTAGTGTTTTAAGTTTATGTATAAGACGCACAGGAATTTTTAGACATAGATTTCCGAAGAATATTTTATATGCTATAAAATTGATTATTTTTTTGTAGTTGTTCGATTACATTTAAAAGCCTGGTGTTGGCTTATGCATGAGACATATATAAAAAAAAAAATTAATAATCCCCTATAAAACAAAAAATCAAGACTCGTACAAATGAGTATTTACGGCATATCTTTGTATAATTTCTCCAAGGTCAATATTTAAGATTACAATAATTTCCCCAAACAATGACAAATGTTTCAAATAGAATTTCAAAACAAGTCCTTCAAGTTACACAACAAATATGAAGCTCTCGCCGACCAGACATAATAATTTATTAAACAACAGGTGGGCTGTGCGAAAATAACTCAAAAATTTTCCAACGGAAAACCGCGAACGACATTTTTGGATGTATCTATTAATGTTATTATTGTATACATAAATGAATACATTGATCAATTATTAAACACACACAGACACACACTTATTCACTTATATACGAAGAGATGCTGAAAAGTTACTGGCTCATTCCAATCCTTGAAATTTAATTAAATAATTTGTTTTGGAAATTCTTTCTCGGGTGGTAATAGAAATTTTAGCACCTTGGTCATATATGAATGTATATGTGTATGTACCTTTGTAATAGAGAGAGAGACAGAAAGAAAGATACAGTGTAAAGGAAGCACAGGACCAAGCAATGCACTCGATGAGAACCAATCTCACTATGGTGATTTTCTAAGCGTAGTTCAAATGTGGCACAAGAGCAAACATATGGGGCCACCCAGTGATGATTGAACTCACTACTCAGTCATAATTGTTCTAGAAATACAAGCTTGCTAACCATTATCCCACGTTGAGGTACCCAAAGCGATTTCATTAAGCTAACAAAATGATACCATTATATTCAAGTATAGTGCGAATTTTTATGATTAGTTTTTTTACGAAAAAAAAAAAAAAAAATAAATAAATAAATAAAATAAAATAAAATAAAAACAAGGGGTCACACTATACGCCGCTAATTTTTCGAAGAGGTTAAAATTTATCCGCCTATATTTCTGAGATGAGGTAGGGATAAGTATTTATATTATTTACATTGAGAGCATAACTACAAAATTGCAATATGAGCTCTGGTAAAAATGGTTACTGAGATATTAAGTTTATAAGTCCCAAAATTTCATGCAATGCTGTCCTCAAGAACACATAGCCCAGTGTGGCTGGCTCCAGTTACTTGACTCAAAAGGTCGTGAGTTCAGTACCTGCTTACTGCAGTGGTGAACAATCACTCGAAGAGTTGAATTAAAGGGAGATAACTGATGAGGACAACAGTCCGAACAATGTAAATAGTTAAAAAAAATCATGCATTTTTGGTTACCGGTTACGCTATACATAGGTAAATCTTTTTCTGAGGGGGTTAAAATTCATGCATTTTCAGTGACCGTAAACTACCCGGTAGGGCTACATTCTTGTGTTAAACTTAACGCTAGCCTACCCCCATAACCTAAATTCTTTTTTTATTATTATTATTTCTGGAGCTACATGAACAGAAGAACGTGATTCAATATATGTCCCGCTTAAAATCTACAAATACCTTACATAAATGAAGAATTCACAATGCTGTTTTTTTCTTTCTCTATTTTGCATTCATATTCGTTCGCACGTGTTTACATCACTGACATATTCCTTATTCAACGGCACCTCTGAAACGTTTCTATATCGTCTGCCTTCCTCTGTTAATTTTTATTTTTCTTTATTTATTATAGTCTTTACATTTACTGGTATTATTTGTACAAGAAAGAATGAAGACCGTTTGTTTGCTGTAAAATGTCCAAGATGATGTACAGTTCTGCAATATTTGACTACGCTAAGCCTACTAGTATCGCTCAGAAGCTCAGGTCACATTATACAAAAGCTATATGAAAGAATCAGGTTTGTCATAAAAAATTCCCTATACATGAAGTAGGGTTATACACAAGTATGTGCGTGTGGTGACCAAGTAAAAGGTTAAAGAAATAACAAAACCAGTATTGCAGATATATCATATATTAAACAGTAAGTACAACAGAAGAGTATTACACGACTAGTGAGTGTGTGTCCGTTGACCCAGCATACAATCTATTCGACTCTTAATATTTAACAGCCCCACCCATGAGGGGTGTATGTAGCACAAGGCCGAGTTTACCGTGCGTTCTCCAAGCCCGTAGGATCGACCAAATATATTCCCTTAGAACCCGCATAAACGGGTTCAGGGCCTGTCTACCTCCTCGGACGAAACTTTCCCTTTCGTCAAAGCCTCTTCCGGGTTCCTCTCAGCTTATATTTAACAGTCTCCCCACAAGGAATGTATGAGAGAGAGAATAGACACATGCTGAAAGTATGGGGCATCTAGTGAAGATAGAACTCTCTATTCAATCGTAATTGATCTAGCAAGACAAGATTGCTAACCATTACACCAGGTCAAAGTAAACCAGACAGACAGAGTGGTTATTTACATTACTTACATTGTTCGGACTGTTGTCCTCATCTTTGTTGCCATATTCACGGCGTTTCGGTCGTTGTACGCTCTGGTCTTCTTCAGGTGACTGGATTTTCGAACTGATCCCTTTATTTTGTCCACCGTGGTAGATTGTTCTAGTTCCACGTGCCAGGATGTCCCGATGAAGGCCGAAGCGAACAACGGCCGAAACGTCGTGAATATAGCAGTAACGATGAGGAGAGCAGTCCGAACAATATAAATAATGTAAATAATTGCAATACCTCAGAAATATAAAGAGATAGTGTGGCATTCATCAGACCCAGTTCAAACCGGCACAGACATGACTAACCTTAAAATCAGTATGGGAAATTTTTTTCGTTGGATCAAAACCACGATCACTGACGCTCGTAGAAATACTATCTAAACCTGTGCGTGTGTATGTGTGTTTGCGTGCGTGCACTAACGAAGACATTCGAGGGTAGATCAATAAGTCTATAGTCAGAGATAGAGCTATTATTTGCCATTGTAAGAGTCGTGTGAAGGATATCGGCGTGGAATGTTGAATTGTCGAGCTAAGTTCAAATTCCGGCCTTGTCTGTTTCGTTCACTTTCGCACTAACGTCTTCGGGAAAGGAATGATACCGTCTCTTCTACCTCCCTCTTCGGTTAAATAGCAGAGTACGCACGGCTCTCCAACCTTGGGCCGCAGCAAGTCTAATGTTTCGATAGAAACCCGTGAAGAGGGCAACAAGAAATCACTCCGCTATTTTTCTCAAGACGTCACGACAATTCACAGATAAAAAAAAAAAATCTGTTGAAAACGATGATCACCAACATCTTAAAAGGAAATAGCTGTAAAAATAAAGGCAGTGTAAAGGATATTTTTTCTCTTCATTAATTATTTATTACTTTATTTTCTGTACTTTTTTTTTCTTAGGGAGCCAATTTTAACGTAGAAATTAAAGAAAAATACACAGAAAATGTAAAAAACTAAAAAAAAACCCAAAACAAAGAGGCTTGTTTGTATATTCTCGTTGTATTAACACTGCAATCGAAATTAATCCATCTAAGACTCCCATTTGGCATCAAACTTGAGGAACTCATTTTCTAAAAGAAAACCGATTCTTTGACGATTTAAGCATTCCACCTAAATCAACATAAATTTGGTTTCAACTCTAATTTCGTGGTTTTAAATTTGAGGAGGAAAAGGTAGATTTCTTCTTAAATTTCTGAATTCGTAGACACATAGACTATATATCTATCTCACTCACACACACTCTTTTTATCTATCTATCTATCTATATATATATATATATATATATATATATATATATATATGAAGGAATATAGTTTTAAGGTGTGCTATACTTATGGGATAAAGTGCTCAATATCAGAGATAGAGCGTATGCAAATATAAATAAAAAAAGTGAACATTGAAGTCAACACACAGAAGTCAGTCTGTTTCATGCTAGGCGCAATCGTCAGGCCTGACGATTGCGCCATGCATGAAACAGCCTATCGCCCTGAGTGATGACTTCAATGTTCATATATATATATATATATATATATATATATATATATATATATATATATGGATTACAAGTAGATAAAATTCAATACCTCATGATATATGGCCATTTCGAACAGAACGGGCTTGTCAACAACAAAAGATTTAGATAAAAATTAATCAAATATATATAATGTTTTTGCAATTAGGAAGAAAGAGGAGGGAAATTTACAACTAGGAGCAAATGTATTTAAAAAGGGAGGGGGAAGAGAATGATAAAGAGAGCAAAAAGAGGAGATCCCCTTCCCAATTTTTTTTTGGGAAAAACAAAAGTTAAAAAAGAAAGGAAAGAAAGAAGAAAAAAATGAGGAAAGAAGGGAAACAGACAGTAAATAAGGGAAATGGCATTTAATAGAGAGATAGAGAATAGAAGGAAAAGAGACACTAAGGTAGTGAGAGTGGGGGGAATGGAAATCATAGCATATATATATATATATATATATATATATATATATATATATATATATATATATATATATGGGATAACGATATGCAATTTTTATAAATGAAGAACAGTTTTGATAGAAACATGTATGATAAAATGGGAAAAGTTTTTGTGTGACGCATTTCGTCCTTTAGGACATCGTACTTTGGCATATATATATATATATATATATATATATATATATATATATATAGATAGATAGATAGATAGATAGATAGATAGTTTAAAAATTACTATATTTATAGCTATAAATATTGTGGATATAAGAATCAACGCAACATGTTGGCTATTTCATATCTCCATGCGATCTTCAAACCAACTGACACTATTTCTTTAATGGACTCACAATATGTAGGTCACTTCACTTAATTCTTCAGTGACCTATATACAGAGTCCCCTAAAGGAGTAATGACCCTTCATCTGAAGATTACAATGTGGCATAAAATTTGCACTGAGAGCTGCCATTATTAAGCAATCCATTATTTTTTGTTTCGCTTTCGATTCCGATTTTTTTTTTTTTTATCCTTTAATACTCTGTGAAAATCAGCATTGGAAATCTTTAATTTTATTTTTTTAGCGCCAGTGAAAAATACGCAACTCTTTCGGCCACCAGAGAGATAAAAAAAAATTCTGAGTATTTAAAGTCAGCGTCAGTCCTGGACGCACAAACATAGAAAAAAAATACTATTTATAGCGTAGATATATGTGGCTGTGTCATTCCGAATTTAGAACTGTCTGGTTTGGTTGAGCGCGTGCTTCTTGATGTAATTAGATATAATTAGATAATAAATACGTCATTTATAAGAAATATGACTCACGAAACTCGTTCCATGAGCGAGAGAAAATTGACAGTCGGTTGTCTGAGCTGAAACTCATGTTTGACAATTTATTGTTTTTAGGAAGTTTTAGATTTAACGATTCTCTTGTAAAACTTGCAGATAACATAATAATTTGTATATAAGAAATTAATTTGTGGAACATAACTTATTGGCAATGTACAGACTCGCCATTAAAGGTAGATACTTGCACAGATTTTCGTGGCGGTGAGTTGAAGAGAAAGCGAGAAAAAGAGAGAGAAAAGAAAAATATAGGGAAGAGAAGAGATAAAGAAAGAAATGCGAAAAAGAAGAGAGATAAAAAAAGAAAAGAGATAAAAAAGGAATAGAAAGGAAAAAGAAGGGAGAGAGAAAAAAAAGCGAGGAGTGAAAAAGAGAGAAAAAAGAACAAGGGGGAAATAACAAAGAAAAGAAAAGTAGAGAAAGAAAAAAAAGAGATGAAAGAATCAGACAGAGGCATATGAGTGACTGAAGAAAGAAAGACAAGGGAGAAAAAGAAGAGAGAAAAAGAAAAGAAAAAGAAGAGTAATAAGAAAAGAGAGACAAAAGAAGTGAGAGAAAGAGAGAAGAGAGAAAAACGCACGTATATCCGAAGTGCAACTCCAGAGAGAATTAAACCAGAACGATCAGTTTGTTCATGTCACGTTACCAGGCGTTTCCCGTGTCTCACTGGATATTTCCCACATCACTCAAAATCATTTAATGGGGAAAATAAAGAACTAGACTTGTTTCATTTTTCACTTTTTGTGAGGAATTCCCTTGAATTTTTCACGATTTTCAGGTGAGGAGGAGGAGGAGAAAAAGAAGGTACATTCACGCTTTTTCCCAAGGTTTTAAAAACGAAGTCATCGCAGGGGCCCGATTGAAATTGGAACTCCGAGAACTGGACCTATTTACAGCACAGGTAATGGTACATATTAGGGAATATACATAATATCCAACGTCGTTAACAGTCAGATTGTATTTGCACCTGAAGATTGCAGCGACTGCATGAAACTCCGAGTTGTGCTATCGACGTTGGGTATTATGTATATTCATTCACTATATATATATATATATATATATATATATATATATATATGGAGAGAGAGAGAGATAGATAGATAGATAGATAATATTAGTGGTAAATATACACATACATATGCAAAATATATAAATATATATACATACATGCATACACATACATATTGAATTTGTAGGTCTGATGAATTAGATCGTATTTACGATTCCAATGGAATAAATTATGACCATGGAGTATTAGTGTTTAAGCCTTTTTTTATATATATATATATATATATATATATATATATATATATATATATATATATATATTTTATTTATTTATTTATTTATTTATTCACTTGCGTTCTAATACCCTTGGGAAAGGTATGAATCCTCTTCTACCTCCAGTTATGGGTAAATAGCAGGACAGACTGGGTTCTATAGCCTTGGATGGCAACTGGTCTAGGAGAAGGACAACTCCGAATTCAAAACCTTCGGAAGGTCGTTTCCGATCTGTATGTATTCGGCCCTTCAAAAAATATGGATGGTTCTGCACAAAATCTTTACCACTATAATCAAATCTCATGTGCTGGGGTCAGGCTGTCGGTTTCCTAGAACTGATCTGCTTTATCCTCATACGTCGAATTCGACGGGAGTGTCGAGTATATATATATATATATATATATATATATATATATATATATATATATATATATATATATGTGTGTGTGTGTGTGTGTGTGTTGATAAATTAAGAAAACACCTTAAAAATCCATAACAGTTTTAATTTACTTCATGAATATTATTATATTCCTCTTTTCAGAACGAACATTTTAAAGAAATTTCTTTAAAATATTCGGTCTGAAGAGATGAATATAACAATATTTATGAAATAAAGTATAACCAATATGAATTTAAAAAATTTTTTTTTTGTTTTCTTAATTTATCATTAGAGCTAGCTCTGTAACTTACATTGACCACTAATTGGATTAAAGACCTCTTTGGAATAATCCCTACCAATTGCAAACAAATATTATGTATTCACACACACACACACACACACATATATATATATATATATATATATATATATATATATGTGTGTGTGTGTGTGTGTGTGTGTGTGTGTGTGTGTGTGTGTGTTTAGCCAGTAAATTCTCTTTTTACGCATGTCTGATTGAATAAATTACAAACATTATATTTGCTTATTTTTTATCATAATCATGAATATTTTCCCATTTTATCAGAAAGCGATCGAAACTACTTGGGAAATAAAATTGATTTTCACTGTTGCAGTGCATTTCTTGTCTCATTTAATTGTAATATACGGAAAAATATTCGTGAATATGAAAGGATTATGATGAAAATAAGCACAGACACAAACACATACACACACAGAGACATATATATATATATATATATATATATATATATATATATATATATATATATATATATATATATATATATATTAACTCAAAAGTAAGTTCCGTTTTGCGAAGCAATTGTAATTTGGACAATACGAAAATGCAGCAGTTTAAATGAAAAACATGATATTTTATATGACACGGCAAGGCAACAGTAAGACACAGTAAGAATAGCAGGAAAATATTTTGGAAACAGGATCTTCTGTTCTACCCAATCCGTCATATTCACCTGAGATTGAAACAAACCTATTTCCATACCTGCAAAACGCCTCCTCTAAAGAAAAGCAGATTCAAGAATTTACCGAAAACGTTTTCACATCAAAATCTGCAGAATTTTGCCCAAAACGAGACGAATAGCTGCCTGATAATTGGAAACACGTCATTACAAATAGTGGTGAATACATTTGAATAAAATATAATTCTAGTTTAGTTTTTGAAGAATAAAGATTATAAAACAAAACCGGTATATATATATATATATATATATATATATATATATATATATATATATATATATATATATATTCATTCCAGCTGTCATGTATAGTATTCCTAATATTTTTTTTTTAAATAGGATACTGTTAAAAAAAAATAATATCAACACTGCTGTGTTGCAAGCTAACAAATATCATATTCAAACTGTGTATTTCTAACACACATACTTAACTGGGCTCTTGTATTAGTACTTTTATGAACACTTTTCTATTCCCATTTATAACAAACACACACACACAAAATATATATATATATATATATATATATATATATATATATATATATTCATCTTCATACTATTGAATAATATTGAATTCCCAAAAATAAATTGCTGAAAGCGATGACAAAATTATTTGTTTCATATTGATTAATTACATTCATACAATTATATATATATATATATATATATATATATATATATATATATATATATATAAAACGTGTGTGTGTTTTGTGTTTAGATTTGTATTCATCGTTATATATTTATATATATATGATATGTATGCATTTAATATTATATATATATATGTATGTATGTATGTATATATATATAAAATGAACATTGAAGTCAACACAGGCTGTTTCATGCTAAACGCAAGCGTCTAGCATGTAACAGCCTGTCGCCTCTAACTGTTGACTTCAATGTTCACTTTTATATTTACACACGCCGTATCTCTGATATTGAGCACTTTATCCCATAAATATAGCACACCATAAGAGTATATATCTTCATATATAGATAGATAGATAGATGTGTATAAAATGATATATAATAAACATTAATAAATGAAACCGTAACCTGCCGCGTAGATATATGGTGAATTTGGATCTGAAATTTTCACTGCATATTGTTTGATCTCTGTGATCAATAGTTACCATTAAATTAAGTGCATTGACAATAGAAGGTTGAAAGATAAATATTTGTTTTGTAAAATAAATATGAATGTAAACATACAAACATGCACACATATATATATATATATATATATATATATATATATATATATATATATATATATATATTAGATAGATAGATAGATATTCAGGTAAAATGAAAACGAATAGAATACAATTCCAACGTTCCTAACATTTAATTTAAAAGAGTAATTTGAGTAATTTACAATCGCCTGAGAGACTCATTGATATGCGTTGAAACATGACTGCAATTGTCTAGCGATTTTTGACATGTTTTTATTTAATATCCTAAAATAAATGATATTGTATAGATAGATAGATAGATAGATAGATAGACTCATACATACATACATAGATATGAACAGACTCAGATAGATAGATAGATAGATAGATAGATAGATAGATAGATAGATGTCTATGAAAAGTGATTTGCTGAAATGATTTACTTTAGTATATTACTCTAATGCTTCACTAACGTCTTATTTGTAACAAAACTGCCATTTTCAGAAATCAAATGATAATTCCTTTTTATCTAATATTGACAGAAATACAATCGAAAAGGGCGACAATGAATCTAACATGAATAAACAACTCAACAGATCCTATCACTTTTTTAAATATATATCTATATCAATATTATCTCAGCATGCTTGATTTCTTCTTGGTGTTTTCATGTAACTTGTGTTTCCGAGAAGCATAAAACACTTTATATATTATGCCTCACATCCCACAGGGAAAATATGTGAAAAATATCCTTTCTTTATATATTACGTAGGACTTTTCCATATTCCCTATCCTTTGCTTTATTACTAACATGATTATTTCAATATCATTATATTATCTATGTTATACAAGGCTGTATATATATATATATATATATATATATATATATATGTGTGTGTGTGTGCGCGCGCGTGCGCGTCTGTGTATGTGTGTCTCTGTGTGTGTGCGTTAAATTTTGCTATATTTATAGGGAAAGAGTGTTCGGTATCGGAGATAGAATGTATATTAATATAGACGATGTTAACATAGGAATCAACAGTGCATGGTGACGGTATGTAACAACAAATAAAATTAAATTTTCATTTTAACCTTCACTAATCCGAATTTCGTAGATGTGATACCCACTGATCAGGGATTGTCAAAGTTTATTTACAGAAATCAGATATAAATTTTACCATCAAACCTCCCGATTGCCTGAATGACATATCTATCTCCGGAATCTATCTTGCATGTCTATAATCTGCCATTCGTCCATGCCTAGAATATTGTTGCCATATATGGTCTGGTGCCCCTGTTATTTTTCTGGAGCTCCTTAAGATAAAAAAAAAAAATCAGAAATATTACTGGTTCTGATCAGTCACTTGCCGACCGCCGTAAGGTTGCCTCTCTGTACGTTTTTTTTATTTTTTTTGTCTAATGAATTCTTCGCTATGGTATCTATATTGTATGAATTTAAGCCCAATACTAAGCTAACGGCGAGATCTCATCAATTTACAGCTGAGATTTCTAGGTGTTTCTTATCTGGCACTTCTCGCTTGTGGAACTTCCTCCAGGACCCATGCTTTCCAGGCAACTTTAATCAGCAAAAATTTAAATGCGATGTCAATCGCTATCTATTGTTCTCCTGAATACTCATTTCTCCTTCTCCTCATTACTAATGTTTCTGTTCCTAATTCCTCTACACCCTGTAACTCCTTGTGTGCCAGTGGCTGTACTGCCTTGCTTGGGGTGATACTGATTAAAAACAAAATTTAAAAAATAATTTCTTGTATTCGCACTTCAAGCTCTTCCAAATCTTGCTTTGGCATAGTAAACTTGCTCTTTTAACCAACGCCAAAGAAAACCTATATACATAAATAGTTGAATAATCAACTAAATAACAATTCAGCCAAAAAGGGTAAACGCTGATCATTTTTTAAAACAGTAATCAATATCCTTTAGATAGAGCTCTATAGAGTGTATATATATATATATATATATATATATATATATATATATATATATATATAAAAAGTTAAATTTTAGATGAACACACCAATTTTATCTTAGCAAAAAGAAAAAACAACACCCTAATGATGACATGGTGCTAATGTCGAAAGTAGTCGGAATAAATGAACAGATATCAAGATGGTAAATTTCTCTCTTCCTTTAATAACGATACTAAGAAGCTGGTCCCTGAATATGAAAGGATCCTATTGAAAGAGGTAGAGAAAACTTGTCTAAATTATTCAATGAGACATGTCTTAATATATATATATATATATATATATATATATATATATATATATATATATATATATATGTGTGTGTGTGTGTGTGTGTGTGTGTGTATTTATATAGACACAAATATTTAAGTAAATGTTTATCATAAACAGTATTAACAATATTTATCTGCCTGAATGCCTGAGAAATTTCATAGAAAATATACATCCACTCTAGCTAAACTGGTATAGCACTTCAGGCTATAATGACGGTTCCGTGTAGGATACAGGTTCGATTCCTGTCGGAGGACGCATATTTTCTAGAAAATTCTCGGACATTCAAGCCGATAAATGTTGTTAATACCGTTTATTATAAACAGAGAATTTACCTACATTTTTGTGTTTATATAAATAACGCATGGCGATATATCAAAATAATCGGACTTAGTTCATTTCACACACACCAACACACACACACACACACACATATATATATATATATATATATATATATATATATATTCAGGTACGTTGGGTTTGCTTCCTCCAGAAGTCACCTTCTTGACAAGTCGATCATGGTGAGATTCGGACGTTCTAACTATCACGTGCCTATCATCAAAAAGAATTAGAAATATATAATTGAATAAATTGTATTTTTTTTATCAATTCACCCCAAGCTAGGCGAAAATGGCACTAAGATGCAAGAGGCTACTGGAAGTGAAAAGAGAATGAAGAATTCTTTAGAATGAGACGAAAACCCAATCCTTAACAGGGAACAAGCGATAAACTTTTACTCCTGTTCAAAACACCGGGAAGGGGTGTGCATTGGACGATAGGTGAACCTATCTACTCCTATTGAGGAAGAAAATAAAGTAAATAATTAGTAAATAACATTTCAGGCAAAGAAGTTAGTAGACTTTAGAAAGAACCAGAAGCCCAATCCTAAACAGGATACAAGGGATAAACCCCTACTCATGTTCAACAGACTAGACGATAGGTGAACCTATACACTCCTTAAACAGAAATTGTTTATAACTGAAGCCAACATTTTTAATTGATATGCTATTCCTATTTATTGTTTACATTATTCACACGTATTATTTTTCTTTGTTGTTGCTATCGCGATATTTCGACTGTTGGAATACGAACCCGGCTATCGTCAGATGCTTTTAAGTAGTCCGCGTGTAAATAATGTAAATAATGATAACTCCTCATCCCAGGATTTCAGACAGAACTGTTTTTGATACTAAAGACACCTGTCCAGTGGTGTTGACACAAGTGTAATCAAAGATCATGCAATTTTGACTGATAACTGATTTTCTTTGGTGTATATTAAATGACGATCGACTGTATACTGTTAGAGATCACGACTAACTCTAATGAATTATCTTTTTTTAAATGTCTGCTATATTTCTTTCTTTTCAGCTCGGAAAATAAAACTCGATCCTTTGTCATTTTAGGCGTTAACTGAACGTAGAAGAGTGTCGCTCTTGTAATATGATAGAGAGTCCTTTGTAAAAAGCAAATTATATGCATGTACTTGCATATTTACTGGAATAGATCTTAAATTAAAACATAAACCTTGGGGCAGTTTTTATTCTCTACTGCGATACGTAAAAAAATCGCCGATGACAGATCTCAAAGCGCAATCATGTAATTTGTCTCATGAGATTTACGATACAGTCGTTCATTTTAGGAACTTCAGAGTGATACAAATCTTTCTGGACATCACGTATTTCTTTCTAGGGGTAAAAAAAATAAATAAATAAAAAAAGCAAAAAAAAAATGACTTGTGTGGGATTATTTTTAGCGTCGAGCCAAGCAGCAGCAACGGGAGTCAAAGCTAAGTTTTAATATGTCCGGAACGGAAAACAAAAGCAGCGCATTTTATTTATTATTGATAAATAATTGATTTCTTTAATTATCATCAGTGAAAATAAAAATAAACTTTTTACAGAAATAGCTTTAATTCAGAACTTATTTAACGAGGCTCATAACTTAGACTTTTTACATTTTGCGGAAACTGGACACACATCGATTCAACAAACTGCTATTAGGCGAGGTTTAGTGTCCTCGTCTTGTAAAACATTGCTTGTGATTTCGTTCCTCACTGGAAGTTTCACAACTGTGGACTTGTGCTAAAATCTACAGTATCAACTCTTATACGCATTTATCAATTTGCAGCAGTTTTCTTATTTTCGTAATTGCAAACAATTTCCCGTCCTGGGTAAGACGATAAACTACGTCCACGTCCTGGGTAAGACGATAAACTACGTCCACGTCCTGGGTAAGACTATAAACTACGTCCGCGTCCTGGGTAAGACGATAAACGACATCCAACAGCAAGGCCTCTGATCAGGAGGTTTTGAGGAACGTGAAACCACCTCTTAATTGCTGGTGTTCCCGGGTCCACCCTTGCCCGGGGTGGTAGCACCTGTTAGGGTCCCAGGTATGGGCAAATAGTTGACTGGAGTTGAAACACAACGAAAGTGTAAAAATAGGTTTTAATACCAGCAATACATTTTTTGTAAAAGGTTATTACCAGCAATGAATTTTTGAAGAAAAACATATTACGAGTAATAAAAATCTTATCGGCATAAAAATAAACCGTTTACAGAAATAGCTTTAATTCAGAACTTATTTAACGGGACTTATAACTTAGTTTTTTTACAGTAATACGTGTGTAAATAATGTAAACAATAAAAAGAAATATCATATCAATTAAAAATGTTGGCTTCAGTTATAAATAATTTCTGTTTAAGGAGTATATAGGTTCACCTATCGTTGATCCCTGGTATCCTGTTTAGGATTGGGCTTCTGGTTCTTTCTAAAGTCTACTTCTAACTTCTCTGCCTGAAATTATCCATTACATGATGACCCATAGAGGTTGATATGCCGTAAAACAAACCAAACCAAACCAAACCCATGAAACAATTTCAATTTCTCTGACATTTCCTCCGACGAATTTCTTGAATTTGCTAGTTAAATAATTAATTCTCTCTGAATTATATATAGATATATTCACTCTGCAAAAATTTAGCAGTGACGATAGGGAATTGGCCAGAGAGAACCAAACAAATCACACTAGTACTGGTCTAGTAACTTTTGCCTTCCGGTTGGGAATTATGTAAATACTCCTAGTTATGATAGTAAAGGAATGCAAGAAGAAAGAATTAACGATCAATTGTAAAAAGACAGAAATTTATGGTTATTAGCAAAAGGGACAGCCCAAGATGCAAGCTACAAATTGGAGATGTCAAAATCAAAAAAGTATGAAAATTTAAATATCTCGAAAGTGTTATAACAGATGACGGAAAATGTAACACAGAAATCCGAAAATCCATTGGAATAGCGAAAGATGCCTCCCAGAAACTAAGCAATGTATTAAGTAACAAGAAAAGTTTGTTAGAAACGAAAGAAAGTTCTCAACTATTATGCAATACCCATTCTCCTGTATGACACAGAATGCTGGACAATTTCCTCACAAATGAAGAGGAGACTTGATGCAACAAAGATATGGTTCTACAGAAGGATGCTGAGAATATCATGGACAGGGGATGTAATCGACAAGGAATTTTTAAATAAAAATTAGAACCAACTGGATACATGTACTTGGAATCAGAAAGGGAGAGAGAGTTTATATTTTTGGGACACATAGTGTGAAACGAGGGTTTGGGGAATTTGTCACCCACGAGACGGGGCAAGAAAGACGGAGAGAAACAACGAGTAAACTAAAAACGACTAAGAGATACAAAGGATAGGAAGTTGTGGAGAGCCATCATCAACCTTCCTAAAGATTTTTGTAAATGGGTGGCAGAACAATGAACCGGAAGGGTAGTAAGGAGACAAAGATTACTTAGAGTTACAAAGGATAGGATGTTGTGGAGAGCTATGATCAACCTACATAACGGGCTTGTGTAAATGGGTGACAGAACAGAGACTGTGATGGATAGTTAGGGTACAAGAACTGCTTAGAACTGCAAAGGACAAAGAATTATCAAAAGCTATGTTCATCCAACTTCTGAAAGAACAGGGTACATAAAACACCCGACTTCTGAAAGAACAGGGTACATAAAACACCCGACTTCTGAAAGAACAGGGTACATAAAAACGTCCAACTTTTGAAAGAACAGGCTATATAAAAAACGTCCAGTTTTCATATATGCTGTCAAAAATTATGGCATGTATGAAATTGATATTTTGTTAAATCCCTTATTAGATTCGTGATTATAATTTTTCGCATGTTAATATTTAAATATATATTTTCCAATTATATTAATATCTAGTGATTTTAGTAAGTTTTTTATTATTTAATAATAGTAGAAATCCGAACCCCCACTTTATGTTCAGTAGAATCTTGTATTAATTCTAATTTGCCCTCGCTGTCAAAAATTATATGAAAATGAATGATATTTTCTAAGTGCATAAAATTATCAGCTTTTTATATGCGAGTCTTTAAATAGATTTTTCAAGTATTAGTGTAGTCGTACTCTGACTTTTATGTGTTTTTTTTTTTCATTCCTTAGCTTCATAAACATCACAGAACAGTTCATTATTATCATAACAAAAAAGACTGGAACCTGGTGTTGACGGAGCAAGGGAAATAACTATAAAGCAAAGGGTTACAGACCAAAAATTAAATGTATATATATATATATATATATATATATATGGCATCATGCTAGACCATTTCAAAGTTCAAGCTTCCCAAATAATACCAGGATATAGCCAAAGGAATTCTAACTACTTCAGAGATACCACATCGGTTCTTGATAATCTTGATAGTTGTAAGTCATTGAAGAAAAATAAAAGATTATCCATAACTTCAAGCACACTACTCAAAATAAAAATTCCATAGCAATGCACACTATATTTTTCAGAGACACTATAGGGTGCTGAAAAATCTTTTGACTGACTCAATTCCTAAAATCAGACTAAAGGAGTAAATATCAAAACGGTGGAGTAATGGATAGCGGCTTGGATTGAGGAATCGGAGAGCCGAGTTCGAATTCCAGTTGAATCCATTACATTCACTTACGTGCTAATATCCTTGGGAAAGGTATGAATCCTCTTCTTCGTGACAGACCAGATTCTATATCCTTGGACGGCAATTGGTCTACCACAGACCTACCTACTGCGGGAAAAATCTGCCTCGTCAATTATGTATCGAAAGATACATGATCAACTAAGCGTGTATCACGCATGGCACATAACTGACTGACTTTCCAGTCGAATTACATTCACATGTGCTAATATCCTTGGGAAAGGTATGAATCCTCTTCTTCTCCCCCCCCCCAGCTATGGGTAAATAGCAAGATAGACCAGGTTCTATAGCCTTGGATAGCAACTGGTCTACCGTAGAAAAATGGCAACCTACTGTGGCAAAAAATCGAAAGAAACATGATCGCCTAAGCGTGTATCACGTGTGGCACATAACTATTTTGATTAGTAATCATAATCTCAACATTTTCAGCCATACCAGTTGACTGTTGTCAAAAGTGATAGCATATTTTGTTAAGTCATTACTATTAGCTTTTCATAGTTGAATCTTTAAATATATATTTTATCCAATTATACTATAAATAGTAATTATGGTAAGGTCTTAATAATAATAATAATAATAAAACTGTACCCCCGCTTTATGTTCAGTAGAATCTTATATTAATACTAAATTGCCCTTGTTGTCAAAAATGAAAAATAAATGGTATTTTTAAGTGCATAAAATTATCAGTTTTTTACATGTGCGTCTTTAAATAGATTTTTCAAGTATTATTGCTGTAGTACTCTGCTTTTTCATGGAATCGGGGCTTTTCATCTCCCCAAAATATCTTCCAACAGTCAGACATTGACGTAAAAAAGGGCGTCTCAGTATAAATACACGACTATTTCGAATTTTTATTTTTAAGTCATTTTAAATAATTTTTATAAGTTTCCCTGAAATATTAAGATTCTTTGAAAATATCTTTTTTTTTTCTTTTTTTTACCAAAGATTATTAATGTCTGTCAAATGTTACTTTTATTTTAATTTGTAAAGTTTCAATGGAGCTGGCCTTACTGTAAGCGGATTATTTTAAATTTTATAGAAATTCTGTGAATTCGAAAAGAAAAACGTAAAAAAAAAGTGAAAACGAAAATAATAAACCAAGAAGATTATTCTTTGCAGAATTAAATGATTTCTTAGTTCAATATCAATTCATATTATAGACTTGAAAGTTTTTTGTTTTTGTTTTTTTTTTCGATTTCAAATAAACAAGAAATTCATTTTTTAATAATATTGTCATTAAAATTCTAGCAATGTTTAGTTAAAGTAATTCATAAACCCCCCTTTTAAGGATGTGCACATAGGATAAAAGATAGAAGGGAAAGTGGAATTAAATTTCGGGTAAATCTGTTGCATCCACTTCCGCACAAATGCCTTTGAGAAAGGCATGAACCCATCTCTTATTGCCTTAAATAGCAGGGTAGACTGGGCTACCTTACATCTTAGGTGGCATCCGGTCTAAGAAACGGAAAAATTGCAAACATTGGCGAAGGCAACGGAAAACAAATCCATTATATTTTCCAATACACTGTGGTAATTCACAATTAATAAAGAAAAGAAACCTGTGGAGAGTCATGAACGTCTACGTCCTGAAGGGACATGATATTTTTTAAAGTTAAAAATCAATATTATGGTTTAAATCTGAAAATAATATAGTAAAAAAAAAAAAAAATGGGCAATTGCTTTTTTAGTGTAAACAACGGTTTAACAGAGATTGTCGTTCCGGTAAATAATATATATTTTATTTTAAAAAATGTTCGTTTAATTTGTACACTAAGTCGAAATTTCGTCCTCACTACTCTAAGTGTTTATTTCAGTGATATTAACAACAGAGCTTCTCTAGAATATTTTAATGTTGCATCTTCACTAACACAAATTTAATTTCTAGTATAGAAATGTAAAAGCCAATGCTACACTGATTTCTACACAAATCAAATAAAAGGAAACAACATAGAACTTGAAAATAACTTCCACTTCCAATGTTTCTGATGAAGTTAAATAAATAGCGAAACAATTTAAATTTATTAAGACTTTTCAATTTGTTCCTTATTTAATCATTCTGTCGGATTTAATAAATATTTTCAAGTCATTTCTTGTATAATGAAGAATTACCGAATCAAAGTTCAAACAATGATTAAAAAGAAAGAAAGATATATATATATATATATATATATAATTCACAAAAAAAAAGAAATAAAACATAATAATTATTAAATAGTTTTTGTTTTATTTTCTTGCAAATTACATTGAGAGTAAGCTTTTCAAAATACATCTATAAATCGATTTAAACTTGCATAAGAAAAAGCAAAAAAGAAAACATGATTGTCCAGACCTCGTCAAAAGCTTTTAATTTATGCGCACAGGTTTATTCGTATTCCTGGTTTTAGAAACCAGTTTGAGAGTTAACCTCATCAAATTTATTACCTGTTGATAACAAGAGTATGCAAAGCTTGGACATTAATCAAAGATTTCAAAATAGTCTAAAAACAACAATAATTATATTAATAATTAGTATGAGGTTTAATAAGAGAAATAAAAAGCAAGAACGGTGGGAATATTTATTAAAAATCAGCATAAATCTCTCACATATTTTAATATGTCGATAGATTCTCATAACAAATCAAATATTTATTTTTCTTTTAGATACGAAAAGAAAAGTAAACCAACACCTGTTTTTATTTTTATTCTTGTTTTACTTTGCGACTTTCATGCCAAACTTTTCCCAGTGATTCATTGATAAGAAATATATATATATATATATATATATTTCCAGGAACCAATAAAACTGGCAAAATGACCAAGGGAATTCAGAACAGCATGAATCCATCCAGTTCTTACCTTAAATAACAATTTAAAACAGACTGTTTGACCAACACAAGGACTGACCAAAATTCATGTTAAAAATAAAAAAAAGAATTAAAAAAAAAGATAAAGTTCATTTTCTCCATCAAATCATTCATTTCTGTAGTTCACTGCTACTAACAAGCAGAATTTTTTTCTACTGATGATAGCCATGTTGGCCGAAACTAGTCGAGGAATCTAAATGAAATAATAAAAACGAAAAAAGATTAATATACAACCCAATGTGTCTGAAGATTTTAATTTTTTATATTTTTTACTGCTCAAAACACACACACACACACACACACACACACACACACATATATATATATATATATATATATATATATATATATATATGACAAAGTGGAAAATGTTTTCTTGTGGCGTATTTTTCGTCTTTTCGGACTTCATCGGACTAAATTTGTCACAATTTTGCATACATTTTTCCCAATATTGTTCTTAATATATATATATATATATATATATATAGGAAAATTAAATTATACACCAGACGGTAATTTTCCGCTTACTGAATGATCCCATTGTTGGCTTACAAAAAGATTAAGGAGCAACAAGTAATACTCCAGCACCTTACTCAGTATCCAAGCATTTTCCAAAAAATCACATTGTCCAGACGGTTCCAACTTTTACCATGATTTCAAGTTCTTCCTCTCTATTTTTATTCCAGGCTTTTGAAACCATTTCTAGTACTCCGATAACGACTAGCACGACTGTCCCCTCATGTTCCTCAACATTCCCTGGTCTACCCGTTCACTGCCACTGACCCTGAATCAACTTATCACTAAACTGTAGATGGGGGCATCGAGAGCATTGGACAGGAGCCACGCAACCCTTTCTTTTTATTTGCAGTGACCCTTCAATACGAGGGTGATCATGACTCTCTTCAACCTTCAGACATTTGCAGCTCGAAGCAACGTTTGTCCTCCTTATTATTCCTCAGAGTCCCTCTTACGCCCTTTCTTCAAAGGAATCAATATAATATCTTGTAATGGATAACAATTATTCACTCATTTCGTGTTTACACAAATAGATTACACTGGTAGATTACACTGGAGATCAAGCAATAGCAAGCCTCCTCAGTACACTTCTCACTCTCCTAGAAGTGTACAACAATGCCGTCATCTCAGTGGTTGATAATTTTCCCCCAATTGATAGCTTCTCCACATTTTTTTTCATGATCTTTGAGAACGTTCACAGCACTGATAAACACTGGCCTAACTGTCACATTCAAGTTGTCTGAAAGGTCAAGATACTTATATATATATATATATATATATATATATATATATATATATATATATATATATATATATATATATCGACTCTCCTGTCGAATTAGACGTATGAGGGTCAAGCAGATCAATTCCTAGGAAACCGACAGCACATGAGATTTGATTATAGTGGTGAAGGTTTCGTGCAGGACCATCCACACTTTTTGAAGGGTTGAATACAGAGACCTGGTGCACTACGTGCCACAAGGTCCCCAAATGATCCTCCGCAGGTTTTGAATTCAGAGTTGTCCTCTTTCTAGACCAGTTGCCATCCAAGGATATATATATATATATATATATATATATATATATATATATATATATATATATATATATATATATATGTATATATATATACACTTTCGTTCCAATCTACTCTGTAGCTTTTTCGAACAGTATGATCCATTATCTGGTACATTTTCTTCTTACTTACTAATACCAGATCCAATTTTCTGGCCTGGTTTGAACTGCAATGTCACAAAGGAGATTATTATTATTATTATTATTATTATTATCATTTAGATTTTCAGGCGGCTGTGATCGGGATATCTAGCGGCTGTAATAATGGATCGCGTGATAATGCATCTCAAAATCACTAGATTCTGTTGTCTTCATTTTCGTCATATTGACTTTTTATGCCCTAAATAACTGGCGGGTGGAATAAAGTGACAGCAAATCTTCTAAATACTCCGGCACCATCCCCAATATCTTAGCGGTTTTCAGTAGTGTCATTATTTGGTTGGTACCGACTGCTCTTCGGATTTCTAGCGCTTCCAAACATTTAACTAGGCCGATTAGAACCATTCCAAGCAATTCAAAAACGTTCACAATTTTGTCAGTTGTCAGTCGATGTCCTCTCAATATTTTTCTTGTTTACAATAATATTCGGGATTAGATTGGAGCGATCACACAATAATGAAGAATTTTTTTTTTTTACTTACTAAGAAAGAGCTTTGTTTATACCATTAGTCTGTATGGTCAAATCCTAAATGTTTGCAGAGTTACCAGTCGATAACCCTTCCTACCCAGCCATACCTTATTATGTACTCTTTCTGAATCAACTTACTGCATTCAATT
>CAHIKZ030004764.1:742500-745000 GCA_903632075.3 Acanthosepion pharaonis | reverse complement strand
CAATATATGTAATTTTTTGTTACACAATTTTTTCTTACACTTTCATTCTGACCTGAAGAAGCCGAGATCAACAGACGACGGCGAAACGTCTCGCTTTTTGTTGTATTCGACTGAAATTCATATGTATACTTATAAAGTCAACTTTTCTTTCATACACACACACACGTGTGTGTGTGTGTATGTGTTTGTGTGTGCACATCTTAAGAGACTGAATTTTGCCGACCTACTCGAGTCTATATAATTTCGTTTATCATCTCAACCAAGCAGACTTATATTATCTTGCCTTGAAATTTTTCTAGTTTATATGCCCCATGAGATAAAGTAAACATTGAAAGATTGCGAGGGCGGAGAAAAGGCATTTTTTGCCTTTAGATTTAACACGAAATTGAAACTGACTCCAGATAAACTGATAAAAGTCAGATATTATGAATGTTTGAAAATATACCTGTTATTTATCTCTTACTTACGTTGGCTTATCTTTATGGAAATCAATCTGCAATATCTTTTTTGTTTATAGGGATATCTGAACTTCTTTATTCGTAACTTTATTACACTTTCCGGGTGTTACAGATTTCATATTTAAAAGAAATCAACTGATTATAAACGCCCCCCCCCAAAAAAAAAAACAAACCTTGTATTATAAATCAGCATTTAGCCAAATAATAATTTCTTTGGTATTTTGTTGTTTGGTACTGAGATGTAAGCCAGGAGTCTCTAAATGTATCTGTCTTGCACAAATACATATACATATATATATATATATATATATATATATATATATATATATAGTGTATTTAGGTAGCAGTTCTTTTTTCATGCAAGTTTCATTAAATATGATAGACAAGATGCTTTTATTAAATGTTTATATAAAGTGTGATCTTATAACTTTTTTTTCTTTCCAGCAGATAAATTATATAAGAAGAGTCCAATTGTTGTTGTTTTTTCCGTGCGTTTTTGGCTATACATTTACCCATTTTCAAGATTGAAATATATTAACTGTTAACTAGAAATAGATTGTTGTATGTATGTATTTATATAATGTTTCATTTTCAAAACAAGGTCAAGATATAAAGGCAAAAAATAATGGAAGCCTGATTAATAATAAAAAAAACCAACACTCAATAATATCAACTATGAACATGGACACAATATCTTGACCGCGTTTTGAAAATGAAAAAGTATAATAATACATACATACAACAATCTATTTCTAGTTAGCAGTTAATATATTTCAACCTTGAAAATGGCTAAATGTACAGCCTAAAGTGAAGTTATAAAATTATATAAAAAACTCAATCAAAGCAATTTGTTTGTGATATTTAGTGAAATTTGCATATATATATATATATATATATATATATATATATATATATATATATATATATATCTCAACCACAAGTAAAATGGGCTAAAAATAATGGAAGCCTTATTTATAAAAAAGAAAAATAACATCGGCTATGAATACGGCCACAATATGCTGACCATGTTTGGAAAATAAAACTTTCCTATAACTCTAGATACATACATAAAAATAATCCATACATTCAGTAAAAATAAAATCATCCTTGATAATGGCTAAAAGAATAGTTGAAATCGCACGTACATGCAGGACATACGGACAATTTCTACATAATTTATGTCCAGAAAAGAAAAAAATATAAGAACATAAGAAAAAAAAAAACTTAACCATTGTCAGTACTCAGTCATTTTTAAGGAAACTTGTATAAAAGAGGGATTGTTATCCAAATACCCAGTTATATAGCATGACATTTTATTTTTTGTTTTTAATGTAGCCTTTCCCTCATGGCGAATAAAACTATATTGGCATGTTTAATAATATATAACAAAATATAATATTAATATGACTACATTCATTCTATAGGAATTGATTCTATACTTTAAGAATTTCTCCGTTATCAATAAGTAAGATTCTAATCGACTTGCAGTGACAAAAAAAGTGGAACAGGAGTGCTGAATTCAAATTGTAACTGTTTTGTTTACTAATGCCTCCGGAAAAAGCATGAATCTATCCTTCCCTAGGATTTTAGGGTTTAAATAGGAGGAGAGAATGGGCTCTCTTGCTTTGGGCGGTAGCCAGTCTAGGAAAAGATCTCTGAATACAAGACCCCACTGGATTTGAACTCAGCATACCTGCTCCTCTTTCCAGAGTAATAACCGTTATGACACCTGAAAATCTAGAATAAATATAATTATTGAATATTACATGGAATGCACTTTTAACTAAATATGTTATAGAATGCGTTCATATTAATACTTTATTTTATTATAGTCTCATAAGACATAACGCTTAATTCGTTCAGAATGGTCGAAACAAACATCTATATGAAACAGATTTCTCAGATCAAGGATTAAAATCATTTCCGTCTTAAAGAAGACAATCCATCATCAAACCCTATAGACCAGGGGTGACCAAACTTGTAATGTAAGAGCCACATACGATAAGGTTCAGATGTTTGAGAGCCGCAGGACGTGAACAAAA
>CAHIKZ030004764.1:717500-737500 GCA_903632075.3 Acanthosepion pharaonis | reverse complement strand
AACAGCACCCCCCCCTCCACCATCAAAAAAAAGAAGAAAATGGTTTAAAGTATATCACACAAAAATATTCGAGAAAATTAGAAGCAAGGAAATGGGACAGACCAACTAGAAAATATTTCAAGAAGCAGATATTGCAACTGTAAATAGAGAGAAAAGATGCAAAACACACACACGCACATATATATGTACCTTTGAAAAAAAAACTTACAACCACGCTACCCGGGTTTCGATCGCTAGACCTCCTCAGGGAGGTTGAAAAAAAAAAACTTTTTCAACCAGCCTGGGGAGGTCTAGCGATCGAAACCTGGGTAGCGTGGTTGTGAGAGTTTTTTTTCCGAGTTGTATATATATATATATATATATATATACACACACCTCTGAAAAAGACCTCTCACAACCACGCTGGTTGTGAGAGGTTTTTTTCCAAGTTGTATATATATATACCTCTGAAAAAGACCTCTCACAACCACGCTAGATCTCCTCTGGCAGGTTGAAAAAGAAAAATAACTTTTTCAACCAGCCTGAGGAGATCTAGCGATCGAAAAACGGGTAGCGTGGTTATGAGAGTTTTTTTTCCAAGGCATCTCGCTCTGCATTTTATATATTATATTTTATTTTTTTATAGCTTGCATCGAGCACTTTTTTGGTGCTTACGCCTTTCTAGGCGCCCCCCCCTACTTTATTTATTTTTAGCCTCCTATTATAATATAATATTTTATATTTTAAATAATTATATATATATGTGTGTGTGTATGTATATCATTGGTTGAAGAGATGAAAGAAACTAAACATCCATTTTTAAATTAGCATAACAAGAGAAACGTGTAAATTGGGCGAAAAAGTAAATGCAAACTGATTCTTTCACACAATGATGAATACAGAGCTATATTGGATGGAACTTATAGTTGAACAGAAAATTAATGACCAGAACGTTTGCTTTTTTAGTCTTTTCACTCCAAGCAATAAAATAAAACCACTAAAACATATGGAGTTTCCTGGTGTTAAAGAATACGAGAGAGAAAAAAAGAAACACATTTAAGGAGTAAGAGCAATAAAAGAAAAGGAAGACAAAAGATAACGATTACCATTGCATTTAATTTTTTCCAGATTAAAGTTGACTGAAAAGCGTTCAAGAAAACTAACTCTTGTCCACGTTTCTAAAACGGGTCCCAAAGACAGCAAATTAATGGAATGTCTCCCAGACTCTCAAGATATTATTCCGGTTAAAAAACAAAAAAAAAAAAAAACAAAAAAAAACTCCTGGTTCATCATTGACAGAAACATATGTACGAATGGAAAAATATTCAAGCAAAGAAGGTCTCTGGCAAAAACACTTGAAAGCAATTTTAAAGTCGAAAACCTAACAAAATCAACGGTTAAAATACTAATAATAACTATAGTCTTTTAATCATTGTTAGCTTTGAGGTCGTTTTAGCTTGTAAAATAATGAAATAACTAAAAGTATCCGTGAAATGACTGAATAAGCTCCTTACGAATTCTAAAACTATAAATTACCCATTGAAATTCCCCAAGTATTTGAGCTTAATACACAAAACATTGCAATAACAATCATAAATATGAATGCATGTTATTATTTAAAGAAGTAAGGCGGCACAAATTAAAATACTTGAGATTGACAAGTTTTCGGATTTCACTGATGCAGACGTTAAACCCATGTGAGCACCATCACTTCTTTCTTTCTTTCTTTGAAAAGAAACAGTGTCTCTGATATGTTTTTTCTCACGATAGAAACGGAATAGTCCATTATTTTTGTTTTTAATTCATCTACGTAATGAAACCAGACAAACAGCAAAACAATTCTTAATAAGTTTATTAAGGAGAGGAACAGGAAAAATTCATTAGAAACAAGAAAAAGAGTTTTATAGTTGCGGCGTAATATCAATCATCCTATATGTTAGAGAATGTTTCAAATTTTCCTCACGGCTGAAGAGAAGACTTGAAACAGCATAAAAAAGGTTCTACAGAAGGATGGTGAGAATACTATTGTCACAGCATGCGAGCAACGAGGAAGTTTTAAGGAAAATGGCAACAAAAAGGGCAATTATATTATACATAAAAGCGTAAGAGACAGTTGAAATCTCTGGGACACATAACGAGAAAAGAAGACCTGAAAAAAATTGTTACTCATAGGATATAGTGAAAGCAAGGACAGGTGATAGCAGCGAGTAACCTACATTAAGAAGTACTATAAACAAATGATCGCCCACGTCCTGAAGTAACATGGCGCTTCGAAGAAAACTATCGTATATTGAAAATAACTTCATGTATTGCTCATATAAATATAGCCTAAAAGTTTTACTAATATCGGTTGGTTCATATCACTTTTACTGTAAAAATGATGAAATTATTTTTTGTTCACACGTTCTTGATTTTTTTCAGGCGAAAACATGGCAGTCTCTCGTCATAAGTGCGTGTATCACTATTGTTCATTGAATGCTTTCTGTTGTGATTACTTTTATATTGTGATATACACCAGAAAGTGAATGCTAATCCCATCTCTATAAACACAGGTGTGTGAGTATTCAATCTATGTATATTGTACATTAGTTTATCCCGGATGTATATCAACAATACGAAAGCTCAAGCCAGAAACAGCTGTTTAAAGTGCAAACGTTTTTACTATCTGAGCCGCTACAGATATTTCCAATAGGAGTTTGTTAGTTTTAGCGTTAGCATTGCTTGATTGAAACGAAGTGTAATAAATTCTAAAAAGGATTTTGTCCCAGGTGTCGATTATTATTATTAGTTGTAGTGAATTTAATAAACTTAATATAGTTGCCCACCAATGAATCTGTAAGTTAAATATATAAGATTCGTGAAATTTTGATATCAAAACAAAGTCTAAAGCAGTACATCCCTCTATAAAACAAAAATCTGCTTGTGGATTCGCGTGGTTTAAGCTGATATCCTGAAGGAACATTTTCTTTTTATTTTAGTCTGGCATATCAGTCTGGCATATTTTCTTTCTTTCTTTCTTTCGTTATTTACTTCTTTCCTTTCTTTCTTACACAATTCTTTTGATTGATTGATTTTTTTTTTTACGGCTTATCACAATTTTTCAGGCTGTTTAGAGATAGAAAACATTTTTAGATTGTAAGATTTTTTTAAGATAATGATTTACTGATACAAGTCCTACTAATTAACCTATAGCTGGTGGGAGAAGAGGTGGATTCATACCTTTCTCGTGGGTATTTGTACGTAAGTGAATATAACCCGAATGGAATTCGAACTCGGCTCTCCGATTTCCAATTCCGCGCTATCCATTACACCACCAGCACTTATAGCATCCGGTATTTCCAAACAGTCACCCATTTAGCTACTGACCAGGCTCGACCTGGCTTAACAACGGCGATCATACCAGAACCGGTGTTTCAACGTGATATGGTCGTAAGTTTCCTCAGTGTTTTTCTTTCTTTCTTTCTTTCTTTCTTTCTTTCTTTCTTTCTTTCTTTCTTTCTTTCTTTCTTTCTTTCTAAATCAATTCTCTACTTTCTTTCTTTTTGACTTTTTTCTGTTTCTTTTTCATGTTTTTAACTTTCTTGTTTTTTTTTTTTTACTTTCTCTCTTCTTTTCTTACTCACTTTTTTTTTTTTTTTTGCTACTTTTTCTGTGTCAGTGTCTCTCGGTTACTTTCTCCCATTTTAAGGAAAAGAAACGCTAAATCAAAGGCACTAATCTGTTTATCTACCGTGAGAAAATGCGACATAAACCAAAATTATTTTATATACAAACATCTTTCACTCAAGTTTTTCCCTTTTTCACATACCAAAAATACAGCAAGTGTATTTTCATCATTATAACTACAAACATTTTCACATTATGAAAATTGAATTTAAATAAAACTACAAAAGAAAAGACCACGGGAGAATCAAAGAAATAATTTGTCCGAACGTATCTTTCGACATAAGTGCATTAATAAGACTAATGATAAAATATATATATTTTATACAAAAAATATTTTCATTTTTACAATTCATTTAGACCAAGTGTTCTCTATGTACTAAGGAATTTTTGTTAAGCAAGTAGTCAATGCGGCTGGTTAATATTTATAGTGAGAAGTAGTTTTAATCAGTTTTGATATGACGTGTAAAGTTACCTCGGGATTTTGTAAGTTTTTATGTGACCAGAAGCTGTAAAATAGTTGCTCAAGAAAAATTACTGCGATAGACTTTAACCAGTTATGTGTATGAACAAAGAGATTCACTTAAAGAGATGGTCGTACGATCTTCAAATATCGGTTCTCTATAAATGAATCTGAAAAAGAAAGAAGGAAAGGAAGGAGAGAAAGAGACAGAGAGAGAGAGAAAGAATGGAAGAAAGAAAGATATATAAAGAAAAGTGACAATTAAAGTTATATATATATATATATATATATATATATATATATGTGTGTGTGTGTGTGTGTGTGTGTGTGTGTGAGACTGAAATAGAGAATGAAAGCGAGAAAGAAAGGTGAGAACGAAAGAAAGAGAGAATGAGATGAAAGAGCAACAAAAAGAAAGTATTTATTCACTTAAATGACAAGGTAAATATAGTTTTTTGCTTTGACTTAATGTTCGAGAGTGTACTTATATTCTCGAACCAAAATGAGTATTTTTACAATGTCATCTTTGTGAGGGCTACTGTTGTTAATCTATTCGCTTGTCTATCTCAATGATACTCTCCACGTAAATACAGACTTTATGTATTGGTTAAAGAGCTCATATTAAGTAAGACATTAGCTCCTTAATCATTAAAGACACAACTACTTTTCAAAATTAGTATCAACAAAATCATTTATAAGTTAAATCAGGAGAATCTATTGAAAACACATAAGAATAAAATTTAATTAAATGGAACAAAAAATTAAGGAACTATACAAATTTCAAATCAATGTGGAAAAGACGACATTATTTTCTTATAAATCAAAGTGGCTTACCCATTGAAATTTACCTATATAGTAATAATAATAATAATAATAATAATAATAATAATAATAAGAAGAAGAAGAAGAAGTTGAAAAGTTTGATAACATGGAAAAGAATGTTGAAGTATTTACATTTGTTGCGGTGTAGACTACAAATAAGTGCTGATGTGAAAACTCACTGAGTGAAATGTAATATTAAGAAGGGTGCTGGAAAATTCTCGTCCAGAACAAAATATCTGATTTTTTTCAGATTTTAGGAAGAGGATCTGGCCTAGAACTTACCATCTCCCGCCCGTAACATATACACATATCTATCTATCTATCTATCTATCTATCTATCTATCTATCTATCTATCTATCTATCTATCTATCCATGTTAATATCTATGTTAATATCTATCGATCCATATTAATATCTATCTATCTTAATATCTGTATATTCATGTTAATATCTATGGATCCATATTAATATCTATCTATCTGTGTTAGTATCTATCTCTTTATGTATGTTAATATCTATCTTAATACATACATACATATATATATATATATATGTGTGTGTGTGTGTGTGTGAAAAAACGACGTATAATTAAGGAGTGGAGTCATTCGATCAATTTTTAGTAACTAATTTACTATTTTTTTTATTACTGCGTATTTTTGTAACTCGCAATTTTTTTTACGATTTTGTAAAAACATTTTGCGAGAAATTATAAATCTTTACTATAATTATCGTTGATTAAAACTAGAACGAAATAGCGGTCAGCGGACAAGGATTGAACTCACTATGACATGTGTAGTCGAGACTACACCTAATCAGCATCACTCTACATCTGGTGTTCTTCGATCGAAGACATTGCGTTTCAAACACTTGTCTCCTAAAAAGAAGCCCCCCTCCTCACAAAAAAAAAAGAAGAATTTAAGATTTTAAATGTCCACGAAATAGGACTAGAGAAAATAAGGAGAATAGTCTAAGATATGCGTTAAAAACATTACCCAACCAGACCGAATCGTAGTTTTTAACAACACCTATTGTTTACAGAGAAAAGTTAATCTGATAAAAAGTCTTTGTCAGTGTTTCTCAACCGCTTTTTTGCTGTTTTTTTTTTTTTACTTCACCTGTAGAATGATTAAAACGCAGGTGTGCACTTTAAATTTTGTCAAGGAAAAATTAATCATGAAATTTAAAAATAGGAAAATAATCCACTATTTACATTATTCAGACTATTGCCTTCATCTTTGTCGCCATATTTATTACAACGTTTCGGCCGTTGTACGCTCCGGCCTTCTTCAAGTGAAACTAGAACAGTTTACCCCAGTGAGCGAAATAAAGGGTTCAGTCCGACATTCCAACCACCTGATGAAGGCCGGAGCGTACAACGGCCGAAACGTTGTAATAAATATGGTGACAAAGATGAGAACAATAGTCAGAATAATGTAAATAGTGTACATAATACCTCATCTCAGAAATATAGACAGGAAAATAATAAATAAGACTCCAGAAATAAACATTTATTTTTAAGACATTACACTGTAAATTTAAGCTGTACAGTTTTTATTTAAAGGGATTTATGAAGAGTCTGTTTACTACGTTTTAGAGAGGCTGATAATGACTAATTTAAATCCCTTGAGGAAGTCAAAAAGGAAAGGATTATCCACTCCTTCTTAAAGATTAGGGAATTTAACATCCAGTTTTAAATATCAACTAACAAAGACTTCAGTTAGGCATAGAAGCCATATACTGGGTTTTCTAGCTTTTTAATGAGAAAGATTTTTTTTAAATATAAAAAGTAATTCATAAATTACTCTTCCGTTAACTTGAGGCGCACCTGGCTACTTTTCAGAGCGTATTAGTGCGCCCGTGCGTACCGGTTGAGAAACGCTGATCGAAGTAATCGAAATGTATAACTGACCGATCTGTTTGGTTAGATCGTTACATATTTCCCGCCGGTACCACTGGACATTTTGTTCTCTATTAAAAGAATTCCTAGTAATTGGAATGTTGATTTTTAAAGCAAGGCGATCAGTTCAAATTTGAAGGTTGACACAACACAATCTGTTTAACTCTTTTTCTCCATCTGCCTTGTGTCATACTACACACTAAATTTACACAATATTAAAACGCATGACTGAATATCTGTCTATATTTCAGAGATGAGGTATTGTAAATACACTATTTACATCGTCCGGACTGTTGTCCTCATCTTTCTGGTCATATTCACGGCGTTTCGGCCGTTGTACACTCCGGCATTCTTCAGGATCTATCTATATTTTTGAGATGAAGTATTTTAACTATTTGCACTATTTACATAGTCCGAACTGTTGTCCTCATATTTATTTTCATACTCACGACTTTTCGGTCGTTGTATGCTCCGGTCCTCTTCCGGTGATTGGAAGAAGGCCGGATCCTACAACGGCCAAAACGTCGTGAATATGACAACAAAGATGAAGACAACCGTCCGAACAATGTAAATAGTGTAAAATCCTTCTTTTTTTTATTTAAAAATAATTATTTGTTATAGTCCCGAAATAGCTAACCAACATTCTCTTTCAGCTAAAGTCGCGACATTACTATCTATCGAACTGACACACCTTTTAGCGCGGTCACACAGATTGGGTGAGATCTTTGAATTTGAGGAGGAGGAGGAGAAGAAAGATGAATTTTTTTTTTTTTTTACTAAGACCTGAGTTATTTGAGAAGAGGAAGCAAAAAAAAAAAATTCAATGAAGTTTAATCGGTTAGGTTTTTCTTTTTCTTTTTTGTATTTGTGATAAAATTTCAATCCTTATACGTATTATTTTTAAACGGCGAAAACACACCCAACTCCTCTGTCCCAGATCTATTTCGACATCCACACGCTGCTACGCATAAAGAAACACAGACATGTAGCTATTTACTAAAACTGAACTAAGCCTGGTATGATTTTGCTACCAAACGGGCCCAACGTTTCTGGGGTCAATAGTTCGTATCCCCACCTAATACAAAATGGAAAAGAAGGACTTTTTTTTACGATAGGCATTTAAAAAATAAAGGCTACGATAAGTAAATTGTCGCCATACTAGATTTTTAATTTTGCGCATGCATATTACTTGTCTTTAATTTTGTCGACTGCACAGTATAATAGGGTCAGTTGGGCACCGTCTGTGAGAAAAAGAGCACCATGACGCAATACATTCCGCCAGAAAATTGGAAACGGCATACTGTACTGCTTGACATTCGCTCCGGAATCTCCATTACGAATTTTTCAGAGTGTTTGGAGATCAGTCTGAGTGCAAAGGATTCAGAAAGAGTTGAATGAATCTAATGGTGATTACGAATGTATTTGGAGTGATCACTAGTGATGGCGTCGTTATGCTTCTGCTCATCTTCCTACAGGACCTAGGACTCAATACGGAGGCCTACACCAAGTACCTTGTGAAGGTAGTGCTGCCCTGAGTCAAGAGGATGGCTGCTGGAAGACCTTATATCTGGCAACAGGACTCTGCACCATGCCACACAAGCAGTAGAACCCAGTCATTGCTATCAGACAATTTCTGCAACTACATCACACCTTACATCTGGTCACTTAACTTCCCAGACTGAAACCCTTTTGTTTATTATGTGTGGGTTGCAGTTGAATGAGAGACCAACAACACTCTTTGTAACACCAAAGATGAACTAAAGGAAAGAATTATGGCAGCATTCACCAACTTAAACAAGGAAACCGTCCAGAAGATTTGCAGGAGATTCCGAAGTTGTCTGGAGGCCGCAGTTGAAGTCAATAGCGATTTTATTGAATAAATTTACTCTTTCCTATTTCAAGATATTTTTGCGTGATTTTGGTAAATATATCTGTTGAAATGAGATGCCAGTGTTATGTTCGTTTTAGCGTAATTTAGACGACAATTTATCCATCGCATTTTGTATATCTAACAAAATCGGACAAACCGCAATCATTTTTTGTTTTTAATGGGTTTCTTCCAGAATCTCCTTGTGTCTCACAGAATTCTATCGTAGATAACCGAGCATATCCTAAGTCTAGACTGCCTCTTAGAGCAATGGGGGTATGCTGTCTAGGATATAAATCTCCAGGTTACAATAGACAGGGATCAACGTCTACGATGTATACTTAACATGACACCATACGCACACGACGCACAAAGGCCCATGCAAAGATCCACTCATCCAGATAGATACATATGTAAACAAGACTATCTATCTATCTATCTCATTCAAGTCAGAACGTAGTAGCTTCATAACTGCTTTTGATTTCTTAACACATACGCGTTTATCTATCTATCTATCTCAGTCTGTTCATATCTATCTATCTATCTATCTATCAATCAAATTAATTGGTAATATATATTTGATTAACAGGTAAGGAACTTTAGTTGCATTTACTAATTCACCATTACAAGCCTCAAGAGCCTCTCAAGGTCGATGATTACTGAATAGTGTAGTGATTGAAAAGCATCCTCTCGGGAGTCGGTTCCGCAAAGTATCAGTTATTAGTTATCCGAACTGAACCCCGCTTCTTTCTAATGGAATACGAAGGTTATATTTTCCGTATAATAAAATCCATATGATCCATATTTCATTTGATAAAACACTCGTGGAACTACTTTCTTCTGACAACATACTTTCCAGCGAACTTTGATCTTCAAAAATTTAAATACAATGTCAATCGTTATCTACTGTCTTCTTAATTACTCTTCTTCTATACTATTTACATTATTCGGACTACTGTCCTTAGCTTTGTTGCCATATTTATCACAACGTTTCGGCCGTTGTACGCTCCGGCCTTCATCAGGTGGTTGGAATGTCGAAATGAACCCTTTAATTCGCTCGCTGGAGTAGACTGTTCTAGTTCCACGTGCCATGTTTAATGGATGTCAGTTATCAGTTATCACCTGTTAATTCTCCTCTCCAAGTTCTCCACTGCCTTAACCAGATATTGAACTCACATTCTTTGGGTCTTGTCCTTGAGGGCACATGGCACAGTGGATAAAGGCGTTAATTAGATCCAGTGACAGGACACAACGAGTTCAATACCTGATTAAGGCGCTGGAGAACTTGGAGAGGGGAATTAACAGGAGATAACTGATAACTGACATCAATTAGACATGGCACGTGGAACTAGAACGGTCTAACCCAGCGAGCGAAATAAAGGGTTCAGCTCGACATTCCAACCACCTGAAGAAGGCCGGAGCGTACAACGGCCGAAACGTTGTAATAAATATGGCAACAAAGATGAGGACAATAGTCCGAATAATGTAAATAGTGTACATAATACCTCATCTCAGAAATATAGACAGATACTCTTCTTTTATTGTTACTTAATAATGTTTCTCCTTTTTTCTAATTCTTTCACACTCAGTAACATCTTTTGTGTCTTATCGTCTTTATTGCCTTATTTTGGGTGAAATGATTTTAAAAAAGTAGTTAAAGCCTTTGCACTAATGTCGACAAGTGACAGTTTTTTTTTGTTATGGCAATAGTGAACAGTTCCAAGATATTTATAAACTCGTTAAGTAAAAATATCGATTCCGTGAAAGTTAATGACATGAGAATAATATATTTAAAGACTCATGTGTAAAGACCTAATAACAGTGAGTACACAACAAAATATACCCGTCCTGGGTAAGACGATAAACTACATCCGCGTCCTGGGTAAGACGATAAACTACATCCGACAGAAAGGCCTCTGCTCGGGAGGTTTTGAAGTGCGTGGAACCGCCTCTAAATTGCTATTGTTCCCAGGTACATCCTAGTAGAACCCGTTAGAGCCCCAATTATGGTAAAATAGTTGACTTCCAAACTGGGGTCAAAGCACTTTGAAAGTGTAAAAATAGGTTTTAATATGGGCAATGATTTTTTTGAGGAAAAATATTACCAGCAATTCATTTTGGAAGGAAAAACATATTACCAAAAATGCATTTTTGAACGAAAAATTATTTACACTATTTACATTATTCGGACTATTGTCTTCATCTTTGTCGCCATATTTATTACAACTTTTCAGCCGTTGTACGCTCCGGCCTTCTTCAGGTGGCTGGAATGTCGAACTGGACCCTTTATTTCATTCACTGGTGTAGACTATTCTAGTTCCACGTGCTATGTTTAATGGATGTCACTTATCAGTTAAACATGCCACTGAACTAGAACAGTCTAACGAGTGAGCGAAATAAAGGGTTCAGTTCGACATTCCAACCACCTGAAGAAGGCCGGAGCGTACAACTGCTGAAACGTTGCAATAAATATGGCGTCAAAGATGAGGACAATAGTCTGAATAATGTAAATAGTGTACATAATACCTCATCTCAGAAATATAGACAGGAAAATAATAAATAAGACTCCAGAGGACAATAGTCTGAATAATGTAAATTGTGTACATAATACTTCATCTTAGAAATATAGACAGACACCGAAAAATTATTACCAGCAATACAGTTTTGGAAAAAATATTACCAACAATAAAAATCTTGTCGGCATTAAATAACCAATTGAGGTTGATATGCCGTAAACCAAACCAAACAAAATAAACTTTAATTTTTGAGAATACGTGTGAACTAATATACTGATAAAGCTAACATAGCTTTGCAGCTTTTAGATTTTGTTATCTTTTATAGATTCGGGTATGGCTAGATTTTGTTTCTGTGTCCCCATATTACATCAGTAGAACAAAATAGCTCGTATTGTTAGCGCACAGCAATATTTGTGCGTAATAACAAAAGAAAAATATGTTGAATGCGTCTAAAAGTGGGGATAGGGAACGCTGGTCATCATCTGTCTTATCTTAAAGTTAGCTAGCCACAATCACTGACCCAAACAAACTATATAATATTCCTTGCACCAAAATACCACATTCTTACTTACCCTTCTTGGTACAGCCACCATAATACCTCTGATTCTCTATGATGTCCTAATTAGTCCCATATATAGAATATGTCTGTGGGGGATATGGAATAAAACAACAACTTTTAAAAGTGAAAACCCCAATGAATATTTACAATATGAATAATACTATATATACAAGAAACTAAACAAAATGGTGTTAATAATACCCCCCACCCCAACAGCCATAATTGTGGCAGAAATAGCTGGACGAAATTAATACGGGACTTAGAAAAATTGAAACCAATTATTCGACCAATCACACACATAATTACACATTCAGACACAACACATACGAAAAACACTCGAAAAACGTAAGTTGTCCCGCATACACCCGAGAACTGACATTTCTGGTCACCTAATCGAGTTGGGTAGGGGGAATTAAACAAAAGAACGTGGGGACATTGTTAACACATAATCAATGCTTACAAGCCTTTTTATATATGACTAATAAATGGCGCTAACAACGTTAGCGGTAATATTAAATTTGCATAACAATTTTGAAAAGTATACTTTAATGAATATTACATATGTTTATTATTTTTAATTCAATTTTTTTAAAAATTGACACGTATAAGTAATGTTTCTATTGATAGCTTTACTCTTAAATTCGTGTTTGCATATAGAATGAAGTTATATATGCCCAAGAAAACCATTAGAAAATTGGGATAATAATCCAACTCGATTTTTATTATTTCCAAAATGGATGAAAAGACGAGAAAAAAAGACTGATATCCCTGATATTCAACATACATTATTAAAAGATATTCCGGGAAACGTGTTCCAAGAACATTTCCAGTCATGGCACACCCGTCTCCCAATTTTAAATTCAAGTTGTAATAATTATCATATATAAACAATGCTTCTGTTTTTTTTTTTAAAAATGCTTTATTTTTAAATTCATCGGTTTTTTATAGAAATAATTTATACCTGCCTTGTTAAAATTCAGTCATAACCTACAGCGTTCATAATAAGCATTGCTGTCGTCTGCTATAACACATTATTACAAACTAGTTGAATGGAACCGTAAATTATAGAAGTATCCAAATAAGACAAAATAATCTGCTTAATTTAGATTTTCTTAAAACTGTACCGAATTATTTAAACGATTATTTAAATAAAAAAAACATCAGAGTAAGTTTCCGTAATTAAATTTATTATTATTAATTTATTATTAATTCATTATTATTAATAATTTATTGTTAGTAGTATAAATATTAGAAAGTTATTTAAAAGTTTCTCTCATAAGTCAGCTCTGTGTTCAGAGTATGAAATACAAGTGAACTTAGCGTAATGAAAAAAAAAACTTTAGAAAATAGATGTCTTGATAGAAATAGTTTTATACTGAATTTTTAGAGAACTAAGAGAATTTCAATATTTTTCACCTCTACGTAGGACGGGGTTTTGGCTAGTATTTGAAATTCTAATCGAGCTTCATCATTTTCTTTCACGTAACTGTCCTAGAGAAAAAGGCATGAATCCATTTCTTCTCGCTGACTTAGCTATGGGTTGAATAATAGAGCATAGTGGGCTCTTCAAGATTGCTTTGCAACTAGCTTAGAAGTACAACTGTGAACTTAAGAGTGTATGTAGTCCTAGCGAAGGACATAATATGCAGCGAACGAAAGGATCGTGATACTCAGAATAATTATTTTACCGACTCTGAGGTCATTTAGCACATTGGATACCAAACCTCATTTCCCTTGTTGTCCCAGTACTATAACTTATTTAATTTTCGTATAAGCGACTTTAAGTTTTAACATTGTTTCATATATGAGGTAAGGATATCATAGGTAATATTTATGATTATTTATTTGTTTCATATATGAGGTAAGGATATCATAGGTAATATTTATGATTATTTATTTGTTTCTATAGGAGGTAAGGGTATCATAGGTAATATTTATTACCCACGACCCACTGGTGTGTCGTTCAGTACCTGAGTCCATTTTTACAAACCAGAGTCCCACACGATCCAACCCTGGGTCGTTGGAAAATTCCTAATATACAAGTATTACATTAACACGAACTCTCATTTTCTATATTCAAATTATTTTTTGCGGGAGGGGGGGTCTGGTTTACCATGATCTCATAAGCAATCAATCATAGCAACCTCCACCCAATAATCCTCATATAAAAGAAATTAGAAAACGACCCACCGGAGGGTCCTGTGGGCCTTGCAAACATACCACCACGACCCTTCGGTGTGTCGTGTGGGAGGCAACGTGTTAATCAATCGTCAATAAGTTTTGATGTACATTTACCTGTTATACTAAAAGTTGTTAGGAGTTGATTTCTTCTTTTGTACACCGGTAAGAAAGACTATCAACAAAACAACTTTTACACATGTGTGAAAGATCTTTGGCCCAAAATACTGGTTTTCAACAAGCCAAGTGAATTTCTACTAATCAATGGTCCTGTAGGTGGCAGGCAAGTTTTTCATTAAAATTTGAATGTTTTTGTTTTTTTTTTAAATATTTATTCACTTGCAATGCAAATTCTCACTGAGTACAAAGACGTGCAATGCTAATAAATAAATAAAAAGAATTACTTAACGAAAGCTAGTGACTGACTATGTGACTTTGTGGGTCTTTACTAATCATAGTGTAGTTTTAACACAAAGCCAAAACTATGGGGAACTCAGCGAGGATCGAACTCGCAACTAATGGTTTACTTGCTGACGATTAATCTTTGACGAATTTGCTATGCTTTTTTGTATCTACGATGGCCAATTCAAGTAATTGTCAATATATGATATTCAATGTGTAAGATTAGGACTGGCTTCAAACAACTTTCTATACGTCCTCAAGGGCACATGGCACGGTGGATAAAGGCGTTGGTTAGATCCAGTGACAGGACCCAAAGAGTGTGAGTTCAATACCCGGTAAATGCGGTGGAAAACTTGCAGAGAGGAATGAACTGGAGATAACTGATAACTGGCATCCATTAAACGTGGAACTAGAACAGTCTACCCCCAGTGAGCGAAATAAAGGGTTCAGTTCGACATTCCAACCACCTGAAGAAGGCCGGAGCGCACAACGGCCGAAACGTTGTAATAAATATGGCGGCAAAGATGAGGACAATAGTCCGAATAAGGTAAATTCGGAACTTTCTATATTTTAAGTATCATGGAAAATCAAAACAATAGGAAGAATTATTTTGCACTGATATTTTCAGTCGAATCTCTTCATTTTCACTGGGATTATAAAATAATTTTGAGAGTTCTACTCTCCGGTTTTCTTCTGGCTTTTCTCATACTTGGTAGGCTTACCGCCATATCACGTTGGAACACCGATCACCCAAGTTAAGCAACGTCGTTTCTGGTCAGTACCAAGATGGGTGACCGCCTGGGAATATCAGGTGTCGTAAGCTTGGATGTTCGAGTGGTGTCATGGATAATGGCTCGCAATTGTTAATCGTAAAGCTGAATTCCAATTCCAGTTGGATTCATTATATTTTCAGGCGAAAATGCCCTTGGGAAAAGTATGAATCTATCTCTTCTCCCCACCCCGCCAACAGTTATGGTTTAATTAGTAAGATTTAGTATCCCTAAATCATTATTATTCCCCTTCTCAATTTCGTATAATCTCAAAAAAAAAAAAAAAAAAAAATTCTGGCTTTAAATAACCTGCAAATGGTTGTTACTCCGTAAAAAACGAATCAATCAAATCGTAGTTGGTAATCTTCCTAGAATTTTGAATCGAAAATAAGAACAGAAAAGAAACTTCGTGCTTCAAAGAATTATATAAATATTAAATTTCTAGGCATTTATTATCTTCCAGCTAAGGTTTAAATAGCAGAGTAGACTCGATCTTCTAGCTTTGGAAGGTAATCAGACTATAAGAAGAACATCTTAAAATTTAAAACTATCGAGAATACAACGAGGGACTAATTAGTTATCTTTGCTAAAATCTCTTGGCAATTCATTTGTAATATTAATAAAAAAATATGTGGCAAACTATGATCGCCTAAGGCCTGAATGGATATGGCATTAAAGAAAATGATTCTACCTTGCGGCATGAATGCACTTTTTTTATAGCCATTTTCTAAAATTCCCACTTTATATGTACAAAACCTAGGATATCAAGACATAAACATTTGTAAAATTACATAGAGACATAGAGGTAAACGCAAAGTTGCATATAAATTTATTGATGATATGCAATTAAAAAGCTAAAGCTATTGCCCTTTGTGAACTTTTTTAATTGTCACATTATATTTATATCCATTTGCTCATTATTAAACATTAATCACTCTGTCTAGTCACTTGTCTGCAAACAATCGTTAATATTTATTTGCCTTAACTATTAAAGACATTTTACGTCTCTTTGCTGTGATAGCTTTTCGTGGCTCGATAGTAAAGCACGCTTGACTTGTAATTAGTTTTCTATATAGAAAAGTGAATACAGATTCGATTTTTTTTTAAAATAAGACATTCTGAAGAGAGGAATGGTTATATAAAGTTGACTATTGTAACTGTAACACTACAAATGGTTACAAAGATCCAGCGACACGACGGATACAGAATCGAGTAGAAGTTGGTCGCGCACTGTTGACTATTGGAAATCATACAATTCATTTGTGGAAACTTACTGCCAGTAACTATCAGCGGGTCAACAAATCTAAAAAATAAGACACACACACACACACACACACACACACACACACACACTGATCATATAAAATTAACCGAGAGCCACAAGAGTAGAGATTTAGAGTAAATTACTGAATACGAATGAGATAGAAACAAATTTATTGAGAGGGATGACAAGCAAGTCATTTCATTTACCTTTTTTTCTACGGAGAGTTAAAAGAAATAATTAGATCTAAAGACTGAAATAATGGTTGAATAAAGTCATCTTCTCACAAAATCGAATCTTTTTTATACGTTATCAGTCACCGAATTTATCCTGATGGACAAAAAAAAAAAAATTACTATTTATTCAATCTCTTGCGGGTCACATTGGATTGTGTCGCGGACCTCATGAGGCCCGAATTTTGTGCAGGCCTGTTCTACAGAGGTCGCTATCTGAAACATTTTGTGATAATAATTCAGATAGTAGAGGGACTAAGAAACAAAGAATACTTCTTAAATATTAATGGATTCTTTTTCAACCCAACCCATTTATTACTTTAACTCAGTCATGGGTAAACTGCGGCCCGTAGGCCACATGCAGATCGTCTGGTCTTTCTGAATGGCATGATTGATTTCACAAGAAAAATAACGTTTCTTAAAATGTTATTGTGTTTCGTTCTCACTTGTTCACTCACACACTCTCTCATACATAACCACATAAATCAACAATTATTAAGTATAATGTTTCTTGAAGTAACATTATCAGCATTTTAAATCATCGGCAATTTTCACTAAGGAAGATCATACGTGCAAACATCTTTTGCTTTTGAAACAAGAAACATTCATAATAATTTTTTCTCTGAAGAAGAAATGTTTACATTTTCAAATCAATGAATTAGAAATAAATTCCACGCAGTGACATGTTTTAATCACATTGTCATTAGAGATATTATTATACCAAGATTTTTTTTTTTAATTATAAAAATATTTTCTGAAAAATAAAACTTTCCTACCATTTCTTACGCATATGGTCTTCTGTAGTGAAAGAAGCTAAGTTACCGACTAGGAAAATGATCTTGAATCTTTTTTTTAGTAGTGTGGCCCGCCTTGTGATGAGCCATACAACATGTGGTCCATTGCTCGAAAAGAGCTGCCCATGCCTGCTATAAACGCTATAGTTGGAGGGTATACGTGTTTTTTTTGTAGAAAACTGTTTATTTTTTTTAAACAGTGAAATTAATACCGACCGAAAGATTTATTAAAGAAAAACATGGCTTCCAACAGGAACATAAATAGAAGAACATCATATATTTAGGTTCTGATTACGGCTTTTTTGGTTAAATTTCTCTCGACACCCCTTAGGAAAAACATGAACATTCTCTTGATAAATTCCTTTCAGATTTCAAAAGATGTGTACACAGAAGACCATACAAGAATGTGCAGGAATATTTTACACCGCCCTTATTCGAATTATTCACTTAGATGTAGACAGTTATCGAGTCAACTACGCATTTACACTAAGACTGAATGAAAATAGGAGACTTAATAATGCACATGATCGTTTTGAATAAAAGTGTTCACACATGTAAGCAATTATATTCTTAGGATTCCAAAATAAACATAATTTTAATGTATTTTAATCTTTATTGCAGTTATCTAAAGTGTGTTTCTTATTTCAAAGAGAGCGATAATATTTCTAGCTATCTATGAGGCGCATGAAAATGTGAATATGAAATAAGTCGCTAGCGAAGACAAAACTCAGGTCAGTGAGTCTTTCCTTCCAAATGAAGGTTCAATATCAATTAACAATAGCCTTCTTGACGGATAATTTGTTTCCAGCCAGAACTTCATTGCGCACAGAACTGCACGCGTTCAGATTTGTGGTTAGCATCGATACATTACTTAGATACACATAAATAATGTATATATTCCTAAACGCCATTATCAAAGAGTTGTTAGTTTTATGCTATGTCATCGATTTTCTTAATTTTCAAAAGTTTTTGATAATGGCTAATGATAGCCGTAAGTACTCAGATGTTGAACAATTTATATTTAAATAGGTACCTGAACCCAAAAACTCATCCGAAACATAGAAAACAAGTTTAAAAAAATCCTCGACAAAGAAAATTCCTTGTTATTTAACCAAACTTGTATATTCGAATTAATCGAAAGATTGCTGCCTAAATACACCCAGTATATATATAACATACCTATATTAGACACACTAACACCTCCTTGAGTATACGCATTCCGTGTCACTTATCTGACCATAGTGCCATAAAAAAAATTATTAATCCATAATCTACAAGAACCCTTAAGAAAAATTCTGGTAAAAAAATACAAGAATTCTATATAAATCACATCATCAGAATCATTAATATATATATATATATATATATATATATATATATATATATATATATATATATATATATATATATATATATATATATATATATATATATATATATATATATATATATATATATATATATATATATATATATATATATGTGTGTGTGTGTGTGTTTGTGTGTGTAAATATATATATTTAGTGTTTATATACAGTATACATTTGCATACATGCAACACGTACATATAACTACATGCCCCAACTGTTTTCAGGAATAAAGTATGATTTAAACAGTCCCAGTGAGCTTGTTTCTTATTTCGTCATAAATAATTCATAAAAAAATTATTTCAATATTTTAAGTAGACAGACACAACCACGAACACTAACGGTATTTATTATGATTAATTCCGTTTAGTCTGGCACAAGATCACGACTGTTGGGCACCGACTGATGATTGAATTCCATACGCAGTCGTAATCATCTACTCGAACTACGGGTACTAAAATAAGCATTTTAATACAGATTCCAATGATTCCTGTGGAGAAGAAAATGGGAAACCATTCCTTATCTTCCCGAAGAAGGTCTGCCAGTTTGCATATAATAAAGAAAAGAATCCGTGGAGAGCCATAGTCGCCTGAAGGGACACTGTCTTATAAGAAGATATTGAAAACACAGAGCCTTATGTATACAAGTCATAGTTTATTTTCCTACATGGACAACATGTGGAGTTATTTCTGTGGACCATCTACAGAAAATTATCACCCTTCTCTAGTAATAAGTTTCAGAAAAGAAATGCCGATTTTCAGAGCTGACAGGGGCGAGATGTCGTTGCCACAGAAGAAAAAAAACCTACTCATTTGTCGTTCACGAATACTCTTTGCACACATACACACACACACACATATTCAGACATTTCTCTAATACAGCAAAGTACATTTCTATAACATAACGTAAATCTGAAGGGTTGATAACGTGGGGACCGAATTAGCATAGTGGAGATGAAACTGACACAGTTTTTGGTCTGCTCGGAGTTAAGAGTCTTCTGGTGTATTAGAGAAATTAACGGGTCGGTGCGTCTAGGTTGGCTTGTTGGGTTTTATTTCCTTCATTATTTTTAAACATTAGAATTATGTGTACGGTAAAAAAAAAAGAGGGCGGAGGAAAGTTACATATGTAATGAAAAAAAAAAAAGTAAGAAAAACAAAAACAAACAATAAAAACTAAAAAAAAAAAAACGCTTCCATCAGTGAAATAGAAATAGATATACTGTTTGT
>CAHIKZ030004764.1:707500-712500 GCA_903632075.3 Acanthosepion pharaonis | reverse complement strand
GTTACAGCTAGACTTAGATTTAGAAATAATTCTTATAATTTATTTTAATGTTTTCTGTGTATTCCTTTGGTTCTTAAGTCAAAAGCAAATTAACACTAAGATAATAGTCGAAAACCGACAATACTAAGACAGCTTGTCACCACTGAAACATGCCTGAATTGTTATTTAGTAGATACATATATACATACAAACACACACTCACACATTTACATACATATATATATATATATATATATATATATATATATATATATATATATATATATTTATATATATAGTAAAATGAAATTGGGATAACCTAAGAAAATTTTGCATCTCAGAGAGAGCAAGAACAATAGAAATAAAGAGAAAGACTGAGACAAAGAGATAATATTATGCTTTTTAAAGATACGAAACAAACGGATCCTAAAGTTATGCTAAAATCCCCGCGATTTCGACATAAATATCCACCCCCCGTCCAAGTTTTAGACATTCAACAAGTCTCCAGAAGTTTTAGTTTCCGCTCTCTCAGAGACGCTTGACTTCTAAATACAAAACTGAAACCTAACCAATAAAAGGCATCGCTATGCCGTAACAGATAGAATAATAAATGAGAGCTAATTAAATAGGTATTAAAAAAGAAAAAGAAAAAAAAGAAATATATATTTGCACTTACCGACGCATTCTTTGGCCTTATAATCGGTAGCCCGAGACCAGGGCAGATCAAAGTGGAAAGGTTTGCACCTATCACACGACGGACCTGCCGTATTATGTTGACAATCACATACCGTTTGGCCCTCGGCATTCTTGCTACACGAAGATGCATGTCCATTGCATTTACATCGTCCGCCGACGGCTAAATTTGACAAAGAGTAGTAATAACTCTCCCTAGCATTGGGCTCCTCAAGATCCCCCAAGGTACTCAACTTGTTGAATACAAACATCACATCGGTAGCTGTAACCCAGTCCCATAGAACTGGACTGCTATCAAAGTCGACAGGTCTGTTCTCTAGGGTACTGAAGGCTACCCGAGCCCCTCCGGGTGTGTTAATATTACTGTGTACATTACTACACAAAGCTTCTTGTTGATTAGCTTTGGTGATCACAACTCCGGGCTTTTTGCCATACATTCCTTGGCAGTCGCTGGAATAGTATTGAAAAGGGATCCATGTTTTTCCAAAGTCCATACTTTTGTAAATAGCCATAGAATCCGGCCTAGCCGAACAGAACTGTAACAGAATATAGGTAAGCTCGTATTTTTTACCGAGAGACAATTTGAGAGTGACATTTTTGGGGTATTGGATAAAAGGTTCTGACATCCAACATGTAAGGTTATTTGAATTGTTGTTGTCTGTGAGATAGGAAGGCGGGTGTCTCCTTTTTGGATGGCTAGCGTCACATATGAAACAGTTTCTGACCACCTTGCCTTCTTTGTTTATTGATGATTTGCAATAACGGCTTGGAGGTGTTCCACACGTCGACGAAGCAACCACCTCTTTTCCGTAGGCAATGTTTACAAATTCAGGTACACACATCTTTGGCTCCCCGATAGCATCGTAGCAAGGATTGGAAGATGACTGTTGGCCGTCGTGCAGGTCGGACAACCCCTGGGGTGCAGCAGCGCATACGCTCAAAAGTAATGCTGTGAACAAGAAGTGCTGTAAACTTGATAAAAAATGTACTGTTGTAAAACGGGTGGCCCCGCGAGTGCCCGCCGGGCCTCGCTGCGTGACGAGATGCGACGGTGGCATTTTGTATAACGGGTGTCACTGTTAGCTTGTTCCCCCACCGGAAAAACGGACAGTCAAGAATTCAAGCATTCAGATAGCACTACGGGACCAATTGTTAGATACAAGGAAATGGCAGTTGGTTGGTTGTATTTTCTATAATAAAACCACGTTGTTGTTTTCGTTTTTTTTTTGTTTTTGTTTTTTTTCTCACCAGTAATTTTTTTTCTCTATTTAATAATTGTGTGTTGCGTACTGACCAAATAAAATTAATGTTTTCATTAAATTAAAAAAAAAATGGTTTTAAGTTTGTGACTTGTTACTTTTATTCCGGTTACTCCACTCTCCGGAGGTGTCGTGTAGAAAATATTTACGGGTAGAAGTATGTAAAAACGATGTTTGGACGTGAATGAGCGAGAGTGTGTCAGCTGATTTAAGAAGAAAAAGCAACAAGACAAAACAAATAACAAACGGTGAGAACCTCTCTTAAATCATTAATCTTCCAGTTACAATATCATCCATAGTTTCTATAACAAAACGAACATTCTTCATAGCGTTGTAACACGGGCTTCCTTTAGTTAATGTTGCTATGTGGAATCTATTGGTTTTTCCTTGTAGTATGTCGGAAAAGATGAGTAAAAGGAAGAAAAAAAAAACAAATATAAACAAACGATGCTATTGAAAAGGAACAGAAAAAGAGAGTGAAATCGAATGGAAATAAAACAGAGAGAGAAAGTGGAACCGACTTTAGCAACACACACACACGTACTCTTCGATAAACCTTCACGGTTTAGGCCCAGTGTGCATCTGTGGGCGCTTGTATCTGTCCGTCTGCGTATTAGGAGTCCAAACTGGCAACACAACGACCAACAATCTCCGATCGCTCCTACACGGCAAGCGAAAGCGTCGTAGTATCAGTAGACAGACTGAAAGAGTATCTTCGCCAATTAAAATTTAGTCCGATTGTATATAAATATGTATAGTCCAGCTGGCGCGGGCAGTTTGTGAAGAAAGAAAGAGTGGGGGGGAATGTTTGATTCCAGATCCTGTTTTGTTGTGTCGAAATATTTTTTTCTTCTTCCCCACCCTTTACTTTTTTTTCTCTATTTTTTTTTTTTTTAAGTTGGATCACAGAGGCCTGGGAACAACCCCGAACCCGTTAGTTTGTCTGCCTTACTGCTGTGTTCGTTTTAAAAAAGCTTCCCTTTTTGCTGTTACTAGTCAAATCTGTCCAGGCTTCTCAACACAATAAGTTAACTCTCCTTTAAGCGTCTACATCGCTATATTTTACTGTGTTGTGTGTGTGTGCGTGTGTGTGTGTGTGGGGGGTATAAGTGTGTGTGTGTGTGCGCGCGTAGTGAGGCAAAAATAAAGAAAAGATAAAAAAAACATAAGAGACGAGTGGATATGTACTGCTGATTTGAGTGAAGTGAAGCGCTATTTACATGTTTACTAATAAATAAAATTTGAACGTTTAAATTATATAGTGATAGAATAGGGAATAGAGAGATAGAGAGAGAGAAAGAGAGAGAGAGAGAGAGAGAGAGAGAGAGAGAAAAGAGAGCGGAGCAGTGGCGTGTGCCTCGGATCTCACGTCGCTGTTATGAGCGAATGAATGCGATCGCTTTTGTGTTAAACCAGTTTCCGTATATGTGTTAGTTACTGGAAGTGCATGTGACTACAACTCTGTCCCAGCGAGGTGACTGATCGAAATGACTGTTCTTTTTAATGTACAATGATGTCTTATGAAACGCATGCGAACTTTGATGCAATCGTATTCCAGTCAGTGCGCGAGCGTGTGTATATGTGTGTGCCTCTGTGTGTGTGTCTGTGTGTGTGTGCGCGCCCGCGTGTGCGTATGTGTATATACGTGCGTATTTAAATGGTTGTGAGTGTGGAAGATTTATATGAATGGTGTTAGTGCGGATATCTCAATGGGAATGAATTGTTGTTGATAATAATAATAATAATAATAATAATTAAAAATCTATTTTTTGTTTTCTTTTTAAATTATGCAAATATTCAACAAATAATGTTTTCTTTCTTTCTTTTTTCTTAAGTAAAATTTCACTGTCCGGTATTTGCGAGAGGAGACCAAAGACAAGAGAAAAATGGCCCGTCCCACGAGAAAACTGCTTTTCTTTTTACAATGAACTATTTACGGTAATTCATAAGTAGGTGGTGCTTTGTTGTTGTTGTTGTTTTTTTGCTTAAAAAAGAAAAAAAAAAAGAAGATAAAAAAGAAAAATAATACGACGAAAGAACACGCTTATTCGTTTTTAACCCTTGTGTCTGTACCGTGCTGTCTATTCCACTATCTTTGTTACACTTTTATGCCGGGCGAAAAAAAAAAACGAAAAAAATGTGCTCAACTATTTCCACACTGTTACGACTGAGAAAGAAAGAAAAAAAAAATCAAAAATAGAGAAAATAGTAAAAAATGAAAAAAAAAAACCCAAAAAAACAAACAAATGCTTAAAAAAAAGTAAAAAAAAAAGAAGTCACAACCCAGTCAGCTTACTTCCAGCAAACTATTAATTTTTCACGTAAAGAAAGCGCTGGGCGTTTGATTCGTCCGTCACGCCCCCCACACGTCATTCATTCCTAGCCCTCCCCTTCATTTTGGCGGTAACATCAGCAGCAGCTATCGTAGCCTCGGTAGTAGTAGCAGCAGTAATAATTATTCTAATAGTAGTAGTGTTCGTCGTCATCATTGTCGAAGTAATAGCTATTGTATATGACATACGGTGGGGTATCACTGGTTTACATTGTCAAAAACTGACTGAACCCAATGAGCAAAGAACTGAAAAACTTGCCCCAGGCGGTGATGCCAGTGTTTTACTTTAACCAACTATATTTTAAGAAAGTGATTACTTTAAAAACTGTCATCACAGACTACTCAACACTAGTAGTAGTAGTAGTAGTAGTAATAGTATTAGTAGACATTGTCGTCTTTATTGCCACAATTATCAGTTTGAGGAGAGAAATGAATACAAATAAAACTTCAATGGTTAACGTGAAGTTTGAAATGTTTCTTTTTTTTCACCAAAATTCGAAACTTTACAAATTGTTCGAAAAGCAATCGACTGATATCTATCAATTGATTGTTTTCAAATTCTCTCTTATAGTATTTTATTATTTTAATTAGTTCTTTTCTTAGCCTATTCGTAAAATAGGCCATTCGCTTGATAAAACGAACCATATAGCGACAAGGATTTATTATCTTTATTATTATTATTATTAATAATAATAATAATAATAATAATAATAACACTCTAATGCTATACGAGGAAT
>CAHIKZ030004764.1:687500-702500 GCA_903632075.3 Acanthosepion pharaonis | reverse complement strand
TTTTTTTAAAGTCCTTTTGGTAATTTACATGTATTTTAAGTGTATGCAATTGATGACATTATATATTCATCACGCACTGCGCGTTTTAAGTATATTTACAAAGTACTTATAAAAACAGTTATCGAAATGATGAGTGGCGCTACGCAAAACGATGGTGCCGAGAGACGCTCAAGAGATAGGTTGCTTGAATATTTATTAATTTAATTATAGACTATTGTCGCTTTAGCTATTGAGTACTTTTTGACAAAAATTCTGCTAACCTTAAAATAGGTTAAATTCTTGTAATTGTGCTTATTTTGACAGGTGCCAATGAGTTGCATTAATTCATGCTGTCTCTCTCTATTCTTCTCTCTCTCTCTCTCTCTCTCTCTCTCTCTCTCTCTATATATATATATATATATATATATATATATATATATATATATATATATATATATATATATATATATATATATTATAGCATATTGCATTATAACATATGTAAAATATTTTATATGTTCTAATGTAATATCCGATAATAAATAATATTGCTCTACTATTGTATTGATCTCTATTTTTAAATTAATGTTGTGAACATTTAAATTTATATTTGATTCCTTTTCATTTCGTTATATATATATATAAGGATTTTCCAAGCGTAGCTTAGATGTGGCACAAGGCCGAAAATAGAAATCAGGGGGCACCCAGTGAGGATCGAACTCACTACTCAGTCATAATTGCTCTAGCGAGCCAAGCTTGCTAACCATTACACAGCCTTGAGGTGCCCTAAAGATTTTCCAAGCGTAGCTTAGATGTGGCACAAGGCCGAAAGCATGGGGCATCCAGTGAGGATCGAACTCACTTTTCAGTAGTGACAAACTTGCCAACCATTACACCACGCCGAGGTGCTATATATATATATATATATATATATATATATATATATATATATATATATATATATATATATATATATATATATATATATATATATATATATATATATATATATATATATATATATATATATATATATATATATGATTAATACAAATATAAAATATGTCACTTAGCTGATTAATATTCAGCAACCCGACTCCACAAATTCATAAACGAACCTTTATTGTAATCGCTGATATTTTAGTTTTTGTTATTTTCATAATATGTTAAAAAATTATTCATGTTCTTATTGACTTTATGTTGATTTTTTCTTCTTTGCGTGTACTTGTGTACTTCTTTTTATAATTTTTTGTCTTTTTATAGTCTCTCACTATTCCCTTTACTTCTCTCTATATATATATGGAGAGAGAGAGAGAGAGAAAGTGAGATGAACAGACAGACTGACAGAGACAGAGAGAAAGAAAGAGTGAGAAAGAGAGAAGGAAGGAGAGAGAAAGATATTTAATAGGTCGTTTAATAAAATCTGAAGAATAAAAAGCCAACAAAATGATATATATTGGCAATAAAATTATATTTATAAGATATAATATATATTAATATTTTGATAAGATATAATATATAATTAATATTTTGACTAAACTGAATTAATGTCGGAAATACGAGGAATAAACAAAGAAGTGGGACTTACTTTTCCGAAGAATGTTGTTGTTGATTAGAGATCTCCCTGTAGAAATTATGCTCCCCGAGTATACCAAATCCCTGTTTAGTCCCTCAATGTGAGAAATTATTTTGAAAATAAATTTCATCTCCGATCTGCGTCTTTCTTGTCGGCTGCTGAATGAAGATGCTAAAAGCATATCGACGATATGAAACGGTTGGTTGAAGTGTGCAGCGACCGAGGAAAAGTGTTGTTGCCCCTGATGTGTTTTTTTTTTTTTTTTGTTTTATGATTATTAAACTGAAGACGGAATTCCGTTCCAGTTTCCCCAACATATTTTTCCTTTTTTGTATTTGTGGCAGAAAAGTAAATATGTAAAATTTGAACTGTCACAACTCAACTGTTGGTTTGAATAATACGTGAGTGCCGGGGGGGGGTGAAATTGCTATCAGTGATGATATGTCTACAGACATTGGGGGGTTATTGCAGGTGATATTCCCTTGGTGAGGTGCTGAATCATGTATGCTGGATTATGATGTTAGGAGTGTGTGTATAGGGGGGAGGCTGACGCCTAGCGTGAAGTGGCTTCTCGCTGAATATTTTTCTAAATGTTTGGTCTCTCTCTATATATATAAATAATGTATATTTAGGCAGTAAGAAGTTATAAGATTTAGAATTTTCGTAGATTTAAAGGGGAAGAATACTCAATATCGGGAGTACAGCATTTATAGTTATGAATAATTAATTATAGTGTTGACATAGAAATCCACACTGCACGGTGACTGACGGCTTACGGCCATATCACGTTGAAACACTGGTTCGCGTAAGATCACCGAAGTTAAGCAACGTCAAAACGGCTCAGTACCTAGATGGGTGACCACTTGGTAATACCAGATGCTGTAAGCTTGGATATGCAGGTGGTATAATTGATAAGGTTTCGAAATTGGAAATCGGTTCTCCAAGTTCCGACTCCAGTAGGGTTTTGTGATATTCACTTACGCGCAAATAGCCTTGGGAAAAGTATGACTCCACCGCCCCTCCCAGGTACGTGTTAATTAGTAGGATTTATATCAGAAAAACATTATTATCTCAAAAAAAAAAAAATCTTACAACCTAGAAATGATTTTTGGCTTTAAATAACTTGCAAAATGTTAATAAGCCGTAAAAACAACAAAAAAACAAAAAACAAAAAAAACAACAACTCTGTAAATGAATGAATTAATCAATACATGGTGACTTGCAGTTTCACACCCTAAGCGGTTATTGTTATAGTGGAACACACCTATTCTTTAGTTAATAGACTCTCCCACCTATAATAAGTAGGAGTAGTAATAGTAACGAGGGGTCGCTAAGTTCGCTGAGTGAGTTGGTCAGTCAGTCGATGCCGGACGACCGTTAGTCGGATACTAAAGTATCAGGTCCACAACTAGATTTCTCTGCGTCATTACCTATTATATGAAGTTCATAACATTTTGTACGTCGAACCTATTTTAGGACCGACTTAGTACAAATACAAGCCTCCACTGTGAAACCACTTTACAATAGTTATCAAATCTATTTATCTGATAGACCGAACACGTAAGGCGTTATACTACCAGTCACCATGCAGTGTCGATTTCTATGTCCACATTACTCTATCTATCTATCTATCTATCTATCTATCTATCTATCTATCTATCTATCTATCTATCTATCTATCTCTGAAAAAAAAAAATAAATACTCTTCATTAAGACTCTCGAATGCACAAACCAGAAGACGTAAATTTATACAATTAAAAAATGTCTACTCAAACACATAATAAACAAATATTTAATGTTTAAAGCAATAATCAGTTATATTTATGCTAGAGTGTGAATAACGACAACTCTATTAATATATCTGCGCAAAACTCTCATTACCTGACTTTGTAAATAAACTAAATAATGTCGAATATAAGATATAATTCACTTACGCAACAGAAGCAAATAGCACTTTCTTAGATACTATATTACACCGTACTGACAATGACGTAAAACTAAGTGTCCATAGCAAAGCAGCTAATAAAAATGATCCCATAAATTTCTGTTCTCAACATAATACCAAAATAAATTTATCACTGCCTATCCTATGATCTGTTTCCTAATGTGTATACTTACGCGTACATACATAAATATACATATATACATATGCATATATAATTTAACATATAAATTCCTCATAAATAAGACAATTAAAAAGTAATGATTGATTGGAATAATGAAAACTTTACAATCTCCACCTATTAAAAAACAATCTTAAACCATGCCTATACAACTACAACAACGAACGCCCACGCAGATCTAAAACAACAATCATAAATGATTTAATGAATAGAGCAGATTTAATATCCTCTACACTCACAAAATTTCTTAACGTGCTCAAAAGCACAAGACAAAAAATAATTAACAATAATTTCTCTAACCTACTGTTGTAACCTTGGGAAGGTTACTGAATAGAGTAATCACACGAAGGTTGGTAATGAATGATAATACTTAGGACAAGAACAACACATATAAGATTCGCCAGCGGCGCTTAGAAGTAGTCAACTGCTAGAAGTGAGTCAAGTGAATTCCACAATGATTCTCCAACTGTAGGATATCTACCAACCGCCCCACGCGGTCAAATGTGACACAAGGCCGAATTTAATGTGGAATATCTGAGCCCGTAGGCTTGGCTAAAAATTCCCCGTAGACCTCGTATAAATCGAGGTCGGGTAGCTGTTTCTCGAGACGAGATTCTGCCCTTCGACATATTCTCGTCTGGGGATCGTCTCTGCCCGGAGGCAGACAATTTGACCAGCACATCTGGAGACGAATCTCTGAATGCACATCAACATACAGTATTTACTACAATATTTATGTGAATGGGGACATACACATTATCGTCCGTAGCTATGCTACAACACCGACATAATCGATAAAGAAATTAATCTAAGCTTCGAAAAAAATAAAAACGAACAATAATACAAATAATGGCATAAAAAACATTAAATTATTTTACAAAAATATTTATACAAGAAAAACAAACTAGATCAAATTCGTACGTCGATACTTATATGTACATATATTATATATATATATATATATATATATATATATATATATATATATATATATATACCCAAGTATATAATTGTTGTATACGGAATAAATGATAATAATAGGGTGTTGAAACAAAATGGCTATTTTTGTAGTGATTTTATAACATATTTATGTTATAAATTGAAAAAAAAATATATATATATATATATATATATATATATATATATATATATATATATATATATATATAAGTGTGTGTGTGTGTACTTATATGAACTTATATGTACTGATAAAACAAATTAAACTCGTTACTTATTGCAAAATACGAAAATATGTTTAACATAATCATCATCAAAGATATCGTAAAAAAAACAAAAAACATTAAAACTGCTACATTGTCTATGATTTCGCTTTCCCACTGGGATAATGTTCCTAAATTAATAATAATTAAAACGTACATAGGTTATAAAACCATTGCATTATAGCTCCGATTAATTTGGTATTTATTCAAAGGTAGATCAATTAAATCGCATGTAACTAATCAATAAAACAACGAAACAAAATTCGACAAATCCTTATAACAAACTAACATCAATCGAGACATGTACTAACATTCCATATGTCAGGACGTATGCGTTAGTAAACGACGCTTTATCTGAAAAGATAAACACAGACATAACACAAAAAACACAATACTACCTACAATTACAACATTTTCACAAAAGCAATAATCTTTCGTAATGTCTTATGAATGACGAAAGTGAATAATTTATATTCAACTAAAAATATTTGGAAATACAGAAAAAAGACCAAAAATCCTTAACAAAAAGTAATTTTTTAATAAACTTAATATAATATATATATATATATATATATATATATATATATATATATATATTCCTACAAATTTGTAGGTTTGATGAATTGGATCGTGATTAAGATGCCAATATAATAAATTATAACCATGGAATATTAGTGTTTGAGCCTTTGATATGTGAGTAGAAGCTGTCAATATTCTGTTGCATGATTGAATGCCATTTTCAGGCCATCGGATGACCTGATGATTGCGTTCAAGCATGAAGTAAACTGTCGACACTCAGTGTTGATCTCAGAGTCCACTCTTACACTTATACACGCTTCATCCTGGATACTAAGCATTTTTAACCTGCATTAAAAAACTATATTTATTCCTTCCCCTCCACACACACACACACACACACACACACACACACACACACATATATATATATATATATATATATTAAGGAAAAATAAAAATAATGCTTAAAACATGCTTATATTTATTGTTTTATTAAAAAGGAACTGCTGGGTTTTTTCTTTGAAATCTTAAAATCAAACGTGACTTTTGTGTGTTAATTGATAACGTGAAATTGTATGGTAGATGTTCTATCTATCTATCTATCTATCTATCTATCTATCTATCTATCTATCTATCTATCTAATTATGTTCATATCTATCTATCTAATTATGTTCATATCTATGTATCAAATTTTATTCACATCTATCTATCTATCTATCTATCTATCTATCTAATTATGTCTATGTATCAAATTTTATTCGCCTTTATCTATCTATCTATCTAATTATATACATATCTATGTATCAAATCTTATTCACATCTATCTATCTATCTAATTATATACATATCTATGTATCAAATCTTATTCACATCTATCTATCTATCTATCTATCTATGTGGGTGATTGTTTTGTTTTCGTTGATTAATTTAACTACATATCAATCACTGTTTTATTGGACAAAAATTACAATGAATAAATATATAGGACACTTAACTTTATACTTGAGTCAAAAGTGGACATCCGCTCGATTAATACTTGAGTCAAAAGTATAAAGTTTGATATTAGTCAATTATAAACATTTTTTTCTAAGACGTTCCATTTCACTTTTTTAAAACAACAAAATGAAAAATTGGTCACTGGAGGCAAGCGAGCAGATTAAGCTCAAAGATAGGAAAGCCTCGTGAGTACGAAACATTGTAATTTAACAACCAAGATGAGTATACTCGTCCGAATAGAAATATATATATAATCATGATAATTACTCATCTAAAAATATAAGAAATCTAAGAAAGTGTTCTTAACTTTAATGAATTCTGAAATCAAGTATTTTCTTTATTAAATCTTGACTCGTCTTTTTTTTTATTTTTTTTTTATTTATCTTTGCCTTTTATCACAATTTAATAGTAAATCCAAAACAATACAGTACGTTGTTGAACTGGTTAAAGTGTCGTACACTAAAGCAGACCTCTTAAGATAGGGAGTGTTAGTACATGTTTCGATTGACGTTAGTTTGTTATTTATATTTGAAGCTGTTTAACGTGACAGTCGTAAGGTAATTCACCGAGAGTGTTTTGATAAGACAGAAAAAAGATCAATCAAGAAATCGAGTTTTGGTCTATTATGCAATTAAATCGTGAGAATGCCTGATTTTTAAATAAAAGAAAATGTTATCACCTGTGTCCGATTCTCTGCAAGATTCTTTGGTTAACAGATCGATAAAATAGCAAATACTTTTTGTCAGATTTATCGAATATTGGAATTAACCTATATTGGAATTATCGAATATTGAAAGGATCGAATATTGGAATTATCGAATATTGGAATTATCCGGGATGTACTCGCCATTGCGTGGTTAGTGTCCCAGATTCTCGTTTGTTATTGAGTTCCTTCAAAGTGTGACCTTTAAACGAAAGTCGACCCACTACACCAAATATCAATTAAGAAAATCCCATTAAGCAATATTGAATGACACGAGAATCCTTAAAGGTTAATTCGCGTTGCTCACGAAAAAAAAAAGTTCCAGAGATCAAATTAATATTTGTTGTTTAGTTGTATTTAATATTGTATCTTTAAATAACAGAAATATGTTATTGAATATGATCATTCGAGTTTCACCTTTCCCCTGCAATAACGGGTCATCTTTCGTACAAGTTATATAAAATACACTACTACTACTACTACTACTAACATATGCACTAATGTTTCATCAGACATGACTTCTGCTCTTAACTGATTGTGTGTATAAAAATGTGCAAGATTTTCTCTTGTTAAATTACGACAGGCTCCGGTAAATATCCCGTTCAGTACTACTTCAGTTGCTTGAATTTAACCAGTTTGGCGTGTCTCTTAGTGGTTGACGGACTGTATATCTCTGTTCATGAGCGGGAGTAGTAGGGAAAAATCATAGCTGGGTCACACTCTCTCGAGTTTGTTTTTTTTTTTTAATTTAAAGGAAGGGTAGACAAGACGAAAAGAAGTCGCATCTAGAAATTTAGCAACATCCTCAGTTAGATGTCAAGTTATTTCTAATTGAGGCCACCCTGCAGAGTTCATGCATTAATTTTATTAAAATCCTTTCACTAGACACTGAGTATATTTGGCTGTGATGCATTTGTATGCTATACAGAAAAGGCAATATAATGTTTATATTGAGTCTCGTCTGTTAGTAATCCAGCGTTATTTTCTTGGCGTGTTGATCACTCACTCAATAATAATTAGTTTGAACCCATGAAAATTACACGGTTTTACGTATTTGAAGTTTCTGGCGAATCTTAATTCTTCAGTTAATGATTGAATAAGGTCATGGCAAGTTCAGCGACAATAAAATATCCGTAGAAATACACCCCTGCCGCATCTTTAAATATTTGAGCTTAACTTTAACAAAATATCGCATTAACAATCATAAATATGAATGCTAGTCGTTATTTTATGTCGTGAGGAGGTACAAATGAAACGATTTGAAAATATCAACTTTTATTATTTCACTGAAGCAGATGTTAAACAGTTCGATATTTTCTTCTTTCTTTTATTTTCTCGCTAAAACCAAGTTAAAACTTCGATATGTAATTTGACTTCTCATGCGATCAAAACAGAATTGTCCATTATTTATAAGTTATTGGCAGGAAACGTTAAAAACTTCTATTTTTTTTTTTTTGCTAAAACCAAGTAGCTTCTTTGATATGTCTTTTGTCTTCCCACGTGATCAAAATGGAACCGTCCATTATTTATGAGGTATTGGCAGGAAGTAACTGTCGTGCGAACTAACGAGAGGGTAAAGCACTATTATATAATAACAATAATAATAATAATAATAATATAAATAATATTTATAATAATAATATTAATAATAATATTTTGATAATATTAATAATAATAATATTATAAATAATAATAATTAATAATAATAATATCAATAATAATAATATTAATAATAATAATAATATTAATAATAATAATATTATTATTATTATTAATAATAATATGAATACTATTAATAATAATAATAGTATTAATAATAATAATAATAATAAGTGCATGATAATGATTGATCAAAATGATTGTATAGCGTCAATTATATAAAGTCTAACCAAGAATATAATATATATATTAACCACCAGTAGAGTGAATCATGCGCCTTCTCGGATTAACGTCTTCTGCTGACCTGAAGTGGAAAGATTATATTGAATCAATTGCTAGGATTACTGCTAATAAAGTCTGTTCACTGTGTCGTGCTAAGACAATTTTTCTTACCAGAATTTATCTTAAAAATATTTAAGCCTACCACTTGTCCATGCTTTGAATATTGCTGTCATATCTGGTATGATGTTACTGTTATGTATTTAGATATTCTAGATAAAATTCAAAGAAGAATCTGCAATGTCATTGTCCCTTACCTGGCATCTCGTCTTCAATCCCTTCCCACCGTCGTAACGTAGCTTCCATATGACTTTTTTTCAAATATTTCACTGCAATTGTTCTCATGAGCTTTTCTCTTTGGCACTCCGTCTTTACGAATTTAAGCGCAGTACTAGACTGGCAGTTAGGTCTCGTCATTTTATATTTGAAATGGTTAATTATAACCGTAAGTTCTATGCTAACAGTTTCTTGTCTCGCACTTCTTGCTTGTGGAATTCGCTTCCCTTTCCATCTTAGAGATTTTATTGTCTTGCTTGGGGTGAAATGAGTAAAAGAAAAGCAAAAATTATAGTCTACAGAAATTATAACCAGCAACTAAAGAACAGCTAAAAAAAACAGCAGCAAGATAGGCAACAAGACTTTCACTAATAAGAAACGTATAAAATAAGAATTTTGAAGTTTAATAATTTAAACTGATTGCATAATCCCGGCCAGTAGACCAAATCTAGTCATCGTGAACAAAGACAAGAAGATCTGTCAGTTATTAGATGTCGATAGATGTACATGCAGACTCTAAAGAAACACTGAAAAAGTAAAAAAAAACTAAAAACTAAGTTGTGTTCATCATTAATTCTTTACTTTTTATGTGCCATGTCCTTTCAGGACGTAGGCGATCATGGCTCTCCACCTCCCTCTATCCCTTGCAGCTCTCAACAAGTTCCTTCCCCCTGCTCCCCCCGTCCAGATCACGTTCTGTCATCCACTTGCTCAAGTACGCCAGGTATGTCACGCGTTGTTTTCCCTTGTCTCTCTTTCCCTCTATTCGACCCGTGAGTATCAGATTCCCCAGGCCCTCCTTCCTCATTATGTGTCCCAGAAACTTCAGCTGTCTCTTCCTAATATTAAGTATAAGCCTACTCCTTGTTTGCAACCTTTCTATGACCTCATCGTTGCCCACACACTCGTTCTATGATATCCTTAGCATCCTTCTGTAGAACCACGTCTCTGTCGCCTCTTCTTCATCTTTGAGGAAATCGTCCAACATTCGCTGCCGTAAAGAAGGACAGATGTCTCGTAAGAGCTCAGTATTCTTTTCTTTGTTACCAAAGAAATCCTCCTGTCTCGCAATACTCTGCCCAGCTTTTGGAATGTGCCCTTGGCATTCCCAATACACATACGGATCTCAGTGTCGCACTTACCTTACCAAGACGATTCCCATAAATTTAAACTTCCACGTCTGCTTGATTCTAGTGTTCCCGACCTTCATATCGCATTTCGGGCTCATCCTCTTACTAACGACCATGTACTCCGTCTTCTTCTACTTTATGCTTAGTCCTTTCTTCTCACTCTCCGTCACTACCTTCTGTAGGAGATTTTGTAATTTCATTTCCGTGTCTGCTATCAGTACTATGTCATCATCATTAATACTATCCTTATAAAAGAGTTTGGAAGAATTGAATCAAAGCCATCGAAACAGAAGCATTACTAAAATCAGCATGAATGCTGGGAATTGACCGTTTTTAGTAGACGTATCGTTTAATTTAAGCATTATTAGAATGGGTGGCTAATGTAACGGTTAATAGCGTGGAAAGTGATGTCGGCGTGCCGAGTTCAAATTTCGTTCTATTTTTTTTTTCACTTCGCACTAATGCCTTTGGAAAAGGCATGAATCCATCTCCCTCCATATATGAATTAAATAGATATCGCAGTCTGGGCTCTTTTTTGCCTCACGTGGTAGCCAGGCTACGAGAGGGAAAAACATTGAATTCAAAACCAGGCTATCTTATTTGTGACACAACACTGCTGCTACAGCTGTAGTACACGTGGTGCCCCTACGACCCTAAGCGGTTAACGGATTCGTGACAGGACGTGACGATCATTTCGTTCCCAGTGAAAACCATCAACTACAGCTGGTGAGAAAAGTCTATAAGTATAAATAATAAAATATTCTAAACTTGAGAATAACTGAGATTTTTGCATAAAACGAAGAAATTAATGACCATGCATAACGCTTTACGTCCGAGGGACCGGACGTAGTTTTCGTAAACAAAGACTTTTTTTTTTTTTTGATATAGTAGATCTTGCTGTCTCGACTACAAAGTGAAATTGAAATAAAATGAAAAGTTGGAGAAATGCCAAAACCTTCCCAGAGAATTGGAGGGAAAATGGAAGATGAAGGCAATAACTGTATGCATCCTTAATGGCAGTTTTGGAATAGTCGATAAAGCACCTTGTGAGAAGATTGTAAAGAACAAAAACCATCCAGACCTTGTTCTTCTATGTACTGAAACCCACAAGGGATGAAACTGTAGAAGTGCTCATTGTTATTAAACTGGCTTATTCCATTTTTTCTAAGGAATAACCTTGCAAAAGTTGAAGGGAGCGTATATTTTGGAATTAAGATCACTGTTGTACGTTCCGGCCTTCCGAAACGTCGTGAATATGGCAATAAAGAAGTTGACAACAGTCCGAACGATGTAAACAGTGTATATAGTTACAATACCTCATCTCAGAAATATAGACAGATCCGGAAGAAGTCCGGACGTTAAAACGGCCGAAACGCCGTGAATATGGCAATAAAGATGAGCCATCAGTCCGAATGATGTAAATAGTGTAAACAATACCTCACCCTGAAATATAGACATTATTACAATATAGTGTTATAATACCTCATCTCAGAAAAAAAATGTTCTTATCAGAAGAAAGTACGTTTGGTAGGTGACTGTAAAAGTAATTTTAGGACCTCAATTTCTCCTCAGGTTTTAACTGAAAGAAATGAAGAATCCAACAAGAGAATTCAGGAAACAAACAAAAATTGCAATGCTGATGCAATAATCAGAATGAAAAAACATAAAACTGGAATAAAGGTTTCTTCTTCTACTTGTTCCTTCTGGATGCGAGTGGTCATGGCTCTCCAAAATGTCCCTATTCTTTGTAACTTGATAAGCAATGTTTGTTCCCTTGCTATGCCTTCCAGTTCATGTTCTGTCATCCATTTGCACAAGCGTGATAGATAGATAACTTTCTGTTTCCGCTCTATCCTTCAATATGTCTTCTGAGTATCAAATTCTCCAAGCCCAATTTCCTTATTGTTTGTCTCAGAAATTTCAGCTGTCTTTTACTGATTCAAAGTACAAGCGTCATTTTGTTCCCATTTTCATGAAAACTTCCCGCTCACATGTTGCGTCCTTGGTATTCTCAGCATCTGTCTGTAAAACCCCATCTCTGTCGCTTCAAGTCGTATCTTCCTAATGACTCTAAATTTGTAAATTTTATCTTTATGAGTGAAACAAAATGGAACTAGCCAATAAAAAGTGTAACTAAAATACATTAGTTACACTTTTTAAAAATTTTATAGCTACAATACATTGGAAGCATGGTTGGAGTAACAGATTGCGGTTTGGATTGAGCAATCGCAGAGCCGAGTTCGAATTCCAGTTGAGTTCATTACATTCATTTACGTGCAGAAACCAACAAATCAGAATTAAGGATTCAACGTTGGCCAATCAAACGGAAGATCGAGAATCTAAAATGGTGTTCAAGTTGAGTCTATCCCTACCGATATAAGCAGAGGAGAATCGGCATTTAAACATTTAGCGGTTTTTCGTTATTTACTGAAATTACGCGCAGTCGTTGTTTACGTTACTGCGTCTAAATGTCTTTAAGTTAACTAATGCTTTAATCCTGATTACACGCGCGAAAATATCTTTTAGGTTTTTGAAGGTGCTACATATTAATGATTTTTATTTGACATCCTGTTATTACATGAAACCGTTCGCATCAGTTTCCTCTTCTTTTGCGTCTTAATCACAAACTTTCAACCGCATCTCCTTAGGCCCTCCAAAAATATATATCGTAATAATCCGGTAACGTCAAACGGAGAGTGTTTTTTTTTTCATGAGGTTTGTTCTCTTCTTTTCTAGTTTTGTTGCATCGTGGTAGAATTTATTATTTCTTGTTCCTTTTAGTGAAAGAAAAAAGGATCATGACTAAAGGCTCCATTAACTGATAAAGAGTAAGCTACAAAAGAAATATTTTAAGCACATCACTTGTTCAGAGGAATAGAATCTCTACCTATAAAAGGCAGGATGTGTGTGTGTGTGTGGGTAGCGAATTTTCGACGGATTTGCACCAAAATTTACATGCACATGCTCCAAATTAGCGGGAAAGACAAGACCGACTTTGCATTTCCCAACTTCTATCGATAGTGGAAATAAACGATTTTTTCATGCTTCCACGTCAGTTTTCATGTAGTTTACGGCCATTTTCTACTGGCCAGAGTGAGAGCCTATAGCTGGCTGCCACGAATAGGCAGGAAGATTCTATTGGTCAGCGTGAGAGCCAACGGCTGACTGACGCGAATGTTAACTAGCATGCTAGCATACAAAAAATATCGATAGATGCATTCGTCACAACTGGGGAAAATTTAAATCTGCATGGCACTTTACTCCAATTGGCTCATTCGCTTGCTTAAACTCAACGTTGATTCTGATTCCGCAGAACTGGGTTGGGTGTGAAAAAGTATTTGTTGTTAACATTCTTTTTTCATTCGGTTTTTCCAGTTACGAGTTCTTTTTTTAAAGCTGATCATTTTGTGGTCATTTTGTTTAGTTCTTTTTTCGTAACAGATTTAATTTTTAGTATAGAGCTTAGAAAAAAAACGCAGTGTGAGATAGGCAAGAAGTAAGGCATGTAGCAACATCAGCACGGCAAAGGGCACTCCTTTAAAGGCAAGGAAGGGCTAAAATATTTTAAGTCGATAGCGATTGCTGTATGATTTTTGAATAAAGCACGGGCAACGCTGGGCCATGCTGCTAGTTATTTTGTAAAGCGATACCCCAAAAGTGCACTTATAAAAATTATTAAAAATTTAGTAAAAAGTGGCCTTACTGTTGTTTTCCTAGCGAAATCTTTAGAAATGGTTGAATTCTTTATATTCTGTATAATATTCTTTATATTCTGTATAAAAAAATCAATAGATTCCAACGTCGGATTATATTTTTTTATTATCTAATGTTAGATCTAATCTGAAATATTTAAATGGTCGTAAATTTCAATTATGAATTATAATAGAAAAGTGTCATTTCTTCTGTAACGAAAAAGATCTTTGAGTACAAAGAAAAGCAAATGCGATAGAAAACTTAGAAGCGGGAAAACAATGCTTTTACACCAAGTGTGAATGGCTGCCGGTGCTGTTGGGTGCGAAATGGATTAAAGGCTTCATTTGTTGGGCGTTGGGAAAAAATCAGAATCACCTGTGACTACGCCATTTCTCTGTGGGTTTATCTATCTCATAGGATTTATACACAATCCTATTGGCTTGAAAATCCATTTAAATGCCATTTTTTTTCTAGTTCGCTGACTGTCTTCATGCCCCAAATTATTCAATCTATGCAGCTTATATAAATGCCAATCTGATTTCCTACCCATTTATAGCTTTCTACTTTACCCGCATATATTCACGCACGCCCATGCAAGCGAAATACATACAAAAAACCATGGGCTAGAGTATGTGCACATACGCACAAACACACAGAAAAATAACTCTCTCTCTCTCTCTCTCTAAATATATATATATATATATATATATATATATATATATATATATATAGTGTTATATAAACAGTATATATATATATATATATATATATATATATACAGGGTTTATTATATATATATATATATATATATATATTGAGAGAGAGAGATAGAAAGAGAGGAGAGAG
>CAHIKZ030004764.1:675000-682500 GCA_903632075.3 Acanthosepion pharaonis | reverse complement strand
CTCCCCTTTTCCTGTTTCTCCGATGGCTATAATCTCCAACTACTCAAATGTAATGTCAATCGACGTCTCCAGATGCCTTGATCTATCCCCTATCCTTCTCTTCATCCTTTCCTCTATCACTTCTCTTTGCTCTCGCTCCAACTCTCTGTAACCCTTTGCGTGCTCGTGGCTTCCCGCCTTACTTGGTGTGAAACGCTTAAAAGATTGTCAAGTTGGTCTTCCAAGTCTTAGTTCACCTTCAGGTGTAATTCTGCTCTCTTTTGAATTTGAACCTCTAAGGCCATTTTAGACATTTCTCAGACCCAATTGTGGGCCAAAGGACCCACGTTGAGAATCACCGATCAAGGCGACTTTCTTCAACATCACATCCAAAATGGAATTTGCAACTGAAAACTTTTTTTTATCTATCATTGGTAGAATTAAAAGTGAATTCGTTAATACGAACTGCAGAATAATGAAAAGATTTTACCATACAAGACTATAATGAGCAATTGGCTTATTTAAATGATGCACTGAAACAGAAATTATAATCTTTTTTTTTCGGAAAAGAAGCTGGCAGATAATTTGGCCGTAAAATTACACATGTTCTTTGAGCTGTAAATGAGACATGGAAGACTATCTTGAACAAGAAGTTCTTCAACATATTTCTCATATCTATCTTTTTGGTAATGGTAATAGTAATATTAGCTGTTTGCTTATAAGGAAACATTCGGCATTCATTGACTGAGCAGCGAGTACTACCGTACTGGAACTATAAAATTAGTATTTCGAAAAGAAATAAGTTTCTGAAGTTCAGTAACTATTGTTGCACTTTCCAGTACTGATGGAGATTTCCTTCCCAAACTTTTTTTCCTGTTTTTGTTTTAAGTAGTGTGTAACATCAACATCTTGATTATGCCATTATTTTCTCTTCGAGTGATATGTGCTTATCACTCGAAGAGAAAATAATGGCATAATCAAGAGGTTGATGTTGATATATATATATATATATATATATATATATATATATATATATATATATATATATAAAAACGGTTTTTTCGCTACACAGGAATTACCATGTTTCAAAAACCGAAGCTAAAAGCTTCAAATTTAATTATATAATTAAATTAAAAGTATTAGTTTTGTTTCATCTTCAAGCGAATTTTGGAATAACTTATTTTTAAATTTACTGAGTTTTAAACGCACATACAATTCATAATTTTTGTTTCCAAGGATACAGAGAAATTTACACATTTAGACAGGTATATATATATATATATATATATATATATATATATATATATATATATATATATAGTGTATTGGTTGATATATTGAAAAGTAATTGTAATCTTTGATAATGGCTTATGTAAGCCGAAAGCTTAGATTGGATTTAAACATGTATCAGTATGGTGATTTCCTTTCGTCTTTCAAAGATAATGTTATTGAGGTTATCAGACAATATGAAAGGAACTTAATTAAAATAAATAGACAAAACTTGTCTATATTATTTAATAAAACATGCATCAATGAAAAATTGCTGCCTAAATATACACTATATATATATATATATATATATATATATATATATATATATATATATATATATATATATATATATATTGCAGAAATAAGTTAATAGTTTTTGACACGCTTATTCTTCTTACTTAATTTGCGGAAATTGATAATGCAATATTCGCTCCCCGCCTCCACAAAAAGTCATTCATTCAGATCAAAATATGTCCTGGCTTTAAATAACCGAGAAATGGTTAAATCTTAAAAAACAAATAAAACAATCAACCTCCTTATATGACTAGGCAGAGTTCAAGCGTTTTTTTATGGGGGGTAACCTCAACTATGGATTAAATAGTAGGACGTATATCTGAAAATAACATGTTATTCTAAAAAAATTGTTAATATAACATTCACTCGTCCTCCACCCCACATAAAAAAAACCCCAAAAAACATTTGTACAGTTCAAAATATGTTCCAGCTTTGAATAACCCACAAATGGTTGATAAATCATAGAAAAAAACAAACGAATCAATCTCCCTATATGACTAGCCAGGGTTTAAGCCTTGTTGTTTTTTTTTTTTTTCGGCTAACCTAGTTCAACCTGTCACATGTTAATTACAGTAGAGAACAAGTGTTACTCATGCCATGAATAAACTCAACATGGTGTCTCCAGGATTTACTAGGTGACAGGATAATTTTATTTAATTATTTACAAACATTTTCGGAATCGAATGTAATATCATTGTTTTATGCATCTATGCGCGTTATAAGAGGAAAAATGTTATTTTCAATCATGAACTAGAAATAAAGCGCCTGTTTTTATTTTTTATTTTTTATTATACTTTAATTGCATAGCATGCTTATTAGAGCAATTGCTCTAGAGTTGTGAGTTCGATTCTCACCGGGTGCTCCATTTTTTCGACTTTGTGCTACATGAAAGCAACGGTTAGTAAATCGCTATACTTTACAGATTGTTTCGCTAGATCAATTACGATTGAGTAGTGAGTTCGATCCTCACTGAGTGCTAAATCTAAGTTACGCTTAGAAAATCACCATATCTATGTTCTGTTCCCTTTTTTTTTTCTACAGTAGTTTGACCGGTATGTTCTCTCGCCCTATTCAGGTGAATTTTTAAATTTGAAATATTGTAGCTTATCAAATTCTGGTTATAATCCAGTGTGTGGGCAAATAATGTAATAAGAAGATTCTACAGAAGGCCGACATACCCGACGGAAATGTTGTGAAAGACAATGGAAATAAGGATTTATACATACAAAAATTAATAATAATAACAATTCATCTTAAATTCTCATGCATTGAACTAAAGCTGTTGTTATCTGCCTACTGATTGCATATAAAAGCAAGCATTTTAACTCATTTTACCATTGTTCACCCAATAAAAGGCCCAAGAGCAACTCAAGGAAGAGGGTTACTAAATGGGGTTTGTTGTAAGGGCGTGCAAGGAGGTTCATATTATGTAGGATAGATAACGACTGACCGTAGACTTGAAGAGGTTAATATTGTAGTTTATATGGGAAGCATCCTCTCGGGAGTTTGTTCCACGATGCAACAATTCTGGAAAAGAAATTTTATGAGTATAACTTCCGCCTTAACCATAAAATATGAAGGAAATGTGAATGAATGGATTCAGAGTACGTGGGATGGCGGACACTAACTATGAAGGCATGAACTGGTGAAACTTAGGAATGTAGCTTGTCTGAACATCTGCCATGAAAATAGCGATAGAGTAGCTAAAAGTAAGCAACTTTAAGTTTGGGGGAGAGTGGTTATAAAGTGGAAAAAACTCATCACCCACAAGGCTATGCAGACGCTAATGAACTCTGTCAAATCTGCACAGATGTGGTTGCAATACTCCATTTTTCTCTGAGCCTGAAGATAGATCATGTCAGAAGGATTTCTGTACTTTCAGAAAAGGCACAAAAAATCCACCATTTTTCTAATTTTTTTAGGCAAATCGAACTCCCACTTTAAAAACTGGTGTTAGATAATCTTTCTAGCTCCATTTCCACTCATTTTGTCTTGTGAAATACTTCAGAAAATATATGAGAACATATTTTCATATAATTTTGGTCTTATTCAGGTAACCAGCTTATCAATCTCAAGTTTTTATGGCTAAGGAATATGTTTTTTATATGTGGTTGACAAAGTTTTTATCTTCCATTTCGGAAGACATTGAAGTCAAAACAATATATCGTAAGGAAGCTTAAAGTGTAACCATTGGAAAGTTAAGCTCTGTTTCATTTTTGTTCGTGTTATGGGGATAATTTTGGTTCAGTGCGAGATAACCCCCACAATGATTAAAAGAGATTTATTTTTTTCCGGTCGGCACCTGACCAGATCTAATCTGACCCCGCTGAATTGTTTGCATAAAAAATTGAAACAAGTAGATGAAAGAAGCTCTTAAATAAATATTGAAAGCATTGTTTTAAAGCCGTTTTCTTTGTTTTCTAACAGGATCAAAAGTTGAAAAACAGGTATCAGTTTAGGTGATGGGGACCCAAAGTAACCTGCGTCAAATAAATTTTCTGTCAGCTGCCTATTTACAAACAAGAAAATATATGCATATTAGGGACGTTTTCATTGCTTATCTTTTGAATAGAGAAATCTAATTAATTATAAATTAGTTAGTGTTTTACTTACCTGGTATTGTATTTTTGTGAATCAATTTTATTCATTTAGGGAGAATTTCAATACATCAAATATAAATCTAATATTGTGGGTTAAAAAAGTAATGAAAAAGAACGTCATACAATCAAAGGCATAATCCAGCTACTCTGTTTCAGACATCTGTTACAATTCTACATCGAGAAATGCTGAAAATACATGGTCGTTTAGCTTTTAATTTTCAGTTTTTGACGTTCTATGTCCCCTAAATACATAACCTAGCCGACTACATTTAGGAAAGGAGAACCTTTTATGTCAACACGTTTCTAGAGAAGCTTTATCAAGGCAAGCGCAAAAATTTTATTTAGGAACCTGTATTTATACGCAGAAATAAGATGGGGAAACATAACGTTAAGTGTTAAAATTTTAATTAGAGAAACGCACTGAAATCTAAAAAATACAGTGAAGGTAATATATGGAAGGTGTTACGTGACGTAATTTTTCGGCATATTAAACATAACTAAATTAATGTTGTTGTTGTTGTTATTGATCTCTTCATGTAATTATTATTTATTTTGACGGATTTTTATTTTATTTTATTTATTATCCTTAATATTTATTTAATTAATATATTTATTTAATTTTCAAATGTCATGATTTAACAGTTTTCATCTAATTTTCTTTATTTTTTATAGTCATGAATAGATATGTTGGCATGAGAAAGGAGTCTTTCTTTTAAAAAAGATAATTGAAAAAAATCTGGACGTAAATAACATTCTTGCAAAAATCAATTAATGCACTTTCAAGAACTTTTCCTCTAAGTAAATTATTTCTTCTTTTTTTTTTTTTTAATAAAACAGAATTTAAATCTAGAAAATTCTGTATTTATTTATTTATTTATATTTTGCATTTTGCCATTCAATCACACACTATTAGTTTATATATGTTTATATTATATCTTTCATATGCGTGCGTGTCTGCATCTCTCTGTTTGTACTTGTGTGTGTGTGTGTGTTTGTGCTCTTGTGTAAATGAAAGCGTATGGATGAAGGAGGAAAACAAACTACCTTTGGTGATTGATTTTACCAACTGTCAACCAGTATTGGGTTATTTAATACTGGATGTTTCATAGGGCACACAGTGAGGATTGAATCAACTACATACTAGCAGTCGTCGACTGGACTAGACTCGTTAACCATTACCTCACGTCGAGACTCCCGCCTGTGGAAACTTCAATCTTGCAAGCCATTATTTATAAGTTCAATCACTGGACGTCATATAAATGTGGTTTTTTGACAAAGCTGACTTTTTTTTTTTTTTTTAAAAACAATGGGGTTCACCCTGTACTAGGCTCGGGGGCCACTCCAGGTTGAGGGTTACAGAATAAGAGGTATAGTTTATGAGGGAATGAGGGAGTTTCGATACAATGTGTGTAGCATGGTGGGTCCTAGTCGAGAAGGTTCGAAATGGTGGAATTGGTGGAATATAGTTTATCTGAGCACTTTTCATGGAAGTAGCGATTTGGTTTGGTTCAGCTAATAAGACATGCATTTGTTTGCTAGTAAACATAGTAAGAAACCTCTCGCTGTATTGTGTCTCATTTGTATCAGGTTTCATTTTAAAGATAGAAGCTATCGTTTGGAAATAACTGGGAATAAATTCAAAATTATAATTACACGCGAGGACATTAGGTGCAGAACTTTCAAATTCTTTTCTTAATTTATTTTCAGTTCTTTTTTTTTTAAAGATATACCGCGGAATGCTGCATATAGGCTAGAGATCAAACAAAATCTTGTTTCGTAAAGAGAATTTGGAAGGTGGGAGTAATGATGGCGACAGTAAGAAAAGATAACTCAATAGTTTTCTTCATTTTCTTTAATTAGAAATTGGACACAAAAAACGTAAAAAATGTGTGAAGATCAAATTAGAGTAGCCAATTTAGTTTGATTACGTTAATTAGTAATATCTGAACCTTCTTCTTTTTCTTCTCTTTATTTTCTTTGTCTCTTCTTCCCTGTTCCTTTTTCATTGTTTGTATTCTTCTCCTACTCCTCTTCTTTTCCTTCTTCTTCCCTGTTCTCTCTGCTTCTCTCATTCTATTTCTTTTTTTTTACCTCTTCCGTTTCCTCTCTATGTCATACCTTCTTTCACTTCCTTTATCATAATGGCCTCTGATCATCTAACGTTCTTATTCTCCAACTAGTCTTCCTTTTCTTCTCTTTTTTTCTTATTACTCTTACTCCTATTATTCTTATTCTCACTCTCTTCTTCTTCTCTTCCTCCTCTTCCTCCTCCTCCTCCTCCTTCTTCTTCTTCTCTTCCTCCTCCTCCTCCTCTTCTTCTTCTTCCTCCTCCTCCTCCTCCTCCTTCTTCTTCTTCTCTTCCTCCTCCTTCTTCTTCTTCTTCTTCCCGCTCCTCCTCCTCCTCCTCCTCCTCCTCCTTCTTCTTCTTCTTCTTATCGGCATCATCTTGTTTGAGCTATTTAGATTTGGCCATTATTTTATATTTATATTTTAATCACTTATAATTACTGAGGCTAAACAGAAAAATTCTAAGAATAAAAATAATAGAAAAAATTACTCTGACAAACAATAAAAAGAATATTTTAATAATTATTATTATTGTAAAACAAGTGCCTTGAATACTGTCTTTCCTGCCATATAATGCGTATTTCTCATCTCATGCGTCTTATGCGATGGAAATAATTTGGGGTATGCCTCCCTGGTCGCAATGATACTACCCCACCTGGTTTGCCTGAATTCCCATAAAAAGTAAACGCTTTCTCAGCCCGCGGCAGAATACACCAACTCACGCAGATAAAAGGTTACATTTATTGTGCGCTCTTCATGTGCCGATGGATCTCCACGAGTGGCTAAGGCTTGCTTGGAGGGGGGTGATTTCATAAAAGTCAATATCTCTAGAATGGTTGCCAAACAAGGCTATAGAACCCAGTTTGTCCTGTTATTTAACCCCTAACTGGGTGGGGGAGAAGAAATGGATTCATACATTTCCCAAAGTTATTTGTGCGCAAGTGAATGTAACAAATTCGGCTAGGATTCGAAATCGGCTCCCCGATTTCTCATTCAAACCCACAATCCATTACACCACACGAACATCCTTTTCCCAGTTCAGAATACGATCTCAAATAAAACAGTCCGTTCGCATTAAACAGTGGGAATTTTGGGGGAGCCCTTCTTACGGTTTGGGGATTTTCCACTCTACTCTACGTATTTTTTTATTTTTTATTTTTTGTTGGGAGATTTCCATAGATATATTACATTTTGGAGCGGATGCCTCTCAGTAAGCTGTATTAACCTTTGGGGGTAGGGAGCTTTCTATCAAATATAGTATGTTTTTCAAGGTTTTTTATACTAAATA
>CAHIKZ030004764.1:490000-670000 GCA_903632075.3 Acanthosepion pharaonis | reverse complement strand
ATATAGAGAGATGTTGAATACCTTGTTTGTAGTGCGGCTAGGATCAACGTCCGGTAATTCCTAAATTAAAACCCAAATCATCAACGTACAATAATTCACACTAATTCGACTGGATCGTTCCACTCAGTATTCACTCACTGCAGTCAGTAGCCTGACACCGTTATTTATACGCGGAAAACTTATATTCATGAGCCAAGAGTCTCATGATCGAACCTCCGTGTCAGTAGTTACTCATTTTCATCCTATATGACAATTTTCAAATTCTGTCTCTCTCTCCTATATATATATATATATATATATATATATATATATATGAAATATAAATATATATATATATATATATATATATATATATATATATATATATATATATATATATATATAAATAAATTTCAAGAGGATAGAATCCAGGTAGAACTCAATGTCCAGGACAGAGTAAGAATATAATAAAAGGCTCAAACACTAATATTCCATGGTTATAATTTATTACATTGAATCGTAATCACGATTCAATTCATCAGCCCTACAAAGAAATCGGAAAATATAACTCCGGGTATAAAAAAATATAATTTTAGCGAGAGTGTTTGTGTGGGAGTGGAAAACAAGTGTGAGAAAGAAATGTATGAAAGCTCAAGAGAGCGGTAACAGAAGAAAGAAGAACAGAAATGCCGAAAGGTGAAGGTTGTTGTTTCCCACTCCCACACATACACTCACGCTAAAATTTTATTTTTTATGTCTGAAGTTATATTTTCAGATTTCTTTTTGAATTTGTAGGTCTGATGAATTGGACCGTGATTACGATTCCAATGTAATAAGTTATATCCATGGAATATTAGTGTTTGAGCCTTTTTATTATATATATATATATATATATATATATATATATATATATATATAGTCAACTCTCCCGTCGAGATTCGACATATGAGGGTCAAGCAGATCAGTTTCCAGGAAACCGACAGCACATGAGATTTGATTGTAGTGGTGAAGGCTTCGTGCAGGACCATCCACACTTTTTGAAGGGACGAATAAAGAGACCTGGTGCACCGAATGCCACAAGGTTCCCAATTCAGAGTTGTTCTTCTCCTAGACCAGTTGCCATCCAAGGCTATAGAACCCAGTCTGTCCTGCTATTTTACCCATAGCTAGAGGGACAAGAAGAGGATACCTTTCCCAAGGGTATTAGTACGTAAGTGAATGTAATGGATTCAACTGGAATTCGAACTCCGCTCTGCGATTCCTCAATCCAGCCGCTATCCATTACTCCACCGTGCCTCTCTCTCTCTCTCTCTCTCTCTCTCTCTCTCTATATATATATATATATATATATATATATATATATATATATATATATATATATATATATATGTGTGTATAAAAATACTTCTACAAACTTAAATGTGCAATTCAAAAATACTTTTACAAAATTTGGGGCGGCTTTCTGACACCAAAACATGGTAAAATCTACATATAAGCATATGTTCAAAAAACCATCGTTGTACCTCAACATACCAACTCATAATAAATGTTCAAAATATCCTCCGCTTGCTTCTACACAAGCAAGCACCCGTTGGATCATTAACTGGCGGACCCTTTCAAATCCTCTCACATGAATTGTTTCGCAGGGTCCAATGACATGTTGATGAAGCGTCTCTGCATTATTAATGCCTGCTGTATAAACTAATTATTTTAGGAGGCTCCATAGATAAAAATAAAAAAATGAGGTCGTGGTAACGTGCAGGCCAATGCAACCGGTCTTCCTAGACCTACCCATCTTCCACGGTAGATGTCAGCCAGTGCATCGCGAACAATGTGACTAAAATGTTTTTGAGCCCCATCATGCATGAATTACATGCGTTATTAGCAGAGGTACATCTTCTAAAGGATCTGAAAGTGTGTTCGAAATAAAGTCCCTGTAGACAACTCCTGTAAGACGTGCTGGGAGAACATATATACCTACCAGAGGGTCACCTACAATTCCAACCCACACATTAATTGTAAACTGATGCTGGTGTCTAGCCTGTATTTGTACCCTGGGGATTCCGATCCGTCCACAAATGTTGTTTGTGTAAATTTGTTATTCCATCTCTTACAAATGTGGTCTCGTTCGTAAGCAAGTGAAGAGACAAACAACAGATCCGCGGTTTCTGCAATAAACCATCGACAAAAGTTCTCTCGTGTTGAGTGATCAGAGGGCGAAAGACACTGCACACGTTGCAAATGATACGGATACAGGAGCTTCTCTTGAAGTATCTTCCATGCGGTGCTATGAGGTGTAAGACATGCTCGGGTTACTTGGCGTGTACTGATACCTGAATCGTCTACGACAGAATGTGTTCTTCTTTCTCAGATGTACGAGCGATTCTCAGTCTTCCTCGATCCATAGTTTGTGGTACCACAGGTCATGTCTCAGCGACGATAAACAACAGCAAAATTTGGATGACTTGACTGCCTTCGACCTGGAAATGGAATCTGATACAGTCGTGCTGCGTCACGACCATTACGATTCACCCGGCCAGACGTAAAAATCATATCTTATGCTCACGATAGAAATATACTGCCATTGTTAAACGGAACACTTCTTAGTTAACTCACTACTATATATGTTAAAAGTTAAAGACAGACTAACCAAAAATATACACGAGCGACAAATATAACGTAGTCTACACGGCAACACAGCACCATCTACCGTTTATATAGACTTTTATCCTTGTTTGGTTGTGAGCAACATGCCCCAAAAGTTTGTAAAATTATCAAGTGATGCAAGAATGACGTGGTCTGTTTTTACTTTTGTGCTTTTAAGTATTTGGAGGAATTCATGGATAGATTTAATGCTATAGTTAGTAGAGAGATATGGGGTAATAATATGTTGACATATATATAAAGACGATTACTTTAAAAGGTCATGGTCATATTTTATTTCATTAGAACCGATATTTCGGTTCTAACTCATCATTAGTCATGATGTTCGGTCTGATGAGTTGGAACCGAAATATTGGTTCTAATGAAATAAAATATCACCATGACCTTTTAAAGTCTTCGTTTTCATAATAATTATGATTTGCTTTGTTTTTACATTGAGCTCTCTGGATTTATATCCTCTTAGGAAATTTCCATACTGATTACCAAATAATATCATTATATATATATATATATATATATATATATATATATATATATATATATATATATAAAACGATGTGAAGATAAATAACTTGGTATAAACAGGCAGAAGATTTTATTAGGCACAATATGAAATTAGAAAGAATCAGTCATCGTAAAACTGGACAATTATAATAATATACTGTTGTGAAAGTTATGTGATTGATTCAAGTTGCTTTCTTATTGTAGTTATTATTCGGTACAAGTGATTAACAACACTAATTAATAACAAAATAAAGGAATTATACCAATTACCATGTGCGGTAAGAGATTAATGATCAGAAATAAAAGAATTATAACAATATACAGTAATAAAAGATATATGATGGATAGAAGGGTCATTTTTATCAGAGAAATCAACGGATACAAGAAAATAAAAAAATATAATAATACTAACAATGTATCGAGAAAAATGCCTGACGGTATTAAAATGACTGCAGAGGCTTATATAGCCTTCCTGAGAGATTACCTTGAACCTTGGCTATAAATGCAAAGGATCACGTTCAGGAGAATCAGCATATATATGCAAGATAATGATCCCTCGCATGCATAAAACTATGGAGTACCTGTAACAATTAGTTTTCTGTGGATCTCGGAAAATGAATTGGCCGGCCTATTCTCCAGACCGAAACCCAATCGGAAACTTGTGGGATGTTTTGAAGCGATGGGTTTACGAGAATGGATGCCAATTTAGAAGCAAACAGGACATGTGACCGGCAATAGTGAATGTATCACGTGGTATTACATCAGAGGAGATCAAGAAATTGACATGTTCCATAGTAGTATAAGTTATGTGATGGATTTACGATTCGTTATTACTGCAGATTTTATTATAATTATTAGTAGTTATCGTAGTAGTAATAGTGATATAATTTGTTCTAAGCTCTAATCTTAGCAGTTTCAGCATGCGAATATTCATTTGTTTATTAAGTCTAGAACTTTCACTTTTCCTCTTAAAGGATACATTTTATAGTTTCTCTTTTGTATTGATGCCCAGAATGTTAGAATGGTTTGTTTTAGAACCTTTATTTTAATAAAGAAAATTAGGAAGTGTTTATTTCTCGCCTTGACAGCGGTTAGCCGAAGCCGCAAGACTACAGATAAAAGAGGATCATTGTATTATTCTAGTCTACCCAGGGTTCAGCTAGCGTATTTTTTTCTGGCAGCAGTGATTAAACTTCAAGTTCTAGATAAGACCTTGATTTTGAGTACCTTTCTCTCTTACTTTTTTTCAAATCAAATAAACAGGAAAGCTTTTTTCACTTGGCACCATTAATGCCTCGCAATCATTCATATAACCATTTCTCCATTTCCCTTGCTCTGTATTAAGCTGAATTTAATAATAATAATAATAATAATAATAATAATAATAATAATAATAATAATAATAAATTGTTCTGACAAGTACAGCCCACACTTTACGAAGGGCTTTATCTATGTAATATTTTTTTTTTTTTTTGTCAGTGGAAAGTGTCATGATGCCATTTCTAACCTTAGGTCCCTGAGCGGGACCCGGAAAGAAATGTGTAAACGCCAGAAATCAAAGAAAATAATAATAATAATAATAATTAAAAAGAAATTGGTATGAACACCACCCAGACCCGGTTACGGAGATAGGACCTATAACAATTTTATGGACTACACAATACACATAGAGACAGAGCAATCAAAGCTAACCGCCAAGACATTGTTATTAAAGTCCGCAAACAAACAAAAATACCTCCTTATTGATATGGCAGTCCCTTCAATGTACTTTGAAGATCTTCAAAAAGCTATCAGATTAAAAGGACCTTGAAAACGAAATCTGAAAAATGTGGCACATGGGAACATCAACAATCCCTGTTGTAGTTGGAGCCCTCGGATTGGTTGGAAAAGATTCCAGTAGACTAATTGAAGGGATTCCCTGAAGGCCTTGTCTTAAAGAAATACAAAAAAATTGTTCTTATAAGTACAGCCCACGTCTTCCGAAGGGCTTTATCTATATAAAATATGTGTGTGTGTGTGTGCGTGTTTTTTTTTATTGTTTTTTTTTTAATTGATCTGATTTGATAAATGATGCCATTTCTGACCTTAGGTCTCTGAGCGGGACCAGGAAAGAAATATGTCTACACCAGAAATCAAAGGAAATAAAAATAATATTTGAATTTTATTAGATGACTAGATTTTTTTTTACAGAACCTAACCAGATTAGATTACATTCTTAATGTCTTCATTATATTTCTTAATACTACGCTATATCTATTTATATACGCTAGCATTATTAGCAGTAATATATTAATTCTATTTGATAAAGTATTATGAATTGTTATCCTGTAGTCTTTGGTCTTCGTAGCCTAACTGATAAAGCAGCTGATCCTGCCTCACGCACAGGCAAGTTTCCAAGAATGTTATGCGAATTCGAATACTTAAAAAGTTAATTCTTCATTTCTATTGTTCGCTGTTTATTAACGATCGTCGAATGACCATTAGAAAGTCACGATAAAAAAAACAAAAAAACAACAAAAACATGACTAAAAAATGAATGATAATTAACCTGAGTAAATAGGATACAACATTATAAACTAATTTTATAATCAGTATGAAGAATAATGAAGGTATTTGATTTCTTCTTGGATCCGTAATGCTTCCTATTTTATTATAACTATTATTAATTACAGATTCTATAAATAATTATTAAACATAATATGATCCGAATTAAAGAAGTTACCGAAGATAAAGAAAGGAGATAAAAAAAGAATAAATGAAAGAATTTTATTAGTATGTTAGCAATGGTCATTGTTGTAATATTTGTTTTTGTTGTGCAATAGTAGAAATTAGTGTAATTATTCTCTTATTTATTATTGGATTATTGAATTCAAGGCAGTCACGTGATTGTGCGCGCGTTCAGATCATTCATATGCGTTCGGGTATTCATTGGAAGCAATTTAATTTTTTTTTAATATATTCTTTCTTTAATTTTTTTTTTTTTTCGAGGATTTTGTATTTATAGGTCTTTGTGTTTCCAAGTACGCGTTCATGTTCATGGATTTGCACGAATGGCCTCCTTGATGCCTTTTCTTTTTCTTTTTCTTTTTCGAGTAGGGATTATTTTCATTTAAATTTTCTTTTCAGTACTTGATTTTCTTTTCTTTTTTTTGTTGTATATATTTCATTCTTTTTGCATATTTTTTCTTTTTTGTATATAATTTTTATATTTTTCTTTTTTTGTATATATTTTTTATATTCTTTTTTCTACATATTTTTTCTTTTTCTTTTTGTATGTATTTTTCTTTCTTGTATATATGTTTTATATTTTTTCTTTTTACATATATTTTTCATACATTTTTTCTTTGTTTTTGTATATACATACACACACACACACACACACATATATATATATATATATATAGATATATAGATATTGTATACATTTTATATTTTTCTTCTTTTTATATATTATTTATATTTTTCTTTTTTGTATACATTTTTTCTTTTTCGTATATATTTTTGTATATATGGCAGCAGTTACATGCGCGTGCTTTGTAAAAACTGTAAGGTTCTGCGCAAATTAAACAAACCACAGCCATTTGTATGAGTAACGCGATACTTCAGTGACTTCATAATCGTATAATCATGGGTCTCAATTCTGACTTAACCGCTACTGAGAAGTCTGTTATAAATTTGAACTTGCAAAAAGTAAATCAACATTAGAAATATCCAAAGTGATTGGAAGATATCAACAAACTGTGAAAATGTCTGTTGCAGCTCCTACGAAGGTACGGTAAGAGGGCCGATAAGGGTCACTCGAGGGTTCTTTCCCAATGTTCTCTGTCGCGAATTAAACGTGAAGCTGTAAATAAACCAGACTTGACCAGCGGCAAACCTTTTTAAATGCATTGGAGAAACAACTGTGTTGAGAACTACTCGATGTTGTCTCCTAAAAAATGTCGGGAAATCACTGACAAAAAGACACGTACAAAAGCATCTGAATTGGGCAGACGACAATATGAAAGGTGACTTCTCGAAGGTTTTGTTCATGGATAAATCATTGATGTCTCTGACGGTTGGAACAAAGGTTGTGTCGTAAGCAGACGACATCGTTATCAACGCTTTGACGCCAACAAGAAGGAGGGAGTATCATGATTTGGGCTAGTATTATTGGTGGTATCATGGCTGGTCCGTGAAAAGTACTATATATCCATAACAATATGTATATGAAGCAATTAAAGGGTTATTTTCTTGTTTACATGAGTTTTAATTACACCTCGCTAATAATTAGGAAACAGCTATAATTTTAGTAAATTAGGTAAATGACCATAGTTTCTGTGTATTTTTGCGGGACTTTACACTTTTTACAATGTACGCGCATATAACTGTTGTCATCATTCTTTGAAAATTTCATTAAATTTCAACGTGTAATTTTTGGACAAAATGGAAAATTGTCACCTCGTTAATAATTCGTTACATAGTGTAGATAATTTGTCCGTATACACTAAGCTTAACTTTGTTTGCTACAAGGCTTCAAATATGTAGAAGTCTGTGAGGATCGAACTCACTACTCGGTTATAATAGCAAACAAGATAATCCATTGCTCCAATGTAGATAATTTGTCGGTATTTATTAAGCTTAGCTTACTTTGGCAAAAGGTTACAAGCATGGAGGACTCAGTCAGGATCGAACTCAGTAGTAACGGTAACTATATCGGTAAGCATCACCCAACACAGAGTCTTCCTTCATGTAGATACCTTTCGCTATTAATTCTTTTATAAAATGTGAAGAAAAAAAAAGGGACTATAGTAATGAAGTGCAAAAAAGATAGAAAGTCTGGTCATTTGTAATAGGAAAAGCCCAAGATGCAATTTGTAAATTGGACATGTCATTACCAATCAGATGCAGAAGTTCAAATATATGGGAAGTGATTTAACAATGATTAAAACCAGCATTGGACAAATGAAAGCTAGTGGGCTGAGAAATGCAAAAAATTTGTTAGAAACAATGAAATGAATGCTGGATTGCTATGTGATATCTATCATCTTATATGTTGGAGAATATCACCATGAATGAACACAGTGTATAAGCAATGAAGAAGTTTTAAGGAAAATGATAACAAAAAGAACATTATCAGAAAAAGAGAGCTGAAATTCTATGGAAACATGAGAAAGGAGGGCATGGAGAATTTGACACTCAAAGGAAATATTGAAGGTAAAAAAAGGACAGTAGAAGGCTATCTGACAAGCTTGTGTAAATGTATGACAGAACAGGGTGGAGGAAGCTTGGCAAAAGGATAAACGTTGCTAAGGGTCATAAGGGATAAGAAGCTGTGGAGAGCCATGGTCACACAGATTCCGAAAGAAAACAGTACAGAAAGAGATAGCAACAGAATGAGAGAAGAAGTAAAAACAAAATAGGACCAGTGAAGGACATTTTCATGAAAGATATTTTATTATTTCTTATTAATACGCAAATGGTACTGTGCTGATGGCTGACTCTGAAAGAAAAGTACAGAACATCGAAGAAAGGGTAAAAGAAGAAAGTGAGAACGAAAAAGGACTAAGCATTAACTGCAAAAAGACAGAAAGTTTGGTCACCTTCAAGAGAAAAAAGTCCAAGATACGATTTATAAATTGGAGATGTCATTATGAATCAGATGCAGAAGTTCAAATATCTGGGAAGTGTTTTAACAGAGGATCAAAAATGTGACAAAAATTCAAACATGTATTGGACAAATGAAAGCTAGTGGGCTGAGAAATGTAAAAAAAAAAATTGAGTGCTGGATTGCTATGTGATATCTGCCCTTATATATGTTGGTCAATCTCGCCATGAATAAATAGCTGGGAAGCGTTTTAACAGAGGACGGAAAATGTGACACCGGGATCCGAACAAGCATTGGACGAGCGAAAGAATTCCAAAAGCTAATCAAGGTACTGAGAAAAAGAAAGATTTCGTTAGAAACACGGAAAACAATGTTGTATTGCTATGTAATATCCATCCTTTTATACGGCAGTGACTTCTGGACATTCTCCGTACAGATGCAGAGAAACTAGAGACTGCAGAAACGGTTATACAGACGGATACAGATAATTCCATGGACGGAGCGAGTAAGCAACAAGGAAGTCTTAGAGAAAGTGAAAACGGAAAGAACACTTCTACTCAGAATCAATAAAAGAGCTAAAAATCCTTGGATACATCATGAGAAGAGAGAGAGAGAGAGAGAGAGAGAGAGAGAGATAGAAAAACTTAAACCTTACGCAGGATATTGAGGGAAAGAGAGATAATGGAAGACAATGAGCCACTTAGATAATCAACTTGTGTGAATTGGTTGTGGAACGGAAAACTGGACTCTGAGCAAAGGGAAAAACGATAAGAAGTTGTGGTGAGCCATGATCCCCTATGCCCTGAAGGGACGCGGCAAATAGAAGATCAGGGAGGGAGAAAAGAAGTTTCGAATCTGTTTTGATCTAAGGTCGCAACATGAACATGAAAGAGTCTTTGATCTGTTGAAGAGATCAATAGTCTGATCATGCGACAGATAAAACTCAGACGATTTCTTGAGTCACGTTATTGATGTCATCTCTGTTGCAATCTTCACTAGTTGCAGAAATATATACACTAGTTTTTTTTTTTCAAACATAGAAGCTCTTTCTGTCACTATAACACTTAAATGGAGTCTAGTCGAGTTATATTTTAATAAAGCGAATTATGATATTTCAAAAGTTATTTTTCTGAATTTTCAAAGTAAGGACTTGATACTGCCGTATATTTTCCTGTATAAGACGACCTTTAAATCCCAAAAATCACCTTAAAAAGTTGGGGGCCGTCTTATGCTACAATTCTAAAAAAAAAAAAAATAATTCTGAGTCATGTTTGTCGGTAACCTGACATTGGCCTCTGCACGATAACCAATAACGTACATAAAAAGATTCACATTATCAAATAAAATAATAAAACCAATTGTACTTTATGTATTACTGACATAACTTCATAATGCCTTATCTGAAAAATAATTCTATATCAATTTGTACCCATTTGAGCTCAGCTGAGAAAATGTAAACATTGAGTTATGATTTCGTTTACAGCAACGGAATGTATTATTATCGTACTGTTATTAGCAGTATATTGTGATAGTCGATTAAGTATAAGTAAATGGTCATTAGTACGCCAGACAGGTTTAGATATAGGAAAAGAAAAGGAAGAAGAAGAACTAGTATTCGCAAGAGATCACGTGATAAAACATGAATAAAATGGTTTCCCTTTTAGGGAAGGTGTGTAGGAAAAACATGATATTATAGAATTGGTTTTGCTGTTTCTTTTATTTTGAATTTCTAAGTATACAGTAAGTAACAACATTTCCAATAACATCATCTTTATATAACGAATAAGCAGTCGTCTTATTCTACAGGTATAGGATAAATTCATGAACATTTGCTATATTTTTGACCTCGTCTTATCAAAAGTTTCCCTTATGCACAGAGATATGAGGTATATATATATATATATATATATATATATATATATAATTAGTCTGGCCTGTCACACTCGTAAAGTTACCGAATGCGTCAGACAAGGGAAGAAGATCACAGTAACCAAAACACTGGAATAAAAAAAGACGAGGAAATTGCTAGAAATGAATGGATGTATAATACAAATTGGAATTATTGGATTTCGCTTTAGTAAAGGTAGCTTTCATTTATTCACTTGATTTAGCAAAAAATACTCCCCCTTATTATAAAACAGAGTAAAAATAATAAGTTTACTTATCATCAGTAACAATAAAAAAAATATTTATTATTTTGCTTCTTAAAACACTATACACTGTTCCAATTATTCGGTCTCACGCATGATACAAATAAATGAGAACTAAATCTCGATGGTAGCTTGGTCACTAGAGAAATTGCCTTATCTCGAAAACTTTTGATAAAGGGGTAGCATAGGGATTTGTTGCACAAACTCCCGAGTTTTTGTAGATCTGGAAGAGTTTACACAATCATCAGATCTTTTCAAATCCTGGTTACACGAAAGTCGTTGAGAATAGTCAGTCGTCAGAAGCTCATGAGGACAATGTAGGCGTCTCTTTTAAGTCCCCCCTCTCTTTCTGCTTTTTATTATGAGCTGATATCTTTTAGGATCTGCTTATGAACATTCTCAGATTTTCAGTAAAAATCTATACACATGATAACGCTCTTCATGATGCACAACTACGCTAAACAAAGTTTTAAGTAACAGAAACATTTCGCGAGAAATAAAGAAAGGACTACAGAACTGTTTTTTTTCTCTTCTTTTTCTTCTGAATTTCCGGCAAGAGGAGTTATTATTATTTACACTATTTACGTTCTGATTATTTTCTTCATTTTTGTTGCTGTTATCATAACGTTTCGATTATTACGCCCTCAGGCCTTTATTGGTCCCGGTAATTCAGCGAATTCTGAACTAAGCCCTTTATTTAATCTTTGTGGGTAAACTCTTATCGTTCTACTGCTCACGTTTAGAGATATCACGTCGATGTCTTCTTCTTTTTTTATGTCTGAATTTCCGGGATGAGGAGTTATCACTATTTGCACTATTTACATTCTGATTATTTTCCTCATCTTTGTTACTGTTATCATAACGTTTCGACCATTACGCCCTTCATCAGGGGTATATCGGTCCCAGTAATTCAACGAATTCTTAACTGAGCCATTTATTTAATCTTTGTGAGTAAACTCTTATCGTCCTACTGTTCACGCTTGGAGGTATCGCGTCTATTTTTTATTTTTAGTACAGCTCAGTTATTGGTCGCCCTGTTTCTACTAAGACCAAGTACGCACTGCCAAGCCCTGTTTATTCTCTGTCGAGAACTTGGAGCCCTTAACACCGGGTAACAATCGTAAGTAGCGACCCAAACACATACCAACAAGAAATGATCATCATCAAGCGTGCCTTTCAGAATAACAATTACCCTGAAATCATAACATCAGTGTCTACAAGTGGTAAATGAAGGGTCAAGGAGAAGAAGCAGAAAATAGCCATGGTTTTGCGATGTCAACGAACACTCGTTGTCACTTCCGTAATGTTCGTCGTAGTAGGGACTTTGTAATCGCAGTTGGACAATGCTATACGCCGTTGAACAATACTGGTGTCAGACGCCTTCGAATAACACTCGCACTAAAAGTACTTGCTCGATAATACTCGCTTGAACAGTAATCCGTTTAGTGATCCGAGTAGAAAAATAGTATAGCGAATAGAGTAGAGAATAACGGTCCGTACGATAATAGAAGATAGAGTAGAAATAGTGATCCGAATAGTATTAGAGGATAGACTAGAAATAGTGATCGTTAGTGACCAGCTACTTCCTACATATATGCGTTTCCTCTATAGTCACGTGGTCTAATTAATTCGATAATGGGTTCGCTTGTGTTTACTCACTGGCAATCTATGTTCAACAAGTGTCGGCAGCGACACTTTATTCCTATCTAACACATGGTCTGTTTGCTTTACGTCAAGGGCTTATCAGAAAAGATTCAGAATATCTGAGGTCCATACAATATCAGGGTAATATTCGGAAACAGCTCCACTTTACGGAGAAATCTCTGCAGGGTAAAGCCTAACGGGCAAGAACATGACCAAGAACTATGTGTACTTCATTCCTCGCATATGTGGCAAAGAAATATAATAATGAAAGAAACCGCCCCCTAAAAATGCTGGGGCAACACCCAAAAGCCGCAGTAAGACAATGAATTGGCGCATGGCTGATAATGTATGAAGGGAAAAACCTGACACTTTCTGTTATACTTTATCATTACAAGAGTCAGATTAGACTGAAAACGGATTATTGCTGTCATATCTTAACTAGAACTTCTTTTATACGCCGTGTCCATTCGGGACGTAGGCGATTATGGCTCCCCACTTCTTCCTGTCCCTTGTAGCTCTCATAAGTTTTGTGCTCTCGTTATCTCTCTCAGACCATGTTCCGCCATCCATTTGCTTAAGCCTGTTAAATATACCACACGTTGCTTTCCCTTGTCCCTCTTTCCCTCTATCCGCCCCGTGAGTATCAGATTTTCCAAGCCCTCATTTCTCATTACGTGTCCAAGAAATTTCATCTGCCTCTTCCTATTGTGAAGTATAAGTTTCCTCTTTGCTTCCCTTCTCTCTAAAACCTCGTCGTTCCTCACATGTTCGGTCCATGATATCCTTAGCAACCTTCTGCAGAACCACATCTCTGTTACCTCGAGACTCTTCTCCATCTTTGAGGAGATTGCCCAATATTCGCTGCCGTAAAGGCGGACAGATATCACGTAGCAGTTCAGTACTCATTTCTTTGTTACCAACGAAACCTTCCTGTCTCGTAATACTCTGCCTAGCTTATGGAATGCTTCTTTGGCCATCCCAATACGTCTTCGGATCTCACCGTCGCACTTTCCGTCCTCTATCTGAACAATTCCCAGTCATTTAAATTTCTGTACCTGCTTGATTTTAGTGCCCCCGATATGTGAATCACATTTCGGGTTCATCTTTTGACTGATGACCCTGTATTCTGTCTTATAATATAATTATAGATTTCAAATTCGATTGTGCGTTCGTGTAAGTAATGACTTACTTTCCACCCTGCAGCCTCTTTTGCACAGATTTATGATTGCAATCCCATCACTACTCCGTCTTTGTTTCAATGGCAATAGTGTTGCATAGCCCCCTCGTGGGGTGGTTTTGAGGAACGGCGGCAATTCGATAATTGATGTTGCATCTTCTCTTGCGGACGGTGATCGCTAGTTGTTTTGAGTCCAGAGATAAAAAAAAACTCCAACACAGGGAATTTTAACTTAACTATTTTCTTAATGTCCATGTCGACATATTCTATCTATCCAGTGAAGATCGTTGCCCCTCACTGGGGAGCCGTTTCAGACACGAAAGAAAACAGGTCTGCATTTTTTGACGGTTAAGACTCGACTCACTGATAACTTTTTCCTATCTCCTTTTCCATGCTGGTTCAGCCAATCAAAATCGACTTCCATATTATGTCTTTTATCTGACCCCGAAGGTCAACCACCGGAAGTCGCAGCTGAGATACAATTACTCGTAAAATAACAGTCTGCTAAACTTTTATTTAAGAACTGCTCTGATGAGCACCATTCTTTTGTTCCACCAGTTCAGACTTTAGCAGTTAGAATACGCTATGCTACATCTACGGAATCGAAACACCCTCATTTCTTCCGTATTCCAAAGAAAATTCAATTCAGTCTTTTTATGGGTCAGGTTCTCGCGTCGGTGATTTCCTATACGCTACAAGCTTAAACTTTTCAAGTCAAGGTCAATCTTTATCTAAACTCATTATCCTCATAATCTTCACAATTCTACCATTATATTCACATCAGACACTACACTCTACCATGAGTGGTTCTCGAGCCTTGTACAGAGTGAATTCTAGTATCAAATAATGTGGATGTTAAATCAATAATTTTCTTCACGTATCACGTTGCTCCTTTTCTCTTTATCAATAAGAATTTAATGTTTCTATCTTAGAGAGTGAGAGAGAGAGGGAGAGAGAGAGAGAGTGTGTGAGGGGGGGTCGTTTAATTGCCTCTGAAAATACAGATTAGGATTTGCGTACGTGTTAGGATTGAGATTACGAAGGTTGGTCTTTAAAGATGGCTCTACATACTTGCATGTTTGGCGAAATACAGCAATCTATAAATTCGTGTTATTTTAACATACAAATAGATTTTTTTTATATATAATTACACGCGCACACATAACACTTAATAAAATTCAGAAACGCATTCAGTTAATTACGCACATAAAAATATACCGATATATCAACATATTTTCTTTATACACACACACACACACACACACACATATATATATATATATATATATATATATATATATATATATATATATATATATATGTATGTATATGTATATATCTATACGTGTTGTGTGTGTGTGTATTATATTCCTATAAAAAGACAATATGAAAGAACAAGGACAGAAGAAAAACCTTTCTTTACCAACGCGTTTCGTCGCCTGGGGATTTTATCAAGGTAAATGAGATGTTGTCAATTAAAACGACACATTTACCTTTGATAAACCCCTCAGGCGACTAAACTTGTTGGTAAAGGGAGTTTTTTTCTGTCCTTGTTCATTCATATTGTCTTTTATAGATATATATTATTTATATCTGAATTTTCGCACACAGATACACACACACATATATATATATATACACAAATATATATATATATATATATATATATATATATATATATATATATATATATATATATATATACCAATCCTAATCTGTATTTGTCAATTTGAACAAGGGAATGACTCCTATCGAAAATATAGAAGGAGAAATCCAGAAATAGAGGTCACATTGGGCAAGATCATTGAGTAATATTGAAATGCATCATTTGTATCCACAAATTTAAACAATGATTTAAAATCAATCATCATTTTCTTATAAAAATATGTATGACACGCAGCAAACCGCGGCTAATTCGGCTAGTATATATATATAAAGGCAAAAGCAAAACTCTTCTTTACCAATGCATCTCTCTCTCTCTCTCTCTCTATATATATATATATATATGTGTGTGTGTGTGTGTGTATGTGAGCGTGTGTGTAGGTATATATATATGTATATATATATGTGTGTGTGTGTGTGTGTCTGTGTGCGCGAGCGTGTGTGTATGTATATATATATATATATAACGTCATCCACAGACAGACTGTTTCGCAGCTTATCAGTGTGGCTAGACATCCGGTTGGCTCTAGCTAGGATCGAAACCCGACTGAATTGGTGTCAGTCGGAGATTCTAACCATTAAGCCGTCGGGATGAAAGTGGATTATTGGCGTATTTATTTTTAGAAACACGCCCAGTGACCGACAGTGACTCAATTTGCATCTGCGAAGAGTCTTACTATATAGCTATAATAGACACTGTTCTTCTCTCTCTCTCTCTCTCTATATATATATATATATATATATATATATATATATATATATGTGAAAATATATAGAAAATAGGAAGGAACTGGTTAGGTAAATAATCCAAAGTCCCTTAGTATTTTAGTGCTCGATACAAAAGTAGAGCATAAATATAATTATTTATTTAAAAATATGATTCCAAATCGCTACAAGTTCCATTTCATCCTCAAGCGAATTTTGGAGTCTTGAGGATGAAATGGAACTAATGTTTTTGATTTAATCCCAAAAATTAAATTCGTGGCTTTTAGCTTCCATTTTTGAAACATGGTTAGAACTGTGTAGCGAAAAAAAACATATTTTAAATCAATTAATTTATATTATATATATATATATATATGTGTGTGTGTGTGTGTGTGTGTGTGTGTGTGTGTATGTGCTATTTACGCTATTTACTTTGCTGTCCTCATCTTTGTTGGTCGGATTGTTGTCTTCATCTTTGTTGTCATATTTATAGTGAATATAATAGCAAAGATGAGGACAACAGTCCAAACAATGTAAATAATTACAAAAACACATCTCAGACATATAGACAAGTATATATTGATGTTAACGTTATTTTAGTGTGTACAATTATTTGAGTATACATTTAATTTTTCTTTTGCTCTATTTTTTATTTTTTCTAACAGAGAAACTGATATCTACCGGCCTAGAATCATCGAATGTCTTATTAAAGAAAATCCAATTCTTTTTCAACTTGGGGAAACCACCATATATCCAGATGTGTTTTCATCTTTTCAGCAACGAAGTTACCTACAGCAAAGCCAGACTCAAATGCTTATTCAATTATTTATTCATTTTTTTTTGTTTGCAAAATGCTCAACTCTCTGGGATTTTTCAAGGTCAATATCCGCTAGTTTCGTTTTCGTATGCGAAACGTGGACAAAGTATTTTTAATGGAGTAATTAATAGAGTTCAGTTTTTAATCCGACATCATATTTTATTACTATAAATATATATGAGTCTAATCAAAAAATGAACATTCATTATATATATATATATATATATATATATATATATATATATATATATATGTGTGTGTGTGTGTGTGTGTGATCTGTTTTTCTTGCCCGTCGCTATTTCCGACGAACCTTGGTCGACCGCCACGCGGAACTATTTTTGAACTCCACTGACAGGATAACTTTTCGTTTGCTGATTTAATAGTCGTCTTAATCCTTATCGACATGTTTATAAAGCCGAACAGGAAGTCGTCATAATTCTGCAAAAGGTCTTCAGCGATGTGATTTACAGTTTTGTTTATCTTGCATCACTCTTCTGCGCATGCGCCATACCACGTGACAGTTCTGTTGCTCACTACCATCAGGTTATCCCGCCTCTCACCTTGGGAATCTATACACACTGCTGAATTTAATGGAAACGCTTTCTCTGGCTTTTTTTTTCCTGTCTTGAAAGAAATCGACAGTACGCAGATAAGCGAAAACATCAGAGTCGAAATAGAGTAACAATTTCTGATATTTAGAGGCCATACAAACCTTGCGAATTAAATATACGTTTGTGATTGTAACATGGATAGAGGAATAGCCTATTGGGAAGTTTCGCTTGTGGGTTATACTGATTTATGGCGGTAGCCTGTCGAGGGTAAATTGCTGATCCTTGTCCAAAATTCGTATCAAGTGCACCAAGTTTAATATCATCAGGAGGAGTATCACGGAACCAGTAGTAACGCTTCAATTAATGAAGTTTTAAACAGTCTATCTCTCTTTCTTTCTTTCTCTCTCTCTCTCTCTCTCTCTCTCTCACGCTCTCTCTCTCTTACTCTTTCTTTCTCTCCCAAACTCCCTCTCTTTCACTCTCTCTCTCACTCTCTCTCTTTCTTTCTCTCTCAATCTCTCTCTTACCCTCTCACACTTTCTCTCTCACTCTCCCTTTCTTCTTTCTTTCTTTCTTTCTCAATCTCACTCTCACTTTCTCTCTCTCACTCTCTCACACTTTCTCTCGCACTCTCTCTTTCTTTCTTTCTTTCTTTCTTTCTTTCTTTCTTTCTTTCTTTCTTTCTTTCTTTCTTTCTTTCTCAATCTCTCTCTCACTCTCACTTTCTCTCTCTTACTCTCTCACATTTTCTCTCTCACTCTCCCTTTCTTTCTTTCTTTCTTTCTTTCTTTCTTTCTTTCTTTCTTTCTTTCTTTCTTTCTTTCTCAATCTCTCTCTCTCACTTTCTCTCTCACTCTACCTTTCTTTCTTTCTTTCTTAATCTCTCTCTCACTCTCACTTTCTCTCTCTCACTCTCTCACACTTTCTCTCTCACTCTCCCTTTCTTTCTTTCTTTCTTTCTTTTTTCTTTCTTTCTTTCTTTCTTTCTTTCTTTCTTTCTTTCTTTCTTTCTCAATCTCTCTCTCTCACTCTCACTTTCTCTCTCTTTACTCTCTCACACTTTCTCTCACACTTTCTCTCTCACTCTCCCTTTCTTTCTTTATTTCTCTCTCTCTCTCTCTCTATATATATATATATATATATATATATATATATATATATATATATATATATATATATATATATATATATGTATGTATGTATGTATGTGTACCGTATATTCTATATTGCGTAAACCCGCTTTTTTATCCAAGTTTCTTCCCCCGCCAACTATTTTTGAAAACACGTTTTCATTTTCAGAAGAATTTTTTTAAATATGTTTTTAATATAGTAACTAAGAAACTGAGGCACCTTGAAGTACCCGAGCGGTGTCATAACATCTTTACCAGACATATGAGTTGACAGTTGGACTCGCTTCAACCTCATGAGAGCATAAAAAGAATCATGCTCGACGTATGTAGCTGGTTTTTGAACAATATCTTTTGGACGTGTTTATTCTAAAAAGACGCTTTTGGTAAAAACATGTATAAACGTCTACGCCGGAGAAGGGGTTTAAAACAACTGACAAGGTACTGCGATGAAGATTTTTATTCAATTTTTCTTACATTTCTACAAGTTTTTTCTTTTCTGGACATAAAGTGTGTAAAAACTGTCTAAATGTTATAGATATATATCTGAACGCTTTCATCAATTCTATTATCCATTACCAAGAATTTTTTTAAAGCTGAATATGTAAACTTTTATATATGTGTATCTATAGTGGTAGGATTTTTTTTCCAAACACGGTCAGCACGTTGTGGTTGTGTTCATAGTTGATATGATTGAGTATTGGCTTTTTCTACTTTATTATTAATGCTTCCATTATTTTTTGCCGTATGAACACGGTTAAAACATATTAATCGTGTTCGGAAAATCAAAAAACATTCCCCTCACTCTAAATACATATATATATAAATCTATACATTCAGTTAAAAAAATAAAGAAAAAACATCCTCGATAATGGCTAACAGAATAGCCGAAAGCTTTCAGATATATAGAACATTTTTTATAATTTTACATACTTTATGTCCAGAGAAGAAAAAGTTTATATCAAGCAATGTGCTACAAAATATTGATATATTCCTAAATCAAACGTTAAAAAAGAAAGTGTCGAACTCAGAAATAGAGATTTAAATTCCTGTATGCCGAACTATTGAATTTCAAAGATTCCCGATTCTATACTTTTTTATCTGATTTCATAAAATGACAATATTTTTTTTAGATATATTATCCTACCGGTATCAAATTGTGTTTTCATTTTAAAAACACATTTATTTCTTTTATTTTTTCTTCTTCTTCTTCTTCTTCTTCTTCTTATTATTATTATTATTACTACTACTACTACTACTACTACTACTACTACTACTATTTCCTTTGATTTCTGTTGTACATACCTTTCCATCCGGGGCCCCACTAGAGATCTAAGGTCAGAAATAGCTTCATGACATTTTCGACAGATCATTTTTGTAAAAGCAAGCTAAGATCACACACATTTTACTTATATAAAGCTCTTTGTAATGTGTGAACAGTAACTGTGAATACAATTTTTTGTATTTCTTAAAGCATAGGCTATCAGGTATCCATTCAGTGAGGCTATCGGAACCTTTCCCAATCAAACCGACGGCTCCAACTATTATTATTATTAGTAGTAGTATTAGTAGTAGTATTATTTATAGTACGTACGTACATACGTACGTACATATACAAATAGATAAGAGAGGCGTAGAAAACTATCATTAGAAACAAAGAGTTCTGAATTCTATGTAATATCTAATCAGAGATAGAAAAACGGAGACGGAAAAACGCTTCAAGCGCTAAGAATATCATGGATAGGACTTCGAAGAAGCCTAAAGGAAAGTAGGAACAAGTCAATTCATACTTACAATAAGAAAGATAGCTGAAATGTCCGAGACACTTAATTAGGTATGAAGGCGTAGAGAATTTGACACTGACAGGAAATAATGTAGGCATAAAAAAGCGGAGGTGAACATGCATGAGTTTATGTGAACGAATAACAGAACAGGAAGAAAGAAGGGTGATAAAAAATTTCCTTATTCAACAAAAGACGGGACGATTTGGAGAGCCGTGACCTCTGAAAGTTTGGCTGAAATATATATATATATATATATATATATATATATATATATATATATATATATATATATATATAGTGGATCTAGATATCTAGGTTTTAAACAGTATTTTTAGTCTCCTGGCCTGGATTTTTCGAGAGGTCATTAACAAAGAAAACGTTTCATGGAAACCAATTCATTATCTGATGATGTTCACTTTTTAAAAGGAAGTGGTCTGTAGGACATTAATAAACTCTCTAATCAGACATGCTTGAACCTTCTCATCCAGTCATAGGCTTTTAAAATACTCAAAATACCATATTTCTAAATCTCTCGTCACTTAAGATTTTACAGTTTGTTTGGATCGTGGATGAGGTTCCTTTGATTTCAAATGGTAACACGTGTTTGTCCGTCTTTACGATTATCGCTCTTGTAAATTGAAAACGAAGGAACGTCGTTCTGTTATCGTCTGATTTTTCATTTCTTACCGCCATTCATTAAGAATAAAATAGAAACAAATTAAAATAAACAAAAGAAAAATGAAAAACCTTAAACTATAACAACATGTTGGATTATTTTGTTAGACTCAATGGAGAGATCATTCCGAAAAAAGAAAGAAAAAAGACTTCGGAAGGGTGACCGGAAGCAGTCATCGTTCTCGAAAACAAAGATATCAATCCGAGTCAACTCCGTGCAGTGAGCAGACGACATGTTCAAGAAGAAAATGGAGAAGAATGAATAAGGATTAAACAAAATAAATAAATCTTCAAATGAAACAAAAAAAAAAAAGAAACAAATATTTGGCTTGAGTAAAGCAGATGGTCAGAAAATTTCAGGAATGTTTTCCAACGGGAAATATTTTTCTCGCGTATATTTTTTTTTCTGAAACAAATAAAAAAAAAAAGACCACCATTAAATTACTATCGCAGATGACGATAAACAATATTTTAATGAACATTGAAACACGTCTGACGGATGTGGATCAGGCTTAAACAAATAGTCAGCACTTATGTATATAGCCAAGTGGTAGAGCGTAGGTCTATACAACTTAAACTGTTATGTTTTAGGTCTAGTATCAGAGCAATGGCCCTCGCTATTACAGGTTAAAAATGGTGTTTTGTACGACGGAGATAATAAACGTGTTAATATGCGTCGGAAAAACGCTCTTAATAAAAGTTAATACGTGCATTTTTAGGATATACGTGTTCGATTTTGCTGTAAATCAAATGACAGAAAAGTATTTTCAGTGTTTTTATTGATTTCAAAAATACTTTTTTTTTTACATTATTGCTCACAGAATGCAAGGCTCACGTTATAACTCAAGTTATATACCCCAAGGAAAGCAGAAAGCAGCCGATCCATTTCTGGGCAACATCTATAACCCTTTGGAGAGTCCTCCTGTTCGCTGCTTGATAAGACTGGTGCACGTGAGGTCTGCATAATCGAGGAAAAATGAACAACGCAAAAATTAAAAATACCATAACTTTCTCCCCTATATTTCACCCTCTAATGAAGTTTTAATAAAAACGAAACATGTTAGATTTATAAAAGTTTCCTATCTGTTCCTTATCATATATATATATATATATATATATATATATATATATATATATATATATATGTGTGTGTGTGTGTGTGTGTGTGTGTGATAGATAGAGAACAAGTAGGAAAAATCTTAATCTAACGTTTCACTTTCTTAAATTTTCGTCAGACATGTTAGATTAAGATCTGTTTCCTTCTTGTTTTGTATCATTTTTGCGGATTCCTATCCATATCCGATCTATCTATCTATCTATCTATCTATCTATCTATCTATCTATCTATATATATATATATACTCGTTTTCCGAACACAGCCCATATATATATATATATATATATATATATATATATATATATATATATATATATATATATATATATACTGTTTTCCGAACACAGCTCACTACTAGAACAGGTATTCAATCCCTGTCGCAGGCACCTGCTCTGGCGCATTTGTTTTTCTTCAACACCCGCATAGCCCACTTGCAGTTTATACTGTAACTATACTGAGTGAACCTTAATTACAGTTTCTGAGAGAGAGCGCATAATCTGTCATAATCAGCAGTGTATATAACGCCAGTACGCCCTAACCCTCGGCCACGATGACTTGTGATCTCGTGCTAAGACAACAATTGTCAGCTTCCGAACACTTCTATCTGCCCAATTACATTTAGGTTGAGTCAATGCTTGTTTTGGGGAACCATTTTTCATGACAAATGCATCGTCCTAACTAAGCATTCCTTAAAAGATGATAAAAATGGGTTACAAGGCCACAATTGACCACAAAATCCATGGGAGAAAAGTATTGTTCTGTATGTGGTGGGTCATCGGGGTATTATTCATTTAGAGTTGTTAGATCGCAGTGAAACATTAAATGCTCATTTATATCTTCAGCAGCTGCAACGTGTCCAGAAAGCGCGCTGTGCTTGTCAATAGTAAAATGTTGTCCTCTTCCATGACAAGGCAAATCCGTATATCTATATACAGTAAGAACAACACATAAAAAATGTGGAACTCGGTTGGTCTGTTCTAAACCACACGCCATATTCTAATGACCTTGCATCAAATGATTACATCTTTCGATCGCTGAAAAATTCTTTGATGAAGGAAACTTCCTCTAATGAAAACCATATTCAAAAGTCCGTCAAAGTTTTTCACGTTAAAATTTACGTCATAAGTAGCACAAAGTGTTTATAAATAATAGTGAAAACTGAAATTAATAAAATGGGATTGTACTTTATATCTTTAAGAATAAAGTTGATAAACAAAAACTGAAATTATTTATGACTCAAACTAATATATATATATATATATATATATATATATATATATATATATACCTATTCGAAAATTATAACATAAATATGTTATAAAATCACGACAAATATAGCCATTTTGTTTCAACAATTCTGGTATCTTATCAAGCGATGGTGTTTAATATTCGACACCATCACTTGATAAGACACCAGAGGTGTTGAAACAAAATGGCTATTTTTGTAGTGATTTTATAACATATTTATGTTATATTTTTCGAATAAATTATATTTGCTATACTCTGTATTGAGCACTCTTTTAAGAATAGTATTTTTTGGTTATTGGAATTTATTCCGCATACACAATCCTATACTTAGGTATATATATATATATATATATATATATATATATATATATATATATATATATATATATATATATATATATAAAAATTCGCTAAAAATGAGCATACATGATGAAAAAATATCCCAAATTAATACGTCAAAATCTTTTATGTTATTATTAATATGAAAGACCAAAGGATTTTTTTAGTATGAAATTATATTTTTTTATACGTTTTAGAACTTTTAAAATTTTGGTTACAATTTTATTTTCAGTGGTTGACTATAAATTTGTATAGGAAGTTAGTTTGGAAATTCTTGCAAAAATCAAATAATTGTCGGTTTTTAATGAAACTTTCAGGCCTTATTCCCAAATGCATGAAATTATTTTAGAATCATTCCTTTTTTTAGAAAACCTTGGTAAATTTTTTGCATCTTTTTTTTTTTCGTCTAACCTTAGTTGGCAACCAGTTTAGGAGACAACTTTAATCTCAAAATCAGTTGGGAATGCACCTGGTAACTTGTGAAAGAGAATTTGCTATAGAGATCACAGGAGCAACAACAGGCAGTAGTTGTACTCCCCCTAACGAGAGTCTAAAGGCACTAAAGGGTAAGGGTAAAAAAATGGCGCTTCAAATCAAGTTTAACCATCGATAAATGGCACATTTACCAGGCAGGTTTCATCTCGTGTTCTCATTTTCTTTCTCTCTTTTTCCTTCCCTTTTCTCGATATATAATGACAGAGAGAATAAAAGAAAAAAAAAAGAAAAAGAAAGAAAGAGAGAGGGGGAGGGTGCAGACTTAGTGGAAAATTAAGCAGATATGTTAAAAACTGATAAACCGGAAACCTAAAGTTTACTTACCAAATGTTTCTGTTTTTGTTGTCTTTACTTCAATCATCTTTGACTCTCCCCTTTTCTCTCTTACACACATTCTCTCTCGCAATATATATATATATATATATATATATATATATATATATATATATATATATAAGTGATTACGAAGGTTTTTGAAGTGATCACTAGTGATGGCGAAGTTATGTCTCCATTCATCTTCCCACATGACGTAAGACTCAACACGGAGGCCTACATCAAGTGCCTTGAGAATATAATGCTGCCCTGAATCAAGAAGATGGCTGCTGGAAGACCCTATGTCTGGCAAACAGGACTCTGCACCATGCCAAACAAGCAGGAAAACTTAGTCATGACTGTCAGACAATTTCTGCGGCCACATCACTCCTTACATCTGGCCACCTAACTCCCCCCAGACTGCAACTTGATTATTATGTGTGGGGTGCACTTGAGCGAGAGACCAAGAAAACTCTATGTAACATCAAAGATGAACTGAAAGCAAGGATTATGGCAGCATTCACCTACTTAAACAAAGAGACCGTCTAGAAGAGTTGCAGGAGATTCCGAAGTCGTCTGGAGGACGTGGTTGAAGCCAATGGCGATTTTATTGTATAAATTTACTCTTTAGTATTTCAAGAAATGTTTGTGTAATTTTGCTAAGTATATCTGTTAAAATGAGATGCCTGTGTTATTTTCATTTTTGCGTAATTTAGACGACAATTTATCTATCGCACCCAGTACAAACACACACACACACACACACACATACACACGTGTGTAATCTCTATGACCGAGCGATTTCTCTCTCCCGTATATATATATATATATATATATATATATATATATATATATATATATATATATATATATATTTATATATATATATGGTAGATGTATAACCTTAATCAAAAGTTTGGATGTCTGGTTTAACATGTTTAACTGATAAGATTTAAATGTTTCTTTAGAGTGCACACACTATCTTTTAAAGCAATGACATTTTTCTCGGTGCACCTCAATGTTTTTATGTTTGAAATCTTTCATGACAACTCTCTGTTTCGTGATTACGGCTATGTCTACAATTTCACTTGACTTTCTAGACTTTCGTATTCTTGGAAAACCACGTATGGACATTGCCGGATTTTACACTTTTTTTCGCAGTTCAATCCGGCGATGAAGTTTGAAATGAACTAAACTGTACATTATCAATGGAAATACATGCTCTTTCGGCAAACTAATAATTATAAGCTAATATTTGCATTAAAGTATATATATATATATATATATATATATATATATATAGATAGATAGATAGATAGATAGATAGATAGATAAACGTAGTGAGCCAGAGTGGCTAACTAGGTTTATCTAGGTCCGCTCTACGGTTGTATTGAGCTCTTTTGTTAGTTGTTTACTCGTGTCGGGGTTTTTTCTTTGGGCTTTAAACCTGTATCTGTGCGATTTTTTTCGACAGACTTTCGTGTTTCTCGCTCTTTCTTTTTTTAAAACCTTTTTTCCCTCAGGATTGATTTGATTATTGGGAAATCAAAATTCGAGCGTTTTTCAAAACGATTATCGTTACCTATATATATATATATATATATATATATATATATATATATATATATATATATATATATATATATATATATCCTATATTCTTTTTTTTTTTATATATATATATATATATATATATATATATATAAAGAAGTATTTGGTAATCCGCATATATAATCCCAAGGAGGATGGAATCCAGAGAACTCAATGTAAAAACAGAGTAAATATTAGTTAAATTAAGAAACAGACAATTTTAAGGGTCCTTAGGATTATAATCCTATGAACCCTTAAAGTTCTCTATTTCTTAATTTAACTAATATTTGTAACCTCTCTAAGATCTCATCGTTGCTCACACGCTCGATGAGATTTTAGGTTGCAAACAAGATATAGAGAAGGCTATCTCCGTACACCCGTTTGCAAATATATTTGTTTTTGGTGACTTTAATGTCCACCATACTAGGTGGCTTAAACATTCTGTCACTGACTCCGCTGCCATCCAAACCGTTATCTTCTCAATCACCCAATCTCTCATGCAAGTGGTGGACTACGTGTTTTCCAAGTAACCCTGACAGACACGCTTCTCTTCTAGAGCTCTTTTTTTAACACTATCTCTGACTCATGTCATACTATGCAGCTCTGTCCTCTTGGCAACTCTGATCATGTGATAGTGTCTGTAAACATCTCTTTCTGCTCCCTTACTAGCCAAGAACTTTCTACCAACGGAATATCTTTTTGTTATCAACGAACAAATTTGGACTCGTTCTGTGACTTCCTTGGAATACAGTTTTTAATCATCTTGTTCATAAATGCGCGTCTGAGGTCTCCTCCTAGGTAAATGCATTCATCTCCCTAGTTCTCAGCTGCATGGTTGGCCGCTATAAGCACACAGGAAATACTTCTTCCAACTGTACCAGAGCGACACCTCTGATTGTAACCGATGTCACTTTGTGTCTGCTCGTAACAAGAGCAAGCGTGTCCTCAAAGAAGCGAAGTTACTGTTTGCTGATAGAATGAAACAATGTATAACATCTCGCAAGTTTGGTTCTAGAGATTATTGTGCTGAACAACAGAAAGTCCTTCGTCCCTCCTCTATTCAATCAATTCGAAGTCCTGACATCTACAGCGGATAAGTTAGAATCCTTTCCTCGGAAACTCTCTTCCAACTCAACAAGCGACTCATTTGGAGTACCCATACATGAGCGCCCTCCCCCGGGACAGAGGCTCCAGTGAGTGATATGAACATAACCCCGTCGCTGGTCTCGGACATTATTTCTAAATAATGCAAACGGTGTTGACAGTTCCCGTAGTCGTCGTCCTAAAGAAATGTGCTCCTGAGCTGGCTCCAGAGCTGGCTCCAGAGCTGGCTCCGGAGCTGGCTCCAGAGCTGGCTTCAGAGCTAGCTCCAGACCTGGCTCCATTTCTCTCTAAACTCTACAACGATTGCCTCGCTGCTTCCTGCTTTCCAGATTGTTGGAAGTCCCCTCTCTAGTTCCTGTTTTTAAGAACTCTGGAGAACCCTTTGACCCCTCTAACTATTGGTCCCCTACCGCTTTTCGGCAAAGTATGCGAGGCATAATCAATCTGAAGGGGTTAAGCACCTTACCTCAAACGACCTACTCACTGGTAAACAATATGACTTTTGTTTTACCATGTCTACCGCTGATGTGCTAATAGCCATCACTATATATATATATATATATATATATATATATATCAATGCCTTGATAATAACGGCGAAGCTCGAGCAGTGGCTCTAGATATCTCGAAAGCGTTTAATAGGGTTTGGCAAGCTGGTCTTTTACGTAAGCTCCAGGGCTACAGTATTACTAAACGATTGTTTGATTTAATCCAGTCGTTCCTATCAAATCATGAAATGAATGTCGTTTTGAACAGGCTCCTTTCCAGATCCTTTCACACGAACGCGGGTGTCCCCCCCCCCAGTCTCTATCCTGAGTCTTATGCTGTTTTTGATCTTCATCAATGATATTTCCGATGTCATCAGTTCCCAAGTAGGCATTTATGCTGATGATACTACCATTTTCTCCTGTCTCAATAGCAAATCCGTCACTGTTGACAAAGTTAATCTGGCCGCTGTTCTTGAAAAAGACCTCCAATATGTGCAGGAAATGGCTCGTAAATTTCAATGCCTTCAAAACGAAACTGCTCTCATTTAACCACCATAGAGAAACTTTCCTGCCCGCTATCAGTTTGGCTGATGCTAAACTCATGGGGAGCAACACACCACGCCTTCTTGGCCTCACATTTTCCGCTAACTTGAGGTGGAATGACTAAATCAAATCAATAGCTCCATATACTGTAAGGAAATTTGGCTCACTGTGTTGTACCAGAAAATTTTTCTCATCAGAGTCCATCTTGCACATTTAAAAATCTACTATTCGTCCGTGCAATGAATATTGTTGCCATACCTGGCCAGGTACTCCAGCTAAGTATCTCGAGGTTCTTGACAAAATCCAAAGAAGGATCTGCAATGTGATCGATCCTGATTTGTCATTTCGATTTCAGTCACTTTCTCACCAACGTGATGTGGCTTCTTTCTGTCCTTCTGCAAATATTTTCATGGCTACTTCTCTGGCAAGCTTTTTTAACCTGGTGCCCTGATTACACGAATTTAAGCCTGCTACTAGATTGGCATCTAGGTACCATCCTTTTATTGTTGAATTAGTTAAATATAACCGCCACTTCTACTCCAACAGTTTATTTTCCCGCACTTCCTGCATGTGGAACTCCCTTCCGTTTTTTTCTTTTCTGATAACTACAATCTTCAAAAATTTAAATGCAATGTCAATTGCCATCTTCCATCTTCTTGAAACCCGTTCACCTTTTATTCTTTCCTCGGTCCCCCACTCTACCTATTCTTTTCTCTCACCTTCACTCTTTGTAACCACCCCCTGCGTACTAATGGCATTCCCATCTTGCTTGAGTTCAAATGATTAAAAAAAATATCGTTTTTCTCTTTTTCACAATTTCTTAATTGGTCATATTTTAATTTCATTTTCCTCGTTTTTTAAGAAAATGACTTGTTTTAACAACGTCACGCTTGCTTACTGTTTTTTTCGTCTTTGTAATCACCAGTATACCTGAGAGTTATTCCACACAAAACTATAACATTAAAACTTCTCGGCCTCCTGTGATATTTTTTTACCGTCTTTGCTGACTTCAGTGGGCGGCTTTTGTCGTTTCTGCTTTTGTAACGGCGCTAGGAGAACCGATTCTCAAAGAATGGCGATGTGAGTTCAAATGATGCCGGAAGCAAGTTTTTCTCTGATCCATGCTGCTTGCTTAATAGTTGTAGATGATGATCTTAGATTTGCAGTGAAAAAAAGCAACAGAAATAAGTTGAAAAAGCAACAGAAATGAGATGAAAAAGCAACAAAAATAAGATGAAAAATGAAAAGAAATATGATGGCAAAGCAACAAAAAGAAGATTAAAACGACAATAGTAACACGATGAATAAATGAAACAAAAATAAGATTAAGATTAAAAAAGCAACAGAAATGGAATAAAAACAACAGAAATAAGATGAAAAAGCAATAGAAATAAAATGAAAAAAAAAGAAACAACAGAAATAAGACAAAAGGCAAGAGAAATAATATAAAAAAGCACCAGAAATAAGATAAAAACAATAGAAATAAAATGACAAAGCAACAGAAATAAGATGAAAAGAAAAACAGAAATAAGATGAAAAAACAGAAATAAGATGAAAAAACAGAAATAAAATGAAAAAGTAAGAGAAATAGGATGAAAAAAGAAATAGACATAAGATGAAAAAAGGAACAGAAATATTTTTTTTCAAGAGAAAAAGATGAAAAAAGATGAAAGAATATTTAATAGAAAAATATTAGTTTTTTGTTTATTCCAAGTCAGATAACTTTGGGGAGTGTAACATTGATGAAAATGATAGTGAAATCAAAAGCTTTCTAAAAAAAACTATTTTGCCTGCAAGTAAAACATCTTTTAAAAAAGTTTATTTTTCATTTAAAAAAGGCCTTATCGAAAATTTTATTGAATATTTTCTAAATATTTATCTAATATTTTACTGAATATTTACGACTGAGTGGAAGACCTATTCGTTTAAGAAAAAAATCTTGTGTTGATAAAAAATAATTCCAAAATTTTGTTAAGAGTAGATTTCCTGTACTTATATCGACTTGAGTATTGCGTGCATTGCGATGATAGCTTCTGCTCATTTTTAGATTTCAGTTTACTAAAGGGATGCTGTCGCCAGAGCCTAGTGAAAAATGGGAAACGAGAATACGAGAATACGAGAAAATATTTATTTTCCTCTTTTTTCGTATTCCAATGCCTTTGAAGTATAAACAACAGATGAAAGTATGACGAGTGTTTTTAATTCTTTTTATTCAAGTGTGAATTTGCAAAAAAAAAGAAAGAAAAAAGCCAACAAAATGTGTTGTCTGTCTCATTCAAACAAAATGACGTCAGTTTGGTTGAAACACATTAAATGTTATCAAAAGTAGGCCATGAGTAAATTGACACATTGAATTTATATCTAAATTAACGTTATCAGTTTTACTCGACACGTAATCTATCACCCAATCGAAAATCATTATTATTACCTACGCTATGGCCGCAGGTAGGATGTTATTGAAACGAAAAGTGACGAACATGGGAATTTTGGTTTGGTTTATTTTGTTTTACGGCATATCAACATCAATGGATTATTTAATGCCGACAAAATTTTTTATTACTGGTAATATTTTGTTTTGTCAAAAATCTGATTCTGGTAATATTTTTCCTTCAAAATTGTATTGCTGGAAATAATTAAAAAAAAAAAAGAAGTATTCCTGGTAATAGTTAACTATTTGACCATAGCTGGGACCCTAACAGATGCTACCACCCCGGATCAGGGTGGACTTGGGAGAACCAGAAATGAAGAGGTGGTTCCAGGCAACATAGGAAGTATTGTTAGCTGGAAAAGTTAGCGAAAGTGTTGAGACCTATCAAAGTTGCGCGATTCTTCGTCAATTTTTATGTATAAAATGTTCGTTGTCTTTTTAACGTTTATATTTTATGAGTTTCTCGAGCAGGGTCTTGGTATTTGCAATAATTCTCAAATTAATTTCAAGTTCCTTACGTGGTTCCTGAGTAGTTATTTTCTTTCTTTCTTTCTTTCTTTCTTTCTTTCTTTCTTTCATTCATTCATTTATGTCCAGTCCCTTTGCTTGCATGAAATGGAATCATCTGTCAGCAGCGAGAAATTCCAAAAGTATTTTTAATGGGGCGGAGGATATAAAAAGTAATAAAAAGACTATTTTAACGTTTTATGCTTAAAAGAACGTATCTACAAAAAATAGTCAAAAGAGACCTTGCCTGATGATCCTAACTCAAGTAATATAAGAATCAAGGAAGATGAGATGGAACTGAAATGTCTGTGTCACATGAGGTAGATTCTTTGTGAAAACAAACAGCATGAAAAAAATAACCGAATGGTTGTGGGCCTTTTGGAAAGCGTGGATTACCCAAGGGATAGCCTGAAGAGCTAGGTTGAGTTGAAACGACTGTTGCTCCCCACTCCGACCCATCAACGCATATTCGTTTCACCGGAAGGTCCAGATGACAAATCTTGATAACGACTGGGTTAGGAGATATGAAAAGATATAGAAAGTCAACTGGTAATGTGAATGTTTGGTGGATTTTTTCTTTTTTTTTTTTATTTATATATTTTTCGTTTTCGTTTCTTCCCGCCTTTTTTCTTTCTTTCTTTTTTTTTTTTGGTTGATGTGTGAAATAGAGGCTCATCTCACAGCCAATTTGTCTTGTGGAATTAGAGCCGACTAAAATTTTTCTCTTATCAGAAAAAGAAAGATAGATAAAAAGAGAATGAAAGGAAAAGAGAGGTTAGAAAGGGACAAAGGATTAGAAACAATGAGGGAAAAATGGAAAAGGAAAGAAATAGAGAGAGAGAGAGAGAGAGAGAGAGAGAGATTTTTCAAATTTCTTAACATGGTCATTATTATCTTTGTCTCGTATTTATTCATCTTATTTCATGTGCTTGTTTACATCTAATAGTAATAGATACAAGCATCCTAATTGGCCGAATTTCTGAGCTGAACCAGTGTCGTTATTATTAATTTTCGACTCATATTTCCTTCATATTATTCAAGCGGATTGTTTACACGATTTTTTCTCCTGGTACTTTCTATTTACCTATAAAAGGCCCAAAAGCCACTCGAGGTATAGGTTACAGAAAAAAATGGCTGCGTGAGCGGTAAGAGTCGCATTTTATGAGGATATGTGGGAAATATACCATTTCAAACCTTAGACTTTTTTTAATCATTTAACCCCAAGTAAGGCAATAAGGCCACTAGGAAGCAAGAGGTTACTGAGTATTAGAAAATAGGAGAAAAACCACGATTAAGGAAAGAGGACATGAAAAAAATAAGAATTCAGAAAATAACGATTGACACTGCATTTCAATTTTTGAAGACCAAAGTTGACTCGGAAGCAAGAAGACGGAAGAAAGTTCCACAAGCGAAAAGTGCATTTGAAGAAATTGTTAGAAAAGAACTTACGGTTACATTTACCCATTTTAATTGTAAATCGATGAGACCTTGCCGCCAATATAGTACTGCGCTTAGTTTCATAAAGTCACACCATAATGACCATACACACCATAGCGGAAAGTTCATCAGAACAATTAACATGAAAGTTTTTATAAAAAAGACACATGGAAGATTGTAGTGGTCGAGAAAACATCCTCCTGTGAGATGATTCCACAAATTATAGGGTCGTTCGAATGGAGCTTACTTCTCCCTAATAGAATACAAAGATAATGAGGGTAGGGGTGGATCTTAGCTGTGAGGGTTGGAACTGAAGAACGGGCCTCATCTGGACCTTTTTCCATGAAAATATCGATAGAGTAGCGATAGGTTTTACTTCATAACAATATCACCTAACGGGGTGGGGTGGGGTGGTTCAAAGTAATGGAGAAATGTAAAAGATTTCAAACTTTATAAATTATTATAATTAAAATTATAAAAAAATTAAATAATTCTTGTAAAAATTCATTATTCATAGAAATTTTGTTTTCTTTATATAATAGTGTCCTTAATATATCTTATTCATAAAACAATTAAAAGTTTTTTCTAATAATTAGTTTTATTGCACTTTTTATTTTACAATTAATATTTTCGGAAACTGGTGTTTCTGTTTTACAAAAAAAAAAATGATGATATAAATTATCGAAGAATTTATGCTTTTAACTAATATGAAGTGGGTTAAAATTTAATTTCTCGAAATTTCTTAAAATTAAATAAGTGGAGGATAATAGATGTAAAAAAAAATATTTTAACAAGATTTTCGAAAAAAAAAATCTTAAATAATTTCATTCATTTGTGAATAAGTCCTGAAAGTTACATTAAAATCAAATGATTATTTAACTTCTGCAAGAATTTCCCCATCAATGTGTTTTTAAAAAAAAACGCTAAAATTTCTTATACTAATCTTAGATCCCCTCTTCCACATCCACTGGTCTTCCACTTAATAATAACAAAGATTTTCATGCTAAAATTGTTTTAATCAAGTCTGGGACATTTTTTAATCATGGTGTACTCTTTTTTTCGACGAATTATTGGAGGTGCCTAAAGCGAGGGATCGTATATACGATGTCGAAGTGAGGTTTGAGCTAAAGTCACTATAGGCGTTCGAGGTAAGATCCTTTCTTCAGGGAACATTCTTTCACTGAAATAGACGAAAATATCAAGTGAAATAGTATTAAATACAACTGTCTTAGTTGTTCGAATTGACTGAAGAATGGTCATTAAGGTTTGTTTTATATCACTTAAGTTTTAATCCATTTTTAATATTCGATCTGGACATTGCTGCAAAAAGAAACAAAACTATTACACTGTCAGATTTTACAAAATAATAAATGTATTTACAATAAAACTAGTATTAATCAATCGATATTCGTAAAACTTTTCGGATATATTTATATAAGAAATATACCATGTGAATTTCAGTTTATAGTAACTGTTTATATTAGAAATATTTATACTAACTTGATTGTGTGTGATTCCATTGTAGCACTTCAGGTTTATTAATCATATTAATTAAGCACAGTACACACAATGACCATTTGTTAATTTTGTTATTTGAAATTCAGAAATCAAGTAATATTGAATGATGTTTAGAATCCACAAGTCGCATTACACCATTTTATCGTTTCGACTCTCACACACACACACACACACACACACACACACACACACACACACACACACACGTGTGTATATGCTATTACTCTGTCTCTGACATAGAGCTCTCCCTGAATCTATATCCTTTTCGAAATATCCACACTGATTAACAATATTATATATATATATATATATATATATATATATATATATATATATACTTTTATGGTAATTGCTCCGAGGATCTGCATTCGCTGGTTCCCAGACTTCATGAACTCAAGCGCCCTACGAGGCTGGCATCCCGCTCTCACCCTTTCACTGTCGAAACTCCCAAATGTAGCCGTCTCTTCTACTCCAGTAGCTTCATGTCTCGCACCTCTCACCTGTGGAACTGCCTTCCCTATTCCAGTTTCCCTGAGAGCTATAATCTCCAACTATTCAAATGTAATGTCAATCGACATCTCCAGTTGCCTTGATCTATCCATTATCCTTCTTCCCAGCCTTTCCTCTATCACTCCTATCTGATCTTGCTCCAAATCTTCTGTAACCCCTTGCGTTCTAGTGGCTTCCCGCCTTACTTGTGGTGAAACGCTTAAATATATATATATATATATATATATATATATATATATATATATATATATATATATATATATATATATATATATATATATATATAAAAGGGTCAAAAAGCAGTCGTGGCTCTAGGGGCACTGTTCCGAGGTTATCTGAATACTTGGATGAGTATCGCTGCGGAAGTGAGTGAGTAGCTGCGCTATATCGAAACGGTCCGGGTTCGAGTTTCGGTAGTGGATGCGCACTGATGATGAGTTCCAGATCAGACGAAACGGCCGTCCAGTGCTTTCTGCATTCTGTTGAGGATTGTTCTAGGCTCGACAAATTACTATATTATTAACCTAAATCCCCAAAATAATCACTTACATATATATATATATATATATATATATATATATATATACGAAAAGAGAGAGAGAGAGATTTAATAGATTTAAATATACATAGAGATTATATATAATATATAGAGAGAGCTTCAGTATATATATATATATATATATATATATATATATATATATATAGTGTAACCCGGATATAAGAGAGTTGTCGGGACTGGAGAAGAAGTCTCTTATATCCGGGTTTCTCTTATATCCGGGTTTGGTCCAATTTATATACATTAACACAGGCTCTAATTTGGGACCAGATAAAATCTCTCTTATATCCGGGTTTCTCTTATATCCGGGTTACACTGTATAAAATATTATATATATAATATATTTAATAGACATTTTATATATATATATATATATATATATATATATATATATGTAAATATATATATATATATATTTTCTATATATATCGGCAAAGAGAGAGACAGTGTAGCCTAAAATATTGATTGTTTTATATAAGTGTTGAATTGTGTAATATAAAAACAATTTCAAATCGTTCCTTGATTTCTTAAAGAGTTATGTGTACTTTGTTTTTATTTACAAATATCAAGTTTGAAACTGAGATTACGTGATCGATAACTGCGCATTACTGAAGTCCTTTTTCACAATTTGTAATACTACCATTTCTTTACGATCGGGCCAGTTAATTCTAATAGTTCCGAAAATTGGTCTACTTGCCCGCTTTTATATATTTTGTTTATCATTTCAGTCACCTTACCCTTCCCCACAACCTTTTAAGCTGTCAGCATCTCTTTTTCGCTTCTATCTGGTTCTGCTGATTTGTCTCTTTTCATCTTAGACAGTTCGGATCTTACCTAAGATTTCAATACTAACATTCTTTTGAGGAACAGAAAATAAATCTTTAGAAAAAGAAAAAAGAAAAAAAAAGAGTGTTTATATGGGAGTGAATGGTAGACATTCTCCAAATAGATGAGAAGAAAACCGGAGTCAACAGAAACGTGTTTCTACAGAAGCATACTGAGAATTCCCTAGACTGAGCGAGTAAGCAACGAGGAAATAAAAAATGAGAAAATAAAAACAGAAAGAACACTTATGCTCTGAATCAGGAAGAAAGCCTCTTGGGAGTCGGTTCCATAAGGCAGCGGCTCGTGGGAAGAAGTTGCCGGAGTGGGACCAGGGAGATATGAAGAGAATGAGGGTTTTTTCACTAGAACGTGCGAGCCAGGGTGGGTCTTAGCTGTTAAGGTTAGGACTGGTGGAACGAAGGAATATAATTCATCTGAACACTCTCCGTGGAAAATAACGATAGAGCAGTGAGAGGCTTGCGACGTCTCGTCTGTAAGAAAGAATTTGCAAAATGGAAAATAATCCATCGCCTACAAGGACGCGGAGAGGCTTTTGAACTTTATCGAGGTTGGAAAGTGAAGACTGGGAGGCTGCCGCCGATATATAGCGGCAGTACGTCTTTTTTTCAGCCTGATCTGGCTCTTGTAAAGGAGAAGGAGAGGAAGTTGTGGACTGTATTGATCGCCCACCCACTGAAGAGATACGGCCCATATAAGAAGATACATTTCAGATTTATTGTTTCGTTTCTTTTGTTAGGTTTAGTTTGGTTTAGTTTGGTTTGTTTTACGGTATGTCAACACCTCAATGGGTCATTTAATGCCGACAAGATTTTTAGAATAGGTTCCTATGAATAGAATATATATTCTTTGTAAGAAATCAGTTTGTAGATCAGGTTTCATTGACGTATTTTTAAAGCGGGTTTTTGTCGAGAGTCACATGTATTGCTGGTAATGTTTTTTTTTTTTTCATAAATGTATTGCTAGTCATGTCTTTTTTTTCTTCTTTCAAAAATGTATTGTAGGTATTTTTACTATAAAAATCCATTTTTATCCTTTCATAGTGTTTTAACTCCAGTTTGAGAGGTTCACTATTTGCCTATAGCTGGGACCCTAACAGATGCTACCACCCCCCGGTGGACCTGAGAACAACAAAAATTAAAAGATGGTTCCACGCTCCTCAAAACTTCCCGATCAGAGGGCTTGCTGCCGGATATAGTTTATCGTCACACCGAGGACGGTTTCTTTTGCAAGCTAATATCTGTGACATTAAGACATTCCAGTAACACGGATTGTCATATTCTCTTTTCAACATGATAGATATCATATTTGTCACCTTAAAACAAAGGAGGATTAATGAATTGATAGCATCCCTAATCTAACATTACAGATAATAGAATATGCACGGTCAAATAAATTGCTACTTCTACATCGACCAAAGGACGCTTTACTGAAGTGTGTAGATTTTATGTTGCATGAAACTCTGCCAGACGGAAGGAAAATGTTGCGTAATGTGTCGATACTGGATTGCGGTTGTCTGTCTGCAGTTCCCCAGAAGGGACTCCAACGCTGCATCAGCAAATCGAAATAATGACAGAAAATTTTTTTCTAATTTTTTCTCTCGCTTTATTTTTTTTATCTTTTTGATGAAAAGGGGCGGCGTATTAGGTATCGTTTCTTGGAGGAAGGTCGTGCGCACGAGAGAGAGAGAGAGAGAGAGAGAGAGAGAGAGAGAGAGAGAGAGAGAAATGGAAGAACGGAACTCAAGAATTCGGCCAGTTATTCTTTCTACTTGCATGACGCCATTGCTGCTCCGAACGTTCAATCAAGTCTCCCTGCAGAAACCATTGGCACGCAAAGGAATCTGGGAGAAGAAAGCCTGGACAAGCACCAGAGTTTTCGACCGCTCCACTAGATTTATAGTTTTCTTTTTCTTTTTTTTTTTCAAAACCGAAAATATTTTTTCCCATCTGTCCGTAGATTGTTTTCCTTCGTAATTTCGACAATGTCTCAGTCGAAATTCGGCAATCTGACTAAATGTCTTTTGGCTTGATCCAGTAATATTCTCAAATCTGTTTTCATATTGTCATCTGGATTCATAGATTGTTATTCAAAACTCCCCTGTTAATTTTCCTAAAATTTATACCTCAAGGCAACACTTCTTTACTGACTGAAAAGATTAATCTCCCAAACAACACAATCCAACTGAACGAAAAGATGTGTCCCCGCCCACAGACACCACTTGCTACTGAAGGGCGACAAGAAAAGTCAGTATCATGGTGTGATAGCTTTTGCTAAACCGGAGGACCCGGGTATTTTAGCAAATGCAAAAAAATAAAAATAATTCTACACAACCAAGTATGGAAGCCATATAATTATACGGAATTTTCCTCATAAAAAAGATCTTTGAAAATGAATAAATCTCTTGGGGCGCATGCACATCTAAGAGCCCATAAAATTAATATGAAATTAATATACAGTACCGTGAAAAAGTCTTCGATCAGCTTAAGCTTCTTTTTTTTCTTTTTTTTTTTAAGCAATTCACGCCAAGCAAAGGGGGGGGTGCCACTAGTACGCAAGGGGTTACAGAGTGTGTAAGTAAGGTAAAAGGGGGGGGTGAGGAAAAGATAAAAAGAAGAATAGAGGAGGACAAAAAGAAGAACGGGTATCAAGGCAACAGTAGATGTCGATTGACATTTAAATTTTTGAAGATTATAGCTATCAGGGAATCAAGTAAGAGAAAGGGAGTTCCACTGTCGGGAAGTGCGAGAGAAGAAGCTGTTGGAGTAGAAGAGGCCGTTACATTTAACTGTTTCGACAGTAAACAGATGGAGCCGAAATAATAACCTAGTAGCACGCTTAAATTCATGCAGTCGGGGCACCAGTGAAAATGCCATGAAAATATTTATAGAAAAGACAGAGGGAAGCCATATTACATCGGTGAAAAAGTGACAGGCGTCGAGACCCCAAGTCAGGACCGATCACATTGCATATCCGTCTTTGGATTTTGTCGGGAACATCGAGATGAGACACGGAGGTACCAGACCATCTATGGCAACAGTAAACTTACTGTAACTTGTAGTCGGTGTCAGCTTACAAGTAAATGCTTCGCATCGAGTTCTCTGCAGATAAAACGCTGGACTTGTTGGTCGCAGTGTTATACTTGGGCTATGTCGAAGGGCAGAACCCCGTCTCGGGAAACATCTACCCGACCTCGTTTTATACGGAGTCTACAGAAATTTTTTGGCCGAGCCTACGGGCTTGGATACTCCACATTAAATTCGGCTTTGTGCCACATCTGACCGCTTGGGGCGGTTGGTAGATATCCTGCAGTTAGAGATTCATTGTGGAATTCACTTGTCTTACTTCTAGCAGTTGACTACTATTTCTACGTACCGCTGGCATATCTTATATGTGTTGTTCTTGTCCTAAGTATTATCATTCATTACCAACCTTCGTGTGATTCTTCTATTCAGTAACCTTCCCTAAGTTACAGCAATATATATATAAGTTTTTGTGTCTGTGCAACAATTGAGTAGCAGTGTGCAAAATTTTGACACGAGACGCACAGAAGTCAAGACCCCCTTTCACGGCCACACGTAAAAAGCTACCGCGCTGAAAACTACAAAGACGGCGATACAGTTCACAGTAAGAACTAAATTCTGACCATCTCTTGTATTCCTCATTATTAAGCACACACATACTGATTCTTTCACACAAAAGATGACGCACCTGCTCAAATTCAAGTTATATTTGCTTTTGAAAAGAAAAATAAAATAAACATATAACAGCATTTCATTGTTTCTCCCATACGTAGATGAACTGTATTTATTTATTTATTCCTAATTGGCCCTAAAAAGGAAATAAAATAGAGTTAAATTCGTAAATCAAATATTCATAACGATTAATCTTGCCCGTAACTCATGTCGGTTTCTCATAATTTTTATTTAACTAACCCCCCCCTTTTTTTTCTCAAAAACAAATATAACTTGAATTTGGGCGGCTAGGCCATCGCTATTTTGCACACTTCCTCTCAATTTTTACACAAAAAAAATTGTACTTGGATTAAACGAAAATTACTTACAATATAATACATATTACTTACAATACATTTCCTGTCGTCAATTTTGACGGCGCGGGTACACTAATTTCTTGAATAATTACGTTTTACGTGTACGCAAATTATTAGAAGTTTATGCTTAAACTTCACTGTTGTATAGCCCGGATCGTTTTGCTTTCTATTTACCGTGTCAATAACCGTTACGTTACCGACACATTCACGTTGCTAATATTACTAGTACAAAACAAAATAAACATAACCACGAGATAAATAAAAAAATAGTGAAGGTAAGTTTAAGTAAATCTAATCGGTTCGATAAAGTTAAATTGGAAGCTGATTTAAAAAACGACTTGCATTTTACTGTTAACAGAGGCAATGTATGGCTTGTTAATTTTAACGCCTCCACAACAAAACTGTTTCCTAGTAATTGTCTGAGAGAACCTTTTCTTCTCTCCATCAGCATGTCTAATACTAACCTCTTGGGGAGTGACTTGTTGCACTTTCTCAGCCTAACGTTTATAAAGCATGATTTGAAGTGGAACGATTATATCGAATCAATTGCTAAATCTACAACTAGGAAAGTTGGCTAACTGTGATGTGCAAGACAATTTTTCTCTCTAGAATCTATCTTACATATTTACAATTCGTGATTACTGAGTTAAGACGATAAACTACATCCGGCGTCCTGGGTAAGACGATAAACTACATCCGCGTCCTGGGTATGACGATAAACTACATCCGCGTTCTGGGTAAGACGATAAATTACATCTAACAACAAGGTCTCTGATCAGGAGGTTTTGAGGAGCGTTGAACAACCGTTTAATTGCTGGTGTTCCCAGGTCCACCCTTGACCCGGGGTGGTATCATCTGTTACAGACCCAACTATGGGAAAATAGTTAACCCCAAACTGGGGTCAAAATGCTATGAAAGTGTAAAAATACCAGCAATACATTTTTGTAAAAAATTACTACCAGTAATGAATTTTTGAAAAAAAGAGTTATTACCAGCAATACATTTTTGAAAAAAAAAATTATTACCAGCAATACATGTTTTAAAAAAAAGATATTACCAGCAATACATTTTTGGAAAAAAAATATTCCCAGCTATATATTTGTGAAAAAAAAATATTACCAACAATACATGTTTTAAAAAAAAAATATTACCAGCAATATATTTTGGAAATAAATATTACCAGCAATAAAAATCTTGTCGGCATTAAATAACCAACTGAGGTTGATATGCCGTAAAACAAAACAAACCAAACCAAATCTACAATTCGTCCATGCTTAGGATATTACTACTTCATATGGTTTGGTGATATATATTTATTGATCCTTAATAAAGTTTAAAGAAAAATCTGCAATGTCGTTGACGGCATCTGAGCTTCAGTCACTTTCTCACGACAGTGTTTCCCTGTGCCTTCTCTATAAATACTTTCATGGTATTTGTCCTTGTGAACTCCTTTCTATGGTGACTAGACTCTATGAATTTAAGTGCACTACTAGATTGTCGCCAAATGCTCCTCATTTCATGATCGAACTAATTAGATGTAACCATAATTCTATGCTTTTCCTCTCTCGCTCTTATCGCTTGTGGAACTCTTTTTGCTTTCCAGTCAAGTTTGATCTTCAAAAATATAAATGCAATGTCAATCGCTATCTTCTCTCTTCTTAATTTCTACTCTTTTATTGTTCTCACTCCTTAATGATTTTCTTATATTTTTTCACACAGTATCTGTGTCTTAGTGGCTTTATTGCCTTGCTTGGAGTGAAATGATTTTTTTTTAAGTTAGTTTTGATCGTCTGGGAAGTCATTTTATATTAATATCTCAGTATGACGCATTTAATCAGGTGTTCCTGAAGGAAAGTGGAAATCAGCTCATGTCCTGGAGAACTTAACTTCTCATCCCGATCAGCGCTGTTTACTCGCTGCCGTAGATTGACGGCCTCAGCAAACTTGCAATAAAACATAGAAGATAGTCATTCAAACAATTATCACTAAATTGACCTTTCGCACTTAATGCTTTAAAACAAGTAGCTTTGTGCCATATTTAAGTCCAACCTAATATGGCATAATGCTACTTGTTTTAAAGCATTAAGTGCGAAAGGTCAATAACCACGAGATAAATAAAAAAATAGTGAAGGTAAGTTTAAGTAAATCTAATCGGTTCGATAAAGTTAAATTGGAAGCTGATTTAAAAAACGACTTGCATTTTACTGTTAACAGAGGCAATGTATGGCTTGTTAATTTTAACGCCTCCACAACAAAACTGTTTCCTATTAATTGTCTGAGAGAACCTTTTCTTCTCTCCATCAGCATGTCTAATACTAACCTCTTGGGGAGTGACTTGTTGCGCTTTCTCGGCCTAACGTTTATAAAACATGATTTGAAGTGGAAAGATTATATCGAATCAATTGCTAAATCTACAGCTAGGAAAGTTGGCTAACTGTGATGTGCAAGACAATTTTTCTCTCTAGAATCTATCTTACATATTTACAATTCGTGATTACTGAGTTAAGACGATAAACTACATTCGGCGTCCTGGGTAAGACGATAAACTACATTCGGCGTCCTGGGTAAGACGATAAACTACATTCGGCGTCCTGGGTAAGACGAGAATATTGATAATCCGTTAACACTGTTACATTTTGTTAACCAGGTCAAGAATATCCACCTCCACAAATTCAGCATTCTTGTATCACTCCATTGGTAACGCTCTTCTCCACGGTGAAAGGATCTTAAGGCTTTTGTCGATAAAACGACGAAGAGGAAGCAACTAATTGAAAACAAAAGCTTTATAAATTTTTAAATTTCAATCCCGTTCTGATTACTTAATCTGTAAATGTCCCGTGGCTATTTGAGTTCAAGTGGTTGGCTTATAAGGGCAGAATCTTCCTTCTCTTTTTTTTTTTCATTTTTATTTATTTTTTTGCCTGAGTATGTTTAAGCACTCAATCCGTGTGAAGCTGTTAATGACGGTCTCGTGGTGTCATCTCTTTGACTTGCTCTCAGAAGTAACGTTAACCAACTAACATAAAAGAAAAGAGAATGTAGCATGTGCCGAGAAATTTCCCCCTTGGCGTTAACAGGCCTCCATCTTGTTTCTACAGTTTGATACTTTGACGCTAGAACGGACATTTACCCCCTCTTTTTTTCTTTTATTTTTTCCCCTTGTATCACACATTCGAATTTCTTGGCGCGTGGCTAACATAAAACTCGGCTTTTCATTAGCTTGTCTCATTAACATGACAATGCAGTAAAGGGTAAGAATCGATAACTATTTCTAAGCGTCTGGTAAAGTAAATGGGTTTCTTTCCCAAATTCCCCTACCCGCCTTTTTTTTTTTTTAATTCTGGCTATCGAAAAAGTACAAGAAAGAAAAAGAAACTGTTTGGCCTCAAGATATAATAATAAAATGTCATTAAGAATTTGGGTGAAGGAGGCAGAATTTATCAGTTGAGTGATTTTTAGCTGTTTTGAAGCGAAAATGAAAACGTTTAACAGTGAAGGAGAATATGTAGCGCGTAAGTTTCTACATGAATAGCTACAAGAAAAAAGAATTTGCGATTCTACTGGTGGGGGTGTGTCAAGACGAGACCATGCCCCCATAGATTTTTGTCTGGTCTTTACTTTGCCCCCACTTTTATATGCTATGATATAAAAGTGTGGTTGTTCCAACTTACTCCTGAAAGAGTAAGAGCGATCGTATACTTTCTGCCATCCTCATATATTCCTATAAATTAACATTTAACTTCTTCTACAACTTAATGTTAATATTTGTAACACTTCTAATGACCAACGCTTCATTCGAAAGAAACTCCTCAAAAGTGAAACAGTTCTGACAAATTGCATGACATGTCAATGAAGGTAGGGGATATCAACTCACTCCCAATCAGTCTTTGTAACTCCTTCTTCTCAAAGTTGTTAATCTTCCTCGTAAAACAAAGCAAAAAGACTACAGGAACTAGTTAGTAAAAGAAATCAAGAAGAGAGGGCTATCTCTATCTATAAAAGGCAAGATGTGTGTGTGTGTGTGTGTGTGTGTGTGTGTGTGTGTGTGTGTGTAACGAATGCACGGCCGCAATTTTCGACGGATTTGCACCAAAGTTTACATGCACATGCTCCAAGTTAGTGGGAAGGCCAAGACCGACTTTGCATTTCCCAACTCCCACTGATAGTGGATATAATCGATATTTTCATGCTTCTACGGCAGTTTTCATGTAGTTTGCAGCCATTTTCTACTGGCCAGAGTGAGAGCCTATAGCTGGCTGCCACGAATAGGCAGGAAGATTCTATTGTCCAGCGTGACAGCCAACAGCTGACTGACACGAATGTTAACTAGCATGCTAGCCTGCAAAAAAAGTCGATAGCTGCATTCGTCACAAGTGGGAAAAATTTAAATCTGCATGGCACTTTACTCCAATTGGCTCATTCGCTTGCTTAAACTCAACGTTGATTCTGATTCCGCAGAACTGGGTTGGGTGTGAAAAAGTATTTGTTGTTAACATTCTTTTTTCATTCGATTTTTCCAGTTACGAGTCCTTTTTTAAAACTGATCGTTTTGTGTTCATTTTGTTTAGTTCTTTTTTCGTAACAGATTTAATGTTTAGTATAGAGCTTAGAAAAAATTGGCAGTGTGAGATAGGCAAGAAGTAAGGCAATGTAGCAACATCAGCACGACAACGGGCACTCCTTTAAAGTCAAGGAAGGACAAAAATATTTTAAGTCAAGTGATAGCGATTGCTGTATGAGTCGTACGATTTTTGAATCAAGCACGGGCAACGCCGGGCCATGCTGCTAGTCAAATATAAGAAGACAGATGGTTGACAGCAAAAGAAAAATACCCAGGATGCGTACTATGAAGTGGGGATGTCAACAACAAACAAGTATAGAAGGTTAAATATCTGAGGAGTGTGACAGTAAAGTTCAAATGTGCATTGCAACTATAGAAAATACATACGAAAAGCTAAGCAAAGTATTAAGAAACGGGAAAATTTCGTTAGAAACAAAGAAAAGAGTGCCGAACTGTTATGTAATACCAATTACCTATAGCAGTTAATGCGGGACAATCTCCTCACAGATGAAAAGAAGACTAGTGTCAACAGACATGTGATTCTACAGATGGATGCTGAGAATACCATGGACAGATTACACAGAATCAGAAAAATTCATTAATTCCTTTTCTACGGCCTATCAACCTTTTGCGTATTATTTAAGCCAATTTTTTTTTAGATTGTAAGAATTCTCTTGGAGATAATAATGGCTTAAAAGGCTTACTAATTAACCCATAGCTGGAGAGAAAAGGTGGATTTATATCTTTCCCAAGTATATTTGCTCGTAACTGAATATAACGAACCCAACTGGAATTGAAACTCGACTCTTCGATTAACAATTCCCAGCCATTATCCATTACAATAACCACACATCCAAACTTACAGCGGTCACCCATCTAGGTATTGAACAGGTTCGACGTTGCTTAACTTCGATGACCGTAGAGGAACCGGTTTTTCAACGTGATGTCGCCGTAAACTCGAATCAGAAAGAGACAGCAAAAAATTTATAGTAACCATAATGAGGAAGGAAGACTTGGTGAATTTGACACCCACAGGACACTTCAAAGGCAAAAAAGGATACGGAAAAGCGGCAGGCCACCTAGTGAGTTAATATGAAGTTATGATGGAAAGATGGGCGTGAGTGATAGCAAAAGGAAAGTCGTTACTAAGAGCTACAGTGGATATGAAGTTGTGGAGAGGCCCGGTGTCTGGTACCGTGCTAGGGATGACGATTCTGAATCAAGGGGGAAGTTCTGCTGCTCTTTATCTCTGGAAGGCAACACATGTTCACCCCGGGTAGTATGCCTGTATTTTCTGGATTGTTTGTCTCTTAAGTAATGGTGATAGAAGTAAACGATTTCTGGGTTGGTCTTTTCCGCCGTGTAGTTAGTGATCCGAACATTAAAGTAATTCCTAAGGAGGGTATCCCACCAGGAGATGTATAATATTGGTGCTGCTGATTTTGTGATTGTGATCTGAACCGTGCAATAGTTTTCGGTGGGGACTCTTCATGCCATGATTAAGCGTAGAGTTAGGGCTGTGTTCGCTTGCGACTGATGCAGCTACTTCTTACACATACGACTTGAGCAGGATGTTTTGAAAGCCATTCAAAGTAAAAATTTCAAAATATTTTTATTTATTTATTTAATCGAAGAAGTATGTTTTTTTCTAATTTTTCACTGATATTCACTTGACGAACAGATGTTCATAAATAGAAAGGCAATGGATTTCAATATTAACGTTAAACTAGGTGCAAAATAAAACTACTTAGATAAGTGTTTTCTCAAATGGAAAAACAATGGCGGGGGTCTTCGTAAAGTGATGGTTAAAAAAAAAATTATCTCCCAGACCCATTTGTGTAATGAGTTTGATTTTCATTGAGTGCTCTTCTACTAAGGTCTTGTGTCTGACTGAGTTTATGAATTACATGTTAGCACCAACCGTAGAATTATGATTAGCATGCTTGATTCTTAAACCGATGTGTTAGTATATGGATTTTGTTTGTCTGTTTTGTTTTGTTTTACGGCATATCAACACTTCAATGGGTTATTCAATGCCGACAAAATTTTTATTGCTGGTAATATTTTCTATCTATCTATCTATCTATCTATCTATCTATCTATCTCAGTATATATTAGTTTGGTTTGTTTTGTTTTATGGCATATCAACGTCAATGGGTTATTCAATGCCGATAAAATTTTTATTGCTGGTTATATATTTTTTCAAATGTATTGTTGGTAATTTTTTTTCCTTCAAAAATCTATTGATGGTAATATTTTTCTTCAAAAATGTATTGCTTGTAATATTTTTTTCCCAAAAAAGTATAGCTGGTAATAATATTTTTCTTCAAAACTTATTGCTGGTAATAATAATAAAAAGTATTTCTGGTATTTAAAAACTATTTTTACATTTTTATAGTGTTTTGACCGAAGTTTAGGGGTTTACTATTTAACCGTATCTGGGACCCTAACAGGTACTACCACCCTGGTCAGTGTGGACCTGGAAACACCAGCAATTAAGCGGTGGTTCCACGCTCCTCAAAACCTCCTGATCAGAGGCCGTGCTGTTGGACGTAGTTTATCGTTTTACCCGGGACGCGGACGTAGTTTATCGTCATACTCAGGACGTGGATGTAGTTTATCGTCATACCCAGGGTGGGCTAGTATATGGAGTTTAATCCTTACTGAGTGTCTCTAGTGTGGACTTTTGCTACACTTAGTTTCGTATATATATAGGCACTAGCCGTAGCACTATGATAAATAAGTTTGTTTCTTGAACCAATGTGCTAATGTAGCAAGGTTGATACCTACTGAGTACCCGCTGCCATGGCCTTGTATCAGACTTATCTATATTTTAGTGGCAATGCAGTGGGTTCAGAAAGGCTGTAATGTCAAGGGCCTGTTTGTCTTAAAAGTCAAGATACTAAAACGCTTTTTTCCTCGGCTCAAACATAGAAAAGGTATAGTTAACTCAATTTTAAAGTAAGTTGCATAGATGCTTGCAAAATTTAGCTTTGTATAGATAAATACTACAAGTGCAGGCAAGTTTTTTTTGGAGGTTCGAGCCAATTGCATTAGTACGAGACTAACCATTGCTAAAACGTGAGGCATACCTACTCTATCAATATCATTTTCGACTAATTTTCAGTATAAGCACCAAAAGCATACGGTAATGAAAAGGATCCATTATTGTGTGAAATTGCCTGATTATTTCGAAAATGGCATTAAAAAATGGCGCTATATTACCGTTTAGGAGTTATGAACAATGTAAGCTGGACTTCTTTCGCGTGGCGTCGACATAACAACTGTCATTACTGGTTTTGTTTACATACGTCTGCCTCGAGTAGTCATGCGGCGCATACGCTTCACTTGGCGCGAAGTTTAAAATATGGAAGTAAAAATGAAAAAAATTAAATTAAAATCAAAATTACGTGTCTGAAAAGGATAAAAATAAAATTTTCCTTTTTTTCAACGAAAGTTTCTTTAAAATCTGACAATTACAATAAAATAAAATCACATGCCTGAAAATGATGTTTTCCTTCTTTTCAACGATGTATTTATTTTAGAAAAAGGGTTCACCCATGACATTATATTTAAAAGCTTTCAATTGTTTCTATAACAAATTTAAACCGATTTAATACTAAGAAAAAGAATTCATTATTTAATATAGCTTCACTTCTACAAAGAAACAATACTTTTAATTGGGAGAAAGGAATTTATACCAATTAAATAAAATCTATTCATTTAAAGCTTCATTTAAAAAAAGAAAGAAAGCGCATTATAAAAAAAAAACTTTCGTGAAAATTGCACAGTAATCAAGACGAATAAGAAGATACGAAAAGCAGTAAAGAGGCCGTTAGCTAAATAAGATTCCGCGCATTACTGCTTGTGGCAAACGTATATAAACAACGCCAGTAATGGCGGTCGGATAACACGAAAGAGATCGAATTTATATTGTCGATAAATCCTAAACGATAATCGAGCGCTAACTTTTATTGCCATTTTCGAAATAATCAGACAATTTCACACCATAATTGAACATTTTCATTTCCGTGTGCTTTTGGTACTTATACTGAAAATTAACCTTATTTTCTTGAACTAAAATTTGATTGAGACAAAAATCATCACTGGCCACTCAATACGTTTAAAGTTCTTCTAAAATGTACTGAAACGTAGGTAGAAATATGGGTTTTGGATGGTAGCGTTAACAGGAAAATATGATAGCAGCTACAGTGGGAGCAGGTGCTATGATCGTTATTGAGTTGACGGTGGCGTCATGGATGCTTTTGTTGGAATTACGGCGGCTACCAAACCAGGCAGAGGGCCATTGGTGCACTCAATGACAGGCTCCTTATAAAAACGAATTTTTAAACGAAAACTTGATCAAACGTTTGAGAAGACGTGTGGGTAGGGAAACAGATGAAAGAGGTGAGATGATGTTGACACATGGAATAAACAGTTGGACTGTAGAAGTGTATCAGAACATCTGATTTCAATAAATTGAAACTGGGGTCAGCTTACCAAAAGGCGGCACCTGGAGTAATATACAAAATAATGGCCGCCCTGTTGTGTGATGAGCGATTGACGTAATGGGTAGCGGCTCGGAATGAGAAAACAAAGAGCCTGGTTCGAATTCTAGTCGAGTTCCTTATAGTTGAGAAAGGTATGAATCCTCCACTGAAGCCATGAATTGCAGGTCAACTCTGAATTTTCATATTTCCCTAGCGAAACATATACTATGCAGCTAACGAAAGAATCCGGGAATACACAATGACCCTGTGACCAAAACCGAAGTCGACGTGATAATATTTTTTGTTTAACTATTGTTGACTAGATACAAGGTGCTAAAGCCACTTGAGGTAGAGGGTTTGGTTTGGTTTGGTTTGGTTTGGTTTGGTTTGGTTTGGTTTGGTTTACGGCATATCAACCCCAATGGGTTATTTAATACGGTGGAGTAATGGATAGCGGCTTGGATTGAGGAATCGGAGAACCGAGTTCGAATTCCAGTCGAATCCATTACATTCACTTACGTGCTAATACCCTTGCGAAAGGTATGAAGCCTCTTCTCCGCTCACCAGCTATGGGTAAATAGCTGAACAGACCGAGTTTTATAGCCTTTGAATGCAACTGGTCTACTGCAGAAAAAAACGGCAACCTACTGCTGGAAAAATCAGCCTCGTCGGTATCGAAAGATACATGATCGCCTAAGCGTGTACCACGCATGACAGTAAAAAAAAATTGCTGGTAATATATTTTTTAAATGTACTGCTGGTAAAATATTTTACAAAAAAGTATTGCTGGTAATATTTTTTACAAAAATGTATTGCTGGTATTAAAACCTATTTTTACATGTTTTCACCCCAGTTTGAGACTTAGACCTTAACAGGTGCTACCACCCCGGATCAGGGTGGACCTGGGAACACCAGCAATTAAGAGGTGATTCCACGCTCCTCAAAACCTCCTGATCAGAGGCCTTGTTGTTGGATGTAGTTTATCGTCATACTCAGGACACGGATGTAGTTTATCGTCTTACCCAGGACACGGATGTAGTTTATCGTCTTACCCAGTACGGCGAGGTAGTGGGTTGCTGAATTAGGACGTTGTAAGGGCGTAAAGAGAGCAGGAGGAGATGCATAATAAAAGAATATGTAGAATAACGGCTGACCCTAGACTTGAAGAATCTAATATTGTTGTGGTCGAAGAACCACCTTCTCAGGAGTCTGTTTCAAAAAAGTGATAGTTCTGAAAAAGAAGCTATCTGAGTGGAACTTCCTCCTTACCAATGGAATACAAATGGAGTTGACCCTGTGATCGTGGCACGGTGGATCCTAGCTGTGAAGGTCTGAACTAGTGGAATTAAAAAGTGTAGCTCTTTTGAACATTTGCCATAGCGATAGAGATGATGTAGTGGGTGGCTATCAATGTTTCGCCTGTGAGAAAGAGGATGAAGGTTGGATGATGATGTGTAGTTGAATGTACGTTACGTAAATAGTAAGTTGATACAATATTCTCTAATATTTATTTACTTTTCTTTATGACAAATTCTTTTCTTTACGTTAATTCATAGTATCAATAATAAATAATCTTTTACGGAATTGCAATGATCTTAAATCAATTTTCAGTTGTTTTACTTTACAAAAATTAGGAAAAAAAAACAAGATTCCACTCATAATTCAATGAAATTAGTGATATTCCGGAGGTGACAAAATTTCGTTAGAAACAAATGAAAGAGTACTGAACGGTTATGTAAATATCAGACCTCCTGTATGGCAGCGAATGGTCGACAATCTCTTCATAGATGAAGAAGCGACTTGATAACAACATAAATATGGTTCCACAGAAGGATACTGAGAATACTATGGACTGAACCCGCGCAACGGCGAGGTTTTAGACGATATGGAAACAAAAAGGACATTTATATTTAACATCAGAAAGAGACAGTTGAAATTTCTACGGCAAATAATGAGAAAAGAGGGCTTAGAAAATTTGATTCTCACATGACAGATTGAAGGCAAGGAGGACAGAGGAAAACAACGCATAAACTACCTAGCCAGCTTGAGTAGACAAGAGAATAGGGTCTACGACAGATAATAAAGAGACAATATTTATTAAGAGCTATAAAAAGAGGAAATTGTGGAGAGCCATGATCGCCAACATCCTGAAGGACTCATAGAAGACCCAGCTAATATTCGAAACTTCTTCTTCGTTTGCTATATCTGATTTTGTGACATGTCATCGAGGAAAATCACATTCTGCTCATACAAAAAAAGATCCTTTTTATTCCAAACTGCCCTTCAAACAATTTGATTCATTTCCTTTTTTTTTTTCAAAAGTTTACGTCTAGGTTTTGCTGCAGTTTCCTTTTACAATTCCTCAGTTTTTGATCCTTGAGGTTTGATAATTCCCTCATAGATGAAGAAGAGGCTTGAGCCAATAAAGATGCGGTTCTACAGAAAGATATTGAGAATATGGACATGTGGGCAACGATGAGGCTTTAAGCAAAATAGAAAAAGAGATAATTATACTTAAAATCAAATCATTCACGTCCAGAAATGAAAGGGCAGAGAGTAGAAGATATATACATATACTTACTCTATCCTTATCATAGCCTTCCTACCTTGTCTGTTGGGGTCGAAAATACACCATCTACATAGTGGGTAAACCCACTCAAAAGGGGTTAACCGTTTACGGTACATAAGTCTATATTTTTAACTCACGAGTAAATCGAACCTATGTCTGCCTATTTTATTTGCGCGCAAACTGAACATGTCTACCTTTCTATTCTTTATCAAGACGCGCTGTAATCTTGGATGGTGATCAGTCTAGCTGAAGGACAATTCTGAATTGCAAACCGTAGAGAAAACCCCAGGATAACAAAAAATAAGAGAAGTTGTTCGCGGACTTCTTTGAGGACTGCGCTATTTCTATATCATCAGTTCCTCCGAAGCGCCACCAGTCCTACACACTTTTTACTTCTTCACGACTTTAATCAAATTATATGTGTGGGTAGTATAATGGTTCAAGTCTAAACTGAAATGTTAAGCACACACACACACACACACACACACACACACACACACACACACACACACACACACACACACACATATATATATATATATATATATATATATATATATATAATTAATAAACAATAAAATCCAAAATAACCTCATATGGGCAATAGCCTATTTGGGAAGACGAAGGAATATCAGTCGTCTGTCTTGTCAACCTCGGTGTGGACTGAGTTCGTGGCAGAAATAGAAATTTAACTGCGAAACCTTTAAAAAAAAATATATATATATATAAAGGCACCAGTTGAAAAACTAATACAGTATTTATCCATTTCAATGTTTCAGTCAGACGAAAGGCACAAGTCAGGCGTCAGGGGAAGGTGAAATGTATTAGTCTTAAAGGGAAGAAATTTTATAAAATTTAAACCAGAATATGACATAAATTTTGGGTTATATGCAGAATGAAATATTAACTTAAAATTAAAAGAGGAATAAAAAGGATTTTAAAAATAACTTTCCAATATATAGATAAAAGGATGTAATAGATTAATGGAAAGAAAGTTGGAGGGGAAATTTTAGAGTAGGGGAAAGTTTATAAATTATAAATAATATAGTGTAAAGATGTTATAGAGGGTGGATATAGAAATTAAAATTAGTTATACTTTCGACATTTGAAGAGTTAGAGGGGGGGAGTGAATATTATGGAAATATAGTAGCTAATTTAGTTTAAGCTATATTTTGAAAATTTGAATTATTTGCTCTGTAATAATAAATACATTGAAAGGTCTTTTTCTGGATCAGTTTTAATATTTTATATTATTAGGATCCACTTAGATTATATACCAACGGATTTGTTACCTTTACTATATATATATATATATATATATATATATAAACATTCAAGCATGTTTCATTGACATCTGTCTATATCTCTGAGACGAGGTATTATCATTATTTACATTATTCGGACTGTTATGCTCATCTTCATTGCCATATTCCCAACGTTTCGGCCAGTGTACGCTCCGGCTTTTTTTTCAGGTGATTGGAATTTCAAACCAAACCCTTTATTCCGTCCACTGGGGTAGATTGTTCTAGTTTCATGTGCCATGCCTCTTCCGTGTGAAGTGTGTGTGTGTGTGTGTGTGTGTGTGTGTGTAAAACAAAGATTGTTTTTCGAAAATTTAAGGAAGATACAAATTTAATTCTATGCATTCTCTTTTTCTCGAGAGCTGACAACAAGAGTATTAAATACTATCCCTATAATTACACAATCTAATAATGTTTAACATTTTTGTTGTCAATTCTCGAGGCAAAAAAGCATACATCCAAATAATCGCAAACTATTTTGTTAAAATTATGGTGTGAGAACAAATATAAGTAATGTTCGCTAAATGCATTTTTTTAAAATTTAAAATTACAGTTCCCCATCGTTATGTGTTTATTTAAATCTGGTTCTCTTTTCATAGAATTTTTTATAATTTGTTTTCATAGTTCTTGCTTTATATTATGGTAAATGATAAATATTTCATCCAATTTTAGAGATATCAATCAGTGCCGCTATTTTCTCTATGGAAGAGAACTTGGATTGTCGATTTTATTTTCTGCATCTGTAAACGTTACGCTTTTCGAACAGTCACTCGAGTCACTGAAGAAAAAAAAAGATGACTATTTACTTACACAAATTGCTCTCTTTTGTTAAGTTGAGTCTATTTTTACAAAACATGTTTTTTTTTTATAATGTGGAAATTATTCACTTAAGGCCTATCGTAATTAGCATGGTTATCAATTTTTTTTCTTGGCCCAGACACTTCGTTGTATTCTATAGGATGTAACTGAAAATAATGCGACAAAAAATGTTTGATATTAATTACGAGGAAAACTTATTGAACTTTATATTTTCTTTCTGAACTTTCAATATTAATATTCTGGGTTTTTTTTCGTATCATCCATCAATATGATTCAGAGAATTATGACATCTCAAAAGTTAATTTAGATATAAAAATATTCTACCAATACTTAAAAAAAACCAAAAAAACACACTTAGGATGCCACTTCTACATTTCTAACAGGCGCCATTCCGATATTACGTAATCCAACTTGGATATTTTTAAATTTTTACTCTAGGTTTAGTTTTCGTGTTTTTTAATGCTTTCATGACGCAAGACCTCTTACATTTTAGGGCTAGCAAAACACGCAGTTATTGACGAGGCAGATTTTTGTCCAGCAGTAGGTTGCCATTTCTTTCTGCCATCCAAGGCTATAGAATCCTGCTATTTACCTCCATAGTTGGGGGGAAAAGAAGTGAAGTCATAACTTTCCCAAGGATATTAGCACGTAAGTGAATGTAAAGGATTCGACTGCAATTTGAACTAGGCTCTCCGATTCCTCAAACCTCACTCCATCGTGCCCCCCTCCACAAGACAAAAACTGAATACTGTTAGCGCATATCACCAAGAGAGACCCCTCAAACCGGGATGTATATTAAAGCCTACTTCTATAGAGCAAAATAATTTTGTATTTAAAATACTATACTAAATTCCTCAAATTCCTTTCTTGCCTTTGCTTTACACGTGTCAAATTAAAGGGACCCTTAAATGAGATGATCTGGAGTCAATTATATATATATATATATATATATATATATATATATATATATATATATATATAGACTTTTTTCCGAAGCTGTGCTTTAGAGTAAGTTACCCTTTGGAGGGCGGGGTTCAAGTATTTCAGTACAGTTAGCATCATTTAAGATCCAAGTCAATGGACTTGGCATTTTCAACAATACTTCAATCTTAAATATAGATTTTTTGTGTGTGGGGTGGGGTGTGTGATATACTTTAAATAGTCTTTCCTGTATTTCTATAATTGCTTTCCTCACTCCGCCCCCAACTCATTCTCAACACACTCTTTCCTTGTTTCTTTCGATATCGAACTAAGTGAACTTAGCCGCTCGAAGCGACACAGCTGTAGATTTAAGTACTTTATTTTGAGCACGTGTTGGTTTGTAAGTCATCGTTGCCAAGAGGGACGATAGTCGGTTCAGTTTACCCTGAATGCCTCCGAAAAATATCTCCATCTCTCGTGGCAGGAGTTTAGGGAAAATATTTCATGCCTCGAGTCGGGCATATTGGGAAAAAATATATATATATATATCATGCCGCGTGCTGTGCATTTAGAAAAAAAAATTTCATGTCGCGTGTCGGGAAATTATCTGTTTTCTTATTTGGCCTTTAGGGAAAATATCTTAAGCCTCGTGTCGGGTATTTAGCAAAGAAATATTGAGGAAGTATAAATCACATGAGCTCCTAATTAAGAAAGAAAACTGGCCGCTGACTTTCTTAGGATTTGAACAGTAATTTGTTTTTGACAGTAACTGTTTGGAAACTAAACACAAAGCCCGGAGCATTGCCCTTATATTGTGTTTCTTCTTAAGGGTCAGTTAACAAATGATCCTTGCATTCAGGTCATCTTTTTTTTCCATTTGCTTTTACTATTAATCTTTCTATGATTACTGCATGAATTTTGAGGCGTTCCTCTTTGCAATTATGTTGAACTGTCGTTATATTTACGAGCCTACCCACGAGGTAGGATGTGGCACAAGGCCGATTTTAATGTGAGGCAATCCCAGCCCGTAAGCTCTGCAAAAAATTCCCCATAGACCACGTATAAAACGGGGTCGGGTAGCTGTTTCCGAGATGAGACTCTGCCCTTCGACATAGCCTCGTCTGGGGATCCTCTCTGCCCGGAGATCTATTCGACTGTTATATTTACCAGCCTCCCCACGAGGTAGGATGTGGCACAAGGCTGAGTTTAATGTGGGACAATCGGAGCTCGTAAGCTCGGCCAAAAATTCCCAGCTTTTTCTCGAGACGAGACTCTGCCCTTCGACATAGCCTCGTCTGGAGATCCTCTCTGCCCGGAGATCTATTCGACTGTTATATTTACCAGCCTCTCCATGAGGTAGGATGTGGCACAAGGCCGATTTTAATGTGAGGCAATCCGAGCCCGTAATCTCGGCCAAAAATTCCCAGCTGTTTCCCGAGACGAGACTCTGCCCTTCGACATAGCCTCCTCTGGAGATCCTCTCTGCCCGGAGGCAGTGAGTTTGACCAGCACAGCTGGAGACAAATTTATTCGAATGTTGCACTATCCTTCCTCAACACAATGTTCAAGAGCGTAAATGTAAGAGATTGATTAATTGCTACATTATCTACGCCTTTGCAGGTTATTTAAAACTAGAAAATATTTTTAAATTCTAAGATTTTGTGGGGGAGGCTAATAATGGTTTAACGATAAAAGTCTTACTAATTAACCCATATCTACTGGGGGAAACAGGTGGATTCATAACTTTCTCAGGGATATTTAAGAATCACTTAGTTATGTGTCATGCGTGAAACACGCTTAGGCGATCATGTAACTTTCGATACATGACTGACGTGGCAGATTTTTCCCGCAGTAGGTTGCCATTTCTTTCTGCAGTAGACCAGTTGCCACCCAAGGCTATAGATCCCGGTTTACCCATAGCTGGAAGGAGAAAGAAAAGGATTCATACCTTTCCCCAAGGGTATTAGTACGTAAGTGAATGTGATGCATCCGTTGAGCATAAGTAAATATAACAAACTCCATGAGAATTGAAACTCGGCCCTCCGATTAACAATTCCGAGCCATTATCACCACTCGAACAGCCTAGCTTACAGCACCTGGTATCCCCAAGCAGTTACCCATCTAGTTACTGATCAAGCTCGACTTTGCTTAACTTCAATGATCGTTCGGAAACCAATGTTTTAACGATTTGATGTGACCGTAACAAGTGTATATTCTGGTCAGATAACGGTCGTCCTTAGATTTGAAGTGGTTAAAATTATAGTGGTCGGGGAAGCATCATCTCGGGAGCCTCTTCCAGAAAGTGAGAGTTTTGGGAATAAGCTGTCTGAGTGGAACTTCCTCCTTAGATTTGTTATGGTGGTAGAGTAGCAAGAAGCTAGCAACATTTCTTCTGTGGAAAAAAAATGTTAAAGAATGGAAAATATGTTATCAACCCCAAGACTGTGTAATCGGTTTTGAACTCTGTCATGACTGAACAGAAAGGGACGGGTAGTACCAGCCAATATATGATAGCAATACTTCATTTTCTGTCTGATTTTCCTGTTTCATAAATTTAGACCGGGATACACTTTTCCTGTAAATATGTCCACAATATATCCTTCCATATACTTTTTCGTTTACGTACATTGTGACTTGTGTTCAAAGATGTAATTATCCGGGTAAAATGACCAGTTAACTATTTACAACCATATGTTCTATCTTTCAGAATTCCCGCCTTTCGATAGCTTCTTTCGGGAAGAAATGAAACCGTATAGATGACAAACGCCGAAAGAAAACTGCATGGAATTTCAGAGCGTATCGAGAAAATTGTTTAAGCTATATGACACTGTACGCAGATAGTCAACACCTGAAGAAAATTGTTTAAGCTATATGTCACTGTACGGAAATAGTCAACACCTGAAGAAAATTGTTTAAGCTATATGACACTGTACGCAAATAGTCAACACCTGAAGAAAATGGTTTAAGCTATATGACACTGTACGCAAATAGTCAACGCCTGAAGAAAATTGTTTAAGCTATATGACACTGTACGCAAATAGTCAACGCCTGAAGAAAATTGTTTAAGCTATATGACACTGTACGCAAATAGTCAACGCCTGAAGAAAATTGTTTAAGCTATATGACACTGTACGCAAATAGTCAACGCCTGAAGAAAATTGTTTAAGCTATATGTCACTGTACGCAAATAGTCAACACCTGAAGAAAATTGTTTAAGCTATATGACACTGTACGCAAATAGTCAACACCTGAAAAAAATTGTTTAAGCTATATGACACTGTACGCAAATAGTCAACACCTGAAGAAAATTGTTTATGCTATATGTCACTGTACGCAAATAGTCAACACCTGAAGAAAATTTTTTAAGCTATATGTCACTGTACGCAAATAGTCAACACCTAAAGAAAATTGTTTAAGCTATCTGACACTGTACGCAAATAGTCAACACCTGCAAAAAAATTGTTTAAGCTATATGCCACTGTACGCAAATAGTCAACACCTGAAGAAATATGTTTAAGCTATCTGACACTGTACGCAAATAGTCAACACCTGCAGAAAATTGTTTAAGCTATATGACACTGTACGCAAATAGTCAACACCTGAAGAAAATTGTTTAAGCTATATGACACTGTACGCAAATAGTCAACAACTGAAGAAAATTGTTTAAGCTATATGCCACTGTACGCAAATAGTCAACACCTGAAGAAAATTGTTTAAGCTATATGACACTGTACGCAAATAGTCAACACCTGCAGAAAATTGTTTGCAACACTGTACGCAAATAGAAAAAAAATTGTTTAAGCTATCTGACACTGTACGCAAATAGTCAACACCTGAAGAAAATTGTTTAAGCTATGTCCACTGTACGCAAATAGTCAACACCTGAAGAAAATTGTTTAAGCTATATGACACTGTACGCAAATAGTCAACTCCTGAAGAAAATTGTTTTAAGCTTATATGACACTGTACGCAAATAGTCAACATCTGAAGAAAATTGTTTAAGCTATCTGACACTGTGTACGCAAATAGTCAACACCTGAAGAAAATTGTTTAAGCTTATATGACACTGTACGCAAATAGTCAACACCTGAAGAAAATTGTTTAAGCTATCTGACACTGTACGCAAATAGTCAACACCTGAAGAAAATTGTTTAAGCTATCTGACACTGTACGCAAATAGTCAACACCTAAAGAAAATTGTTTAAGCTATATGTCACTGTACGCAAATAGTCAACAACTGAAGAAAATTGTTTAAGCTATATGCCACTGTACGCAAATAGTCAACACCTGAAGAAAATTGTTTAAGCTATATGACACTGTACGCAAATAGTCAACACCTGAAGAAAATTGTTTAAGCTATCTGACACTGTACGCAAATAGTCAACACCTGAAGAAAATTGTTTAAGCTATCTGACACTGTACGCAAATAGTCAACACCTGAAGAAAATTGTTTAAGCTATCTGACACTGTACGCAAATAGTCAACACCTGAAGAATACTTTTTAAAGGATACCACTAATTTTTAAGTTTTCCATTTACTTCGTGGTATTTATATTTTGGCAACCTGCTCTTACTTTTGCAATATGAATTTCTTGCAAGTCCTGTTCTCTTTGAAGAGCGTCTAAGAATTTCCATATTGTGGAATGATGGGATGACATTTGCTGCAAAAATGTCCTGTGTCAAAAGGCGTTATTAGTTCTAGGTAAATCAGAATTGACCCTCAAAGCAAGATCATATAAGTATTTCAATCAGGTATTTCGAATAAATATTTAGTATAATAGTCTTTTCGATTAATTTTCATTCAAACAATTTACTATTCGAATAAATGTTTTTCGAATAACCGTTTCCGAATAATTATTTTTGAACAATTATTTTCGAACACTGTTCACATAATCGTTTTAGACATAATAGTAAAGAAAAGCGAGAAGAAAGGACTAACCATCAATTGTAAGAAGACTATGTATGGTGGTCAGCAAGATGGACAACCCAAGATGCTAGTTACAAATTGGGGACGTCAAAATAAAGCAAGCACAGAAATGAAAATATCTGGGAAGTGTTGGTAGAAAATGTGATACCCAAATTCGAAGACGTATTAGCGAAAGTTGCTTTCCAAAAGCTAAACACAATATTAAAATTCCGTCGGAAACTAAAGATATAATATCAATCATCATATATGTCAGTGAATGTTGCACAATTTCTTCATAAATGAAGAGACCAGTCTGAGCTAATGTTGAAACTTGACTAATGCATGGAATAATAATACAACACAAAATGTACTTAGAACAAAATGTATTGAAACAAGAAAGTGTACACAATATTTACATATAGTCTTTTGTATATTCTTGGGAAGACCGTTCCTGGAGAATGTGTTGACTTAGTCGCAGTCGGGCAGTGTCTCTGGATTGAATCTCTTGATTCCTTCCCCTTTCTTCCCGGTACCAACCATATTTATATGGTCGGTACTCCACTATGCAAATTAGGTGGATCCTACCACAACAGCTAACGAAGATGTGTTTCTACAGAAGAATACTGAAAATACCATGGACGGCACGTGTGAACAATGAGGAAGTTTTAGGGGAAATGGGAACGAAAAAGACACTTTTGCTTAGGATCCGAAAGAAATAATTGAAATTTCTTGTATACAAAATGAGGAGGCCTGGAGAATTTGATCCTCGCAGGGCATTCTGAACACAAAATGGGCAGAGATAATCAGCGAGAAATCTATCTAATGAGCTTGTATAAATGGATGGCATAAAATGAACTGGAAAGAATAGTAAAGGCTCAAACATTGTTTAGTGCTTGAGAGGGAGAAACCGTGGAGAACCATGATCGCCTACATAAAAAGGTGATAGGTATCCTTCTTAACTTCCAATTTACCATCCTTGTAATGATTTTTCTCTGTTACTTAGTATAATACCTGATAAGAATGAAAAAAATATAGGTATTTAATAGCCAGCGGAGAGATACTAAAAGAATGAATCTCAGCAGACTTTCAAGACGAGTTTGTGAACCGTCTCCCTATAGCAGATGCCCCTATAAAAATACCCCTACTTCCTACCTAACTATATGCCCCTATAAAAAATACCCCTACCTACTATCTACCTATAGACCCCTACAAAAATACCCCTACTTCCTACCTACCTATATGCCCCTATAAAAATACCCCTACTTCGGTGTATTTAATCAAAGTATATCTGTCGTGATATGCGCGTTTTCGGTGCAGGAAGCAGAAACGACGAGCAGTGTTCAAATACTGGACTCGTCTGTTGCATTAGTATTCAGAGTTTTCCTTCTATTAAAGTGATTGCTACTCAAAGCTAGAGAGTCTAATTTAACTTGCTATTTAACCCATAGCTGGAGCAGGAAGAGATAGATACATGCTTTTCTCCAGGGTATTCTTCAGAAAGTGAACGCAACTGACTAGGCTGGAATGCCGATATCCGTTACACTACCTGTACATTAAAATTTAACTGAATGTATCTTTCCGTCTAATGCGTTAGTATTATAGATTGGTAGCTGATCGTTAATATTTCGAATTTTACAGCTGTCAGGACAAGTTGAGGTGAGTAGCGTTTAAAACAACGTCCGCACGCATGACTGACAGTGAAATGCATTCCAACCTAGACTGGAATTCGAATCTCGATTTTCAAGGCAGGCAGGTTGGGCGAATGAATTTGAAAGCTTGATACGAAAACTCTGCCTATCCCTGTTCCACTGTCTGAAATTGTATCAAACTCAGCGAATCTTCAAAATTACTCTTCTTTCCTTCTTACTCCCTCCTCCTACTTTCAGTCTACATGAATATAGATTTTAGGATTCAGAAGAATAAGCAGTATTGACAAAATAGTTTTCACCGTTTTTTTTTTTTGTTTTTTTTACAGATGTTATAATAATAATAATTAAAATTAATTTATCTGACAAGGATGCGTTTATTCCAACGTCCAGTATTTAAACATATGACTGTCGATTCCATCTGAGGAAATCTCCGCCTTGGCCGCTGAGTTCAGTCTAGAAAGACCTTAACCTTTCGAGGTTGTCAACGCACTGCCTACATACATGGCTATGGAGCCCAGACTCACATTCTTATGCTAATACTACTACTAATAAGAAGAAGAATGGCCACTCGTATGTGGGCTGTACTTGTGAGGACAATTTTGTTGTATTTCTTTAAGGCATAGGCTACCAGGAATCCTTTCAGTGAGTCTATTGGAATCTTTTCCAATCAATCCGAGGGCTCCAACTACAACTGGAATTGTTGTCATCATGTGCTCCATTTTTGAGATTTAGTTTCGATTTCAAGGTCCTTGTATTTTGATAGTTTTTGAAGATCTTCCAAGATACATTAGAATCTACAAGGACTTCCATGACAATAAAAGGCACATTTTGTCATTGCGGTTTCTAATCACGATGTCAGGGCGATTAGCTTTGATTCTTCTGTCTCTGTGTGTGGTGGTGATGTTGGTGGTCGTGTTGTTGTTACTATTATTATTATTATTATTATTATTACATAATATGAATTTATTTTCGTTTAACGACATATCAAAATTTTACATATCTTAGCATCTTCCATAACTTCGAGAGAGTTTCGGATACTTTTTGAAGTTCTCTAATTCATATTTGAACACGTATTTTCGATAAAAATGTTCACATTTGCCTTTGATGGAGTCTGGAATTCCTCCAGGAACAAAACTCGTCGGCTTTCCTCTTGTCGTCTTTTTTATTGATATGTCTTTGCACACACAGACACACACACACACATATATATATATATATATATATATATATATATATATATGTTGACATTTTAGCTTAATATGGTACAAGGTTAAATAACGTGGTAAAGGACTTCTTTTAGAAAATTAGTATCAGGCGTTTATCTGAGTCCAAAGCGATAGATATAAGAAATACTTAACTGATGAAGTCACAATGCAACCGAGTCTGACACAAGACAACAATTCTAGTGCAATGACCAATGAAGTCTGTATTTCTTTCAATAATTAACTTTTAAACTAGCTATGCTGCAAGTATACTTAGTGAGACAACAGAATAGAAAATCTGTATCCATTCCAGTTTTATACGACAGCGACACTTTCCTGTGTCAATTTAAAGTAGCGTGACAGTTTATTGAGATATATTTCACCAAGTTAAGTACTTGTTTTTTTTTTTGGCCCTTAATACATCTGTTCTTTAAATATTAGACTAGTGAGCATTGAGTGTATTGTTTATTTTAAAGTCCCTTTTGTGCTCATATATTCTTTTCTTTAAATATCGGGGTGATTCGCTGATGTAGATTTGGAGGTACTATTTAAATTTTATTATTTGGTAAAACCTTTCCTCTGATGTAAGATTAATTCTCTGTTTTTCATTAATTTTATTTTAAATGTTTATGAAGTGTTTATGGCAATATTTATATTGAGATTTAGCTGAAGTAAGTACGTTCGTCTACTTTTTGAAGATAAAGTAACAGACCTAGTTTTTGTTTTGTCTTTTACAATCTTTGTTTTTTGGTTTTATGGATTATAGATATAACATTGGATGATTTTTTTATTGTTGCTACGTGAGTAAGAATTTGAGGATGTTTTTAATTTTCAGCTTGTGGTCGACGCTTTATTTTAAGCCCGAATTCACAGAATATGTTACAAAAAGTGTAAGTTTTTTTCTTTGTTTTATAACATGTTAATTCAGTTGTTCAGTTGTAATTTAGAATTTGTTTAGTTTATTAAGATCATATTATATATATATATATATATATATATATATATATATATATATATATATATATATATATATATATATGTATGCATGTTTCATTAAAAACGACAGACAAGGTACTACAGTTAAGCTTTTTTATTAATTTTTCTTGTGTTCGAACAAGAGAGAGAGCTTTCTTTTCTGGACTCAATTAAGCTGAAAAATCGAATCATCCTTGATAATGGCTAAAGGTATAGCCGAAAGCGCTCGGAAATATAAAACATTAGGACAGTTCTTACACACCCTTTGTCCAGAAAAGAAAGCTCTTGTTATAACACAAGAAAAATTAAATAAAAAGCTTAACCGTAGTACCTTGTCTGTCGTTTTTAATGAAACATGCATAAACGAAGGATTGCTGTCTAAATATGCAACTGTCATATATATATATATATATATATATATATATATATATATATTAATGGGAGTGGCGTGTTGAAAGTTTTTAAAAAAGTAGAAATCCGTTCACACGAATTCCATCCGCTCCCAACATGCGAAAGTTCGGAAGGAACGCTCCTACTAGTATTGAAAATGACATAAAAAAATACATCTCAGTCAAAACATGAAGAGAAACTAACAACACCAAAAACAAAACCCTCTTAAAAATGGTTAAGGAAGTGGCCGAAAGCTCTTGGAACAATGAACGGCTTTTGTCCTCCCTCACTCTCACCAAAAGAAAAAAAAATGTAGAAACGCTGGAAAAACTAAATAAAAATTAATAAAATTTTCCCTGTTCGTCATATTTAAGGAAAAATACTTGAAAGAAAGGTTGCTGCCCACATAGACATTAATATAAACGTATATGTGTACATTAGAGGATGATGAAAATTGTATACTCGTTTATTGGCCTTTTTTCTTCTCTCATAAAACGACGTTTGGCCATTTAGTCAGATTTGTGGAGGTGTATCATGCCCGTAACCTTTAAACAACACCTTTATCTATACTCAATTTTATTTTTAAGTATAAATTTTAAGATAATGGTTGCTTAAAATTTCATATTTTCAGTCGAAATAAGAAAGTGGTGAATATAGTGATTTTCCAAGCATAGTTTAGATGTGGCACAAGGCCAAAAGTACGGAGCACTTAGTGAGAATCGAACTCACTATACAATCATAACTGTTCTAGCGAGACAAGCTTGCTAACCATTACACCAGCTTGAGATGCCCGAAGATGGTGAACATATTTGGGCGAAGATAACCCACTTTTTTATCCACAATACACACTCTTTGTTTGTTTCTTTCTTTCTTTCTTCTTTCTTTCTTTCTTTCTTTCTTTCTTTCTTTTCTTTCTTTCTTTCTCTCTCTCTGACGCACACAGACACAGAAACATATATATTTATATATATATATTCATTGTCTGTTATATTTAACAATATATGTTTAAATAATGATCTGGTGCCCCAATACACTATACACACACACACACACACACACACACATATATATATATATATATATATAAAAGAGATATTTCTGTTTCATGCTATATGCAATCGTCAGGCATCTAGCATGAAACAGACTGTCGCCTCTAAGTGTTGACTTCTATGTTCACTTTTTATATACACACGCTCTATCTCTGATATTGAGCACTTTTATTCCATAAATATAGCACACCTTAAGACTATATATATATATATATATATATATATATATATATATATATATATATATATATATATATATATATATATATATGCTCCAGGTCTATGTATTCGGCTTTTTTAATATGTGTGGTTGGTTCCGCACAAAACCTTCACAACTATAATCGTATGTGCAGATTGTCTCGCAGTCGGATATATATATATATATATATATATATATATATATATATATATATATATATATATATATAGAGAGAGAGAGAGAGAGAGAGAGATTTTGTGGATTTTGGCAGCGATCCTTCTTTTTATGCAAGTTTCTTTAAAAACAACTGACAAGGTGCTGTGGTCATTTTTTCATGTGTTCTTATATATTTTTTTCTTTTATTTTAACCTTTTTCTAGATGTGGATGAATTTGTATTAACAGATAGAGTTTGGTAGGTCTCCGTGTGTATTTAAATGAGACCTAATTGAGATTTGGTCAGCGAGATTTAACGTAAGTTTTCTTGTTAAACATGTAATAGTATATTTAATATAATTAATTACGAATTTGGATTGGTCAGGAACACATTTACTTAAAGGACATGGAAATTCGTAAAATTTTTGGTTCTTTGTAATGTCGATCTTGCAGGTGAATTATTTTTTTTACGGAGAGGTTAAGAGTTTTAAATTTTTTATAATAGATAATTCGTTTAATTTTCTTGTTTTATGCATATATACATGCATACATACATACATATATATATATATATATATATATATATATATATATATATATATATATATATATATATACACACACACACACTGGGTGTCCATAAAGTTCGTGTGCACTTTAAAAATTTTATAACTTTATTTGTATTTGCGATAGAAATAATCTGTAAAAAATGTTATAAAGTTTATTGTACCTAGTTTTAAGTATAGCAAAATAACTAATGTGAATTCAGGCATTACTGTAAATCATTTGGCAAATGTTTTCCGTGAACTGCAAAATCGTATTACCCTTTGTATTGCTAATGATGGAGGACATCTGGAAACTTAAATAAAATTTCAATAAAACCTTTAAAAATATAGATTTACTTTTTTTCTGATCCTATTTACAAATTATTTCTATCACAAGTACAAATAAAGTTATAGATTTTTTAAAATGCACACGAATTTTATGGACACCCTATATATATATATATATATATATATATATATATATATATATATATATATATATATATATATATATATATATATATATTTCAAATTGATAATTTAATTTAAATTGAAATATATATATATATATATATATATATATATATATATATATATATATGAATGAAGAAAAAGCCGGTCTTCCTAAGAATTCGCCCGCATTCCTTTCTCATTTGTTGGCCGCCCGTTATTGGTCACCCTATTGATGAATGATATTTCAAAGAACCATTCTGAATTATGACCGAATAGAGAGTTTTCATTTCATCACTTTCAGTTCGGTTTCTATCCCCGCAGGATAGACGGATCCACCCTGACATCCATGACCAAATATTCGTGCCTCATATTTTGACCTGTTTGTTTACGAGTAAAAAAAACACGAAAGAGAATTTCTCCAATCCTGTTATTTACCCAAAGCTGGAGGAGAAGAGGATTCATACGTTTCCCAATGTAACGAATTCCAGTTGAATCCATTCACTTACGTGCTAAAACCCGAGGCGGCTAGCCAATCCCTGTCGCAGGCGCTTTCTCAGGCACATTTCTGTTTATTCAACACCCACAGAGCCCACCTGTGGTTTATACTGCAACTATGCTGAGCAGGCCTTAGTTACCGTTTCTAGGAAAGAGTGTGTTATCTAGCGTGATCATTAATTAAAGAAGGCCAGCACGCTGAAGCCCTCGTGGACTTGTGAATTCGTGCTAGCACAGGTATGGACGTTTATCCAATTTCACTCACAAGGCTTGGGTCAACTCCTGGTATGTTTTTGGCGCACGCTGATATCGACCCTCTCAGTTTGATGACAAATCGGCCATGGTGAGATACGAACCCGGGTCTCATAGTGAGAATGCGAACGTTCTAACTGCTCAACCACGTGCCTCTCCCCCACTCCTCCCCCCTCTCTCTCTCTCTCTCTCTATATATATATATATATATATATATATATATATATATAGTCAGACTGTTTCGCTGTATCACAGCTCATCAGTGTGGTAGACGTCCGGTTGCCTCTAGCTCGGAAACGGAATTGGCGTCAGTCGGGGGTTTTACCACTAAGCTGTTGGCGCGCGGCAGGGATGAAGGTGAATTTAAGCGTATTTATTTTTAGATAAACATACAGTGACTGAGAGAATTTGATTCGATTTGCCGAAGAGTCTTGCATTATTAGCCGTAATAATCACTGTTTACAAACCCACACCCCTCTCCAGAAACCTTAACCGAAATAATTTTTTCAGGAGCACACACACACACACACACACACACACACACACACACACACACACACACACATATATATATATATATATATATATATATATATATATATATATATATATATATAATTTCAGCGCTAATTTACCACATTCACTTATATGGCATGACATTTTCCTTACAGGAGACATTGTCATATTTTATTTCAGCTTTAAAGCAGTTTTAGTTATACGAGATTCGAGTTCTAGTTCTGAAGGATTCTGTGTATAAAAACATTTTTGATATTATTTGGCCAACTACACATTTTATTTGTCCAATGAAGTTGTTTATTCATCATCACTATCAGCCCCATGACCGTGTGTGATCGTAATGTCCACATCCTTCCACAAATAACAGTTGAAAGCTGGAGAGATATTTATTCATGCGCAGCATGTCTCGGGCAAGTAGATCTGGCGGAGCCTATCCCTCACCAGGTCAAAGCCCATCCGATATTTTCAGACATGAAGCCTCGCCTTGGTCATTGATTACATCGGGGCAATCTTCCTCCCTGACCTTTTACCTTTGTCATCGCCGCTCGGGCTGCATAAATGGAATCCGGTCTACCCCCATTGTGCTAGATGACTGTTGACCCTACAAGTAAGTTCATCCGTCCTTTGATGGGTTTTAACCCAGCTGGGTGGCTGAACACACTCTCCACCAGAAAACCCCAGTGGGGGCATACTGCAGGTAGTACTAGATGACATGGTATCAATAACACTCGTAGAGTGACCTGATAATTTTATTATTATTGTTGTTTGTTGTTTTAACAAACTCAAGTACTAGCCAAATACGATTAAAAAGTTGCAGCAGAAGTCCTCAGTTTGAAACTTTTCAAACGAGGTTAAAATTAAGGCCCAGTTATGTTTTATATACTTTATGTACTTTTGCATACATATTTCTTATGCACTTGCTTGATTTATATTTAGTGTAATTCGTTATTTAATGTGGTGTACACTTATTTGTTTTAGGTTTTTGTATACATATTTTTATATGTACTTGATTATTTTATGTTTTTTACACATATTTCTATATATGTATTTGCTTGATTTATCTACATGTTTTTTATGATCCCTGTGACAGATTGATGGGAAAGCACCGTATAATGTGGCGCGCTTTTAGATCAGTCAGCCACGAAAGACGTTCAATGTAAAAAGAGGATGCTGATTCAAATTATTTATAATTCAAAATTATTTCTTATCTATCTATCTATCTATATATCTATATATATATATATATATATATATATATATATATATATATATATCTATATTTCTCATGTTGTCTGTCTGTGTGTCTGTCGTGGGCGTTGTTACCTCTTCCAGGCCGCATTTCTCACCCGATTTCGATGCGGTTTTCAACACAAGTTTGCAAATGGCTGCCGTAAGGACATGACGGAGCCGATTTTTGAGTTCGAAAAATCGATAATCAAAAAATCGATAATCGAAAATAACTGCTTACAGAAGAATGATCGCATTTCAAACAAAATTTGACACCCTCTTAGAGTCTACCATTAGAAGTGTTGTCCAGAAGTTTCATGACCACGGACCCCTAAACAGCGAGGAAAATCGATACAACCCAAAACCCGATACGCCCAGATTGCGCCTGAACCGCATGTCGGTTTTTAGCGAAAACCGACCGATTTATGAGGAGGCCATTGGGAGTCATCATGTGAAGTTTCAACTGAGCGCCCCCCAAACAGAGTGCAAATCGACAATCGGTCAACCCTTAAAAATGTTTTTCCGGTTGGGTGTTTCCTAAATGCAGATTAATTTAAGGTCACGCTATACGCGGGAAGAAACAGGTCAATGCGTGCAGTGGCGCGGAAGAAAACATTTGACCTCAAATTCTGGAATGGGTGCATGGCCATTGAAATTCGGTTTTTTTATCCCTGCTACCAGGTTTGACTTTGAGACACAAATGACATATTCGACTTTGTCAACACTTTTGTTTTAATCGTCGCATCTTACCAAAATAAGCACTTCCGTTATTCGCGTCTTTACTGGAGAAAACCCGCATACGTGCTGAGTGAAAATGGTTCCGCCCTCAGCAGTCCATATTCCAAATCAGGCTTTCAAAAAATTGGTAAACCGGCTGGTACTCCGGTATTTGGGCGGATTACATTCTAAAATTTCGGGCGTTCTTTACAATTCAACCAGAAATTCCTACGCGGCCCAATAAGAGGTGCCTTGCATAGAATGCCGTGTGACCCCATCGTGACTCAAAAATCGATACAAACCTCCATGTTGACCATGCCCTCAGCAGTCCATTTCCCACTTCTTTAAACTTTGTTCTTTCTCCCAGGCCGCATCCCAGATCCGATTTTTCAATTTACGTCATGCCGGAGCCCGATTTTTTATTTGGGACTCAAACTTTGTAAAAAAAAACAATTAACTCTCAGGTGATACGGATTTTGGGGGGTTTAAGTTGAATGCCTCGCCTGCACTACGCGGCCCTGTATATCTAAGCTTTTCAACTCATTTTGGAATCTGTGCAGTTGACTTCGCGTTGTTAAACATTTTTGAGCTCTTTTTATTTGAACTTAAAATCGGATCAATGTATGGTTTCCAAAGTACCGGGTTAACAAAACAAGGGCAACAACAACCCCGCCCAAGTAGTATGACCAGTCTCAATATTTCAGGAAACTGGGTTGGGTGTGAAAAAGTATTTGTTTTTAACATTCTTTTTTCATTCAGTTTTTCCAGTTACGAGTGCTTTTTCTAAAGCTGATCGTTTTGTGTTCATTTTGTTTAGTTCTTTTTTTCGTAACAGATTTAATGTTTAGTATAGAGCTTAGAAAAAATTGGCAGTGTGAGATAGGCAAGAAGTAAGGCATGTAGCAACATTAGCACGGCAAAGGGCACCCCTTTAAATGCAAGGAAGGGCAAAAATATTTTAAGTCAAGTGATAGCGATTGCTGTATGAGTCGTACGATTTTTGAATCAAACACGGGCAACGCCGGGCCATGCTGCTAGTTACTATATATATTATGTTTTAGTGAATACACATTTTTGGTATCTGACTATATTTGTGAGATGAGGTATTGTAATTATTTGCATTACTTACGTTGTTCGAACTGCTGTCGTCATCTTTACTGTCACATTCAAAACATTTCGGCCGTTCTACGCTCCGGCCTTCTTCAGGATTTCTTTATATTTCTGATCTAAGGTATTTTAATTATTTACATTATTTACCTTGTCCGGACTGTTGTCCTCATCTTTATTTCCATATTCACGATGTTTCGGCCGTTGTAGGCTCCAGCATTGTTCAGGTGATTGGAATTTCGAACTGAACACTTTATTTCGTTCACCGTGGTAGACTAAGGACTGCGTGTACGACACCCCGTGCAGCTGTGTCGAGAAATATAAAGAAGAAACAAGCTGGGTCCTTAAGATAAGACTGCAAGAACATCGTAACACGGGGGGAAATAGAAAAATCAGGTGTAGCTGACTACATATGGAGGGAAAAGGTAGATCACCTTCCCCTGTGGTATGAGGTTCAAATAATAGACAGAGAACATCACTAGAAAATACGTAAACTTAAAGAATCAGCAAAAAATATCCTAATAAAAATTTCAATATGAGCTCTGATAAAAAATGGTTAATGAGCCATTAAGTTTATAAGTCCCCAAAACTTCATACACTGAGGCCCTGAAGGACACATGGCACAGTGAATTTGGTTGTATCCAAAGAGTTGTGAGTTCAATACCTAGCTACTGCAGTGGTGAACAAAAACTTCGAGAGGAGAGTTAAAGGGAGATAAGGCCGGTACGTACAACAGCCGAAACGCCGTGAATATGGCAATAGAGTTGAGAATAACAGTCCAAACAATGTAAAAAAACATTTTTGTTTTTAAACAGTACAATTTTCGTCTACCGGCTTGGGTTTTTGAGAGTCTTTAATAACGAAACAGTGCCTTTCGGCAGGCGTCGAATCTACAACCCCCATGTGTGGGAAAACCACCGTAAAGTCTGGCGTGCTTTTAGATTGCTCAGCCACGAAGGACTTGAAAGCAGAATGTAGATTCGAACCTTGCAGAAGAGTGTATTATACTGTTTCAAAATTAGAGAGCTCTACACAAACACGTGTATCAGTAATTAGAAATAATGTCCGATTTTAAATAAAAATCAATTAATTTACGATTCGAATACGGAAATTAAGTTCGCAGATATGGGCTTCGAAAGATTTTAACTAGATAGTGTTAACTTCGCCTTAAAAGTTCTTCGTCACTGAGCGGTTAAAGCCATACCGGGCTACACAATGGTTTCCCTTACATAAGAGGGAGGCGGACTCGAGCTCTGCGAATGGCACGATAACTTTGGTAAAGACTCTGGGAAATCCAGGTCGGTAAATTATTACTCTGTTTAAAAACAGAGACGTCTAATCGTGTATCAACTAAAATATAACGTATATAGTAATAAGCCTCTTGAATAAAGTCTTCTTTCAGTAGCGATAAGAGTGATCTCTAAGATTGGCACAGGGCTACACTAGTGGAGCACCCAGTTAGTATAGAACTTAATACAGTAACTATAATTTATAAGACTCGTCGAGGCTTCATGTCTGAAAATATCGGCTGAGTTTTAACCTGGAGAGGGATGGGCTCCGCCAGATCTACTTGCCCGAGATATATGAATAAATATCTCTCCAGTTTTCAACTGTTATTTGTGGAAGGATGTGGGCAGTACGATCACATCTGGTCATTGAGCTGATGGTGATGATGATGATGAATAAACTACTTCATTGCTTGACGGCAGACGCCTTACATTGGTATGCTATGGTCAGTCAGTTTAACACCTGTTGAATCTAAAATTCCACTTGGTTTCTCTGCCCCACCTTTTTACCTGCCAGGTATCAATAGGAGAAGTGTTCAATAATCAAGTGGACATGGATCTCACCGGTTGTTGAATACGTAAATGTGGGAGTGGAATTCCCGACATTTTGTTCAAGCGAAATAAATGTCGATCCGGTTCAGTTGTGATATTGTATTTAATTGAAGCTGTAATTGATATGTACCCAGCTAATAGTTACGTGATGATAACAGTGCACCGTAGGGGACGTTGCCGGTTAGGGGAGTGTATTAAGCGAGCTAGTTTATCAGACCATTACGACTGTGTAGTGAGTTCTATGTTGAATTTTTTTTCAATCATTTCACCCCAAGCAAGACGGGAATGCCACTAGAACGCAGGGGTGTCTTTTTCTTTTTTATGGGCCATGTCCTTTCAGGGCGTAGGCGATCACGTTCTGTCATCCACCTGCTCAAACTCGTCAGGTATGTCACGCGCTAATTTCCCTAGTCTCTTTTCCCCTCTATTTGAACCGTTAGTATCAGATTCTCCAGGCCCTCTTTCCTCATTGTGTGTCCCAGAAACTTCATCTGTCTCTTTCTGAATTTAAGTATAAGCCTCCTTCTTGCTTGTAACCTATCTAAGACCTCATCGTTGATCACATGCTCGTTGCATATCTTCAGCATCCTTCTGTAGAACCACATCTCCGTCGTCTCGAGCCTCTTCTTCATCTTTGAGGAAAATCGTCCAACATTCGCTGCCGTAAAGGAGGACAAATGTCACATAAAGACTGAGTATTCTTCAAAAGACTGGGTATAGACGGAATTGAGGAAATGGATAAAAGCTGAACGGGATTCAAGAAGATAGAAGATGGCGATTGACGTGGCATTTAAAAATTTTTCAAGATTGTAGTTATCGGGGAAGCAAGTAAATGGATGGGTGTTCCACAGGAACGTAGTGCGAGAAAAAACTGTTCGAGTAGAAGTGGCAGTTACATTTAACAATTTCAACAATAAAAGGTGGTGCGCCACTCTTAATAGCCTTGAGCCACACAAAGCTAGGCTTAAAATTATTCATACCACTATCATTAACAACAACAAACGTGTGTCAAATCAGGTAACGGTAAGAGAAGACCTCATAATATTGTATACTTTGATTTTCACTGGCTTCCCAATAATTATAAACAAATGTCCTATCATGAAAAGTTTAATAAAAAAAGCGGTGGGGGGCATCAGAAATACCATCCATATTTTAAAGGTTGGCAAAAAGACCAAGATAACTGCTATTAAATATATATATATATATATATATATATATATATATATATATATATATATATATATATATATATATATTTCACTGTTCAACAAAGGGCTACCGTTTTTATTCATTTGGTTTTTTTAAAATGACATCCTCTAAATGGTGGCCTCTATTTGCCATACATTATTGTAGACAATTTCTAAAGTTTTCCGTTACCCAAATGTTCGAGTTTTCCAGGTTGCTCTCTTTTAAGTCTTGAACCTGTGGCCCTGAAATTTTCAACCCATGGCAGTATTGATTTTCTATCTCGAACAGCATTATTAAGCCGTAACACGAAGCACAAAAAGCTCTGTATTGCAATTACAGATTCACCAGTTGCAAAAAAAAAAAAGTTTCAGCAGCAAACATATGATGTGCATCAGTCCTAACTATGATGGTAACTGATGGTAATGAAAAAAAAAAATTCTTAAGACATTAGCTCAAGGAAGACCCCATTGTTACTTGCTCACTAGTACCACACAGGTGATAGTTTAAAATGTGGGAGGCATTTCTGCCACACCTTGTACAAAATGAAGCCATAAATCAGTCAGTCACAGTTGTTTTATTGTTGTTTTTAGGTGTGGTGCTCATACAACATAATACTACTTGTGTAGCAGTTTCATCATTTTTAAAGTACAGAATTTTCAAAACTTAATTCAGTACACTTGTTTATGTAATGTCAGGTTAGCATAAAGCAATATAATTAGATGATTAAATAGGAATAAAAGAATTTATCTACATGCGATGAAGGCAAACATAATTGTCTCCCCCCTTAAACTACTCGACTATAAAAGAAATGGTAGAACATTATTTAAGTCGAATTGAATTGAATAAAGCTTCACTACAAGCTTTAAGTGTTCATCTGTTTTTCTCAACACTACAAAAAAAATCTGCAAAAACTGTTTTTAATGTAATTCTTTTTTTTTTGACAGCAAAATAAAATAGTTTATTTAATAAGTATACCAATACCTAATTTTATTTTTCCTTTGTAAATAAAATCTAATTATAATAAAACATATTACAGTGAAAATGACCAAAAACTTTTTGTTGCTTGCATGTCCCCAGAATTTCACACAAAAAATTGAACTTCCTTATAAGGAAGTATCTAATTACTTTATTGGCATGTACAGGGTTCAGCAGAAATACCTTCTACATTTTAAAGGTTGACAAAAAGACTAAAATAACTGCTATGAAAAAATTTATTTCACTGTTGTTTGAAGAAATGCTAACAGTTTTTGTTCATTTGGTTTTAAAAATGACATCCTCCCAATGGTGTCCTCTATTCGCGATACACCTGAAGTTCGATCGCTTCAAGGTCACCAGGTGACTTTCTTTTAGGCGCTGAGTCAGTGACCCTGAAATATCAGTATCATTTTTCTATCCGTACCACCATCATGAAAAGCTCTGTGTGTTGTAATCACAGATTCACCAGTTTAAAAAATTAAATTCATTAGCACCACAACAGTTACTGTTTAAAGTATGGGAGATATTTCTGCCGCACCCTGTGTCTATATTAATGCACTGAGGTTTTTAAACATAATATTGTTTTCTTTTTCCAAACAGCTTATTAAGTATTAGTTTGTATAGGTTTCTAAATCACTCTCTCCCCCTCTCCCTCTCTCTCTCACATATATATATATATATATATATATATATATATATATATATAAATACAAAAAAAAATATATGAAAAAAAAAACCAGACAGTGACGTTCTCCATGTTGTTCTGTCTTAACAAGAGCAACATTTGGAATATATTATCTAAGAGAATAATATATATATATATATATATATATATATATATATATATATATATATATATATAGTCGGTAAAAAAGCACGTCAGGGTATATGACAGTTCCATATAGGACACAGGTTTGATTTCTGTCGGAGGACAGGAATATTTTTTGGCCGAGCCTATGGGCACGGAAAACCCAGTAAACTCAACCTTGTGCCACATACATCCCTCGTGGTGGGTGTTAAATATTAACATCAAATAAATTGTTCTACGGGGCTGTGACTGTTCACAGAGAGGATCCTCAAACAAGGGTATGTCAAAGGGCAGAGTCTCGTCTCGGGAAACAGCTACCCGACTCCGTTTTATACGGAATTTTTGGCTGAGCCTACGGGCTCGGATTGCCCCACATGAAACTTTCCCTTGTGCCACATCCTACCTCGTCGAGAGGCTGGTAAATAAATAAATAAGTAAAAAGTCGAATGGATTGAACGCTGGGTCAACGGACACACATTCACTAGTCGTGTAATACTCTTCTGTTGTACTTACTGTTTAATATATGATATATCTGCAACACTTGTTTTGTTATTTCTTTAACCTTTTACTTGGTCACAACAGTTGTTAATTTTCTTTAATATAAATTTGTATTGCTGGTAATTTTACTATAAAAATGTGTTTTTATACTTTCATCGTACTTTTTTGTTTAATTGGGGGTTCACTATTTGCCCATATCTGGGACCCTAACAGGTGCTACCACCCCGGACAAGGATGGACCTAGGAACAACAGCAATTAAGAGGTGGTTCCACACTCCTGAAAACCTACAATCTCCCGGACAGAGATCTTACTGCCGGATATATTTTACATGTCGTAATAGGAATAGTAACAGTTTTAAGTTGTACGAATAGAATTTTTTAAAGCAACAAAAATTAAATCAAATACTTTGTAACTGTTTAATTAACTTCACTAGAAATGAAAATTTCAATTGAATAAAAGGGTTCAGTTCGAAATTTCCTGTTGGATACCAGATCGACACACACCTGATGAAGGCCGGAGGGCACAACAGCCGAAACTTTATAACAAGATGAGAACAACAATCCGCATGTAAACAGTGTAAATAATAATTTTAATTAGTTTGATATAATTTAATGTGAATGACTGATTATATAAGAAAGAGACATCTTTTATGTGCTATGTTCCCTCAGGACGTAAGCGATCATGGGTCTCCACCATTTCCTTTTCTTTGTAGCTCTTAATAAATTTTGTCTTTTTGTTATGTCTCCTAAACCTTGTTCCGCCATCCATTTACTCAAGCTCACTAAATATGCTGCTTTCCTCTGTCCCTCTTGCCTTCAATCTGTCCTGTGAGTATCAGATTTTCTAAGCCCTCTTTCCTCATTATGTGCCCTAGAAATTTTTCAACTCTCTTCCTGATGTTAAGTATACGTTTCCCTTTTGTTTCCATTTCCGCTAAATATTCGTCGTTGCTGATATGTTCGGTTCACGAAAGAAAGACTCATAACTATTTAAAAACAAAAAACAAAACAAACCAAATCTCTGATTATGACACAATAGCTATCGCAAAAGAATTAGCCTGTTTCTAATTTCCCGCGCAATCGTGTTAGTTCTTGGGTTGGCGTAAAAAAAATAGAACTCCTGCCGTTCTTAGTTGACTGAAGAGTTCTCCTGTTGCTACAAAACAGGCGACACAAGAAGATGGTTATCTGTAAGCAGATAAAAGAGAAATGACGCCAACGTAAGTATGCCTCGTACTACATAGCAGACATCGACTGTTGGGGGTCCTCTTTAGTTTTCGGAAGGAATCTTTCACGCAGGAAGTAGATATTTCGAGAAAAATGGAGGAGGAGAAACACTTGTAATTTTTATAGAGTATTTTTACAAGGTGAGGCGTCCTTGTCAAAGGAAATAGTAAGATTTGTTGACTTGCATTTATGCCACAATTACTGGGCATATAGAAATATTCCCCGTATATATTTTTAGTTGATGAAGAATGGTGTTAAGAGACTTTGAAGCGTATTACGCATGCGTAAGCGTATTGGATTGGTATTTTCAGAAGGCGTTTTCTCCATGAAAGACAATACAGGCTTATAATGAGACAAAACGAAACAACAAAAACAAAAAAAACAACAACATAAAACTGACATAATTCACAAGCTGAACTAAAACAACTTTACTTGTTTAAGTAGATGTAGAGATACCAAGTTTGTTTTGTTTTTTCAAAAAAAATCACTTCATTTTTATTAACCACCACTTGAAAAAACAAAACCAGACAGTGACGCTCTCCATGTTGTTCTGTCTTAACAAGAGCAACATTTGGAATATATTATCTAAGAGAATAATTCTTTGGATTTCCTGAGGTATTTCCATCGGTTAATAATCTTCACAAATAGTTGTGGTTATAGCTCAGTATGCAAAGTGTTTTAGAGAAATTTTAGAGAATATAGTCTGAGTTCTATGTGCCAAAATTGCTGTTAACATTGTCAAAACAGTATTTGAAAAGAAATCTAATTTAAAATTAAATAAAATGTTATTTTTTCTTTGGTACACGTCTACAATTTGTAAAATCCATGGGTGCTGCTATAGTATGATATCTACCGTCCATTTTCTACTACAGTATGACATCTACTGACCATTTTCTACTATAGTATGATATCTAATATTTTCTACTATAGTAGGATATCTACTGTCCATTTTCTACTATAGTATGATATCTACTGTCCATTTTCTACTATTACTGTCCATTTTCTACTATAGTATGATATCTACTATTTTTTACTATAGTATGATATCTAATGTCCATTTTCTACTATAGTATTTTATGATATCTACTGTCTATTTTCTACTATAGTATGATATCTACTGTCTATTTTCTACTATAGTATGATATCTACTGTCTATTTCCTATTATAGTATGATATCTACTGTCTATTTCCTATTATAGTATGATATCTACTGTCTATGTTCAAATATAGTATGATACCTACTATTCATTTTCTACTGTGGTATAATATTTACCAACTGTTGGAATTATGAAATATGTTAGGGTTAGGGACTAAGTTTAAGGTTAGGGTTAGGTTTAAGGTTAGGGTTAAAGGCAGTGAACAGTGATCTGGTTATGTATTACAAATCATTAACAATTTCTTATACAAAATTTTTTTAAAAATCATCAAATAGTGATTTTAATATTTTTAAACTGATTTGATGTCATTTAAAATATCAGTAAACATCTCATCGTTTTTCCTGAGCATTTTCCAGCAATAATGAGTGCATCGTCATTTACGATAGGTCGTAAATTCTTCGTAAGATATCATACTGTAGTAGCATCAATTCATGCTACTCATTGTGTATAAATTTGTTTGCAAAGTGAGCTAAAAACAATACCTTTGAAAAAATATATTTAAATTAATTTTATCATATATCTTCTAAAAAAAATTCATTATTGCCTGAATTTCGTAGATGAAGGGACGTTTTTATTAAGTTTTTACTATTTTTATGCATTCCTTATAGGCTAACATAAGTTCATAATGTTTAATAGTATTAGGTACTATAATATAGCAACACACTAAGTAAAAGCTTTATTTAACTCATTCTTTCTTAAAGCTGAAAAACGCTTATTTTATTCTGACGGATGGTTACAAGCGAGAGGGGAGATGAGGTGTGCTTATTTCATTACCACAGGTACGAAAAGAATAATATGGCACTGAGTAAAAATCGTATCATGTAGAATTTACAATATTATTTCTCAGAAAATAAAATACAACTATATTCTAATCTGTTGCATATCCACCATTATTTACAATGACTTGTTACCACTTACCGGGCTGGTCTTCGATTAGGTAAAATTCTGTAGGTTTTGATATAATCCTTCGACGAATTCTTGAATCTGGTTTTCATTAGAGAAAGTTTTCTCTATCCAAGCGTTTTGCAGCGATCAAGAAAGGCAATAATCTGTTATTGTTAGGCCAAGTGAATATTATCCTTAAAAGTTCAAACCTTCCGAACATTGACTGAACCAGTCTTACTGTATGGATCAGAAACTTGAACATTACCTGCTCGTCTTGAAAGATTCGGATTGAGGAATCGGAAAGCCGAGTTTGAATTCCAGTCGAATCCATTACATTCACTTACGTTCTTATAGCTTTCTTCTCTCCCCCACCCAGTTATGGGTACATAACAGGACAGACTGGGTTCTATAGCCTTGAAGGGCAACTGGTCTACCGCAGAAAGAAATGGCAACGTACTGCGGGAAAAAAATCTGTCTCGTCAGTCATGTATCAAAAGATAAATGATCGCCTAAGCATGGCACATAACAAAGGTGAGTGGCACTGTTAGCTAGACCCAATAGATAGCCCAGCATAACATATCGATAATAATTAAGAGACTTGAGGAAAATTGTTTTAAAACTCTTAGTGTGTCTATATAGTTGTAAGCATTCCTTTGATGTTTGAACGAATTGCTTTTTAGGCACACCTTTTTAATCATTTAAAAAACTTTTCTTAGAGAAGTTTCTCGCGGATGACAATTGATCAAGGTGAACCAATTCTTATTTGTTCTTAACGTCTGCGGAATTATTTACTGCCTATATTTGCAGTGATACTGTTTTAAGCTGTGTCTACTCAAGATATCACATGTTATTCGACTTTATTCTTAATAATACAGCTTTTCTTGTCCACTGACAATAACTGAACTGTTTCTATCAAATCACCCTCAATCAAATATACCTACATGAAAAGTTCAGAACTTTATATATATATATATATATATATATATATATATATATATATATATATATATATATATATCTTTATTTTTCCAATATTTTTGTCGTGCAATTTCGGTCCTGCTATATACATTATATACAGGCGGATGAAACTTCTTAGCAATGTTTCTGTTTTCTAATACTTCCACGGCCAGTAACCCATTGTTTCGCAGTGGGTTTACTGCCTAGCTCGGGGATGAACGCGATTAAAACAATATGAGAAAATGTTTGTGGGGTTGAATTGTGTCAAGTCTGGGAAGTGGTAATTAAGTAGCTCCATTCTAGATATGGCAATTAATACTTCATTTTTTTTTCCTGATCTGGATTTTGTAAACATACGGCATCTCAGAAGGAGTCAGATAGTGTAATGAACAAGGAACCGACTAATTTCATACAATCCATCGCTAAAGAGCCTGAAAAAAAGTGATCGGTTAAGGAGTGTGTCCATCATTTACTGCTACAACATAGAATAGATATTACATAGCAGGTCAACACTCTTTTGAGTGTTTGTTTAGCGACATATCAACTTCTTAATGGGTCATTTAATGCCGAAATTGTATTTTTGATTGGTAATTTCTTTTACAAAAATCTATTCCGGGTACTTTAAAAATGTATTGCTCGTAATTTTCAATTTTTACAAAAATGTATTGCTGGTAATCTTTTTACTATGAAAACGTATTCTTGGGATTTTGACTATAAAAAATATTTTTATACTTTCATAGTGTTTTGACTCAAGTTCTTTTAAGGGGTAACTATTTGCCCATAGTTGGGTCCCTAACAGGTACTACCAGCCCTAGTGATGGTGTACCTGGGAACAACAGCAATTAAGAGGTGGTTCCAAGATCCTCAAAACTTCCACTGCTGCCGGGTGTAGTTTATCGTTATACGCAAGACCCACACATTTCACTTTTTCTACGGAAATTTTCCTTTTTCTTAACGCTTTGCTTAGTTTCTAGAAGGCATCTTTTCTGATTTCTACACGCTTTCATATTTCTGTTCCACATTTTGCGTCATCTGTTATTAGACTTCACGGATGGTTAAATTTCTAAGCTTGCTTGGTTTTGACTTCCCTAATACCTCGCTCAGGCTTTGCGCCATGTCTTTTGCTGAGAGCCAGGCATTCTGACTTGTTATAGTTAATAGTTAGTCCTTTCTTCTTGTTTTCCTTTATTACATATTGTAAGAGTTCTTTTAGTTTCTCTCCTAAGTCCGCGATTGGCAGAGTAAGTGTTATCTACGTATACTATGCTGGTAAGAATATGTCTGTCAATAATCAATCTTAGTTGCTATTCTAGTTTTAGCATCAACTCACTTTATAAGTAAAATAAATCCGGCAAGGAAACACATCCTTGTCTTACTCCCCCTTTTCTGTTTTCATGTATTCTCAATCCGTATGTTTGTTTTGTTTGTTCCCAATAAGGGTTACGGATTATTTGGAGTGAACTGGTAGGAAAGTCAGACGTTTATGTGCCATGCATGATAAACGCTTAGGCGATCATGTATCTTTCGATACATGACTGACGAGGCAGAATTTTTTTCTCGCATTAGGTTGTCATTTCTTTCTGCGGTAGACCAGTTGCCATCCAAAGCTACAGAACCCGGCTTGTCCTGTTATTTACCCATAGCTAGGAGGAGAAGATGAGGATTCATATTTTTAATAAGTGAATATTTTTAATAAGTGAATTTAATGAATTCGACTGGAATTCGAACTCGGCTCTCCGATTCCTCAATCCGATCCGCTATCCATTACTCCATCCTGATTTTAAGTCAAAATATAATACATATTACTAGGGATTGAACACATAACGAAAATCCTTTTAAAATATTCTAACCACCTGATTACATATATCAAACCTCTAAACACATCCCTACCATGGATACGTTACACTCCCGCTATCTCCAAGTACTATTTACTGTCATTTATATATTTTACTTGGCGTAGTAATTGCTTGGGATATGGTTATTTTTTATTTATTTATTAATGTTTGTGTACAATTATCCATGCTTCGTATTTACTAGTGTAGACAAGTCACACTGGTAATTCTGCGCAACAAATGAACATGATGATTGTGTGCTTAAAAGCCTGGTTTGATGGGCACGGTGGGTATTAAAATATAAGACACGGTCATTTTCCACATCGATAGTTCCTGACAGAGCTTGTCGAAGTTCTGCGTCATATAAAGTCGTATGCTTTTAGACGCTACTTTGCTTGTTCTAATTGCTACAGGGACCGACGAGTGCTTCAAACGAAAGCGTTAATGTGATAGTCGCTGTTGTTATTTAGACTTCTAGCCACAGATACGCAACACTGCGTGTTGAAGTAATACTACCGCCTACTAATAGTTTAAACCACTATGACTCCTTTGGTTTGCTACAATGAAAGCCCTAGGATTTGTAATCATCGTACCCTTCCGCTTTTTAATTAAAAATAATTCCAACTTCTGCTTTTTTTTTATGAAAAATATCACGATAAAATAATTAAATTCTAAGATTCATTGATTTGTTTTTTACGACTTATCACCCCTTTTCGGTTATTTTAAAGTCGGAACATATTTCGTATTGTAAGAATAATTCCCTTCTTTTTTTGTGAGTGAATATTGCTTTATTTATTTATTTATTTTGAAGAATAACAATGTTTTATTCCCGATACAAATTCGTTCTGGCTATGAGAAAATAGCGAACCCCCCAAACAAAAATCAGCGGCACATTTTTATAATAGAATGACCAACAATAGATTTTATTATAAAAATGTGTTGTTGGTCGTATTGGGGAAATGTATTTTATTATAAGAATGACCAAAAATAAATTTTTGTAATGGAGTAGCCGGCAATGCATTTTTTTTTATAGTACAGTGTAACCCGGATATAAGAGACCAGGATATAAGAGAAACCCGGGTATAAGAGAGATTTTCTCTGGTTTCAAATTAGAGCCTGTGTTAATGTATATAAAAAATAGACCAAACCCGGATATAAGAGAAACCCGGATATAAGAGAGACATTCTCTGGTCCCAAATTAGAGCCTGTGTTAATGTATATAAAATAGACCAAACCCAGATATAAGAGAAACCCGGATATAAGAGACTTTTTCTCCGGTCCCGACAACTCTCTTATATCCGGGTTACACTGCAGAATAACATTCAATGGAACACAGAAAAAAATATAAAAATACATTTTTATAATAAAATTAACAATAATACATCTACAAAATATATATTTAAAAAACATACCTTTACTCTGAAAGTATAAAACTATGTACAAAATATCTGTAGTTGAAAGCATAAAGTTACGGACAAAATAGTTAGATTTTCGGCATTAAATAACTCATAGAGGTTGATATACTGCCAACTAAATAACCAACATGAAAAAACTCTATCATGACATTATTCCATATAATATCCTACAATTACATAAAGAAATCCAATTTTATTCCAAAATACAACTTCAACCAAACTGCAACATAAAATACACATATCACCGCCTCTAGTCATGTCACAAACATATATATTAAAAAAAAGCTGAGTATCATCTACCAAGTTTTCTATCGTGAAAACAGAATAACATATATCATATTTTGATGACTTCAAAGTTCCCCCCCAAATTAAGTTTTAGCAATAAATGACCCATAAGGGGTTGGTATGCTGTTAAACAAATGAATCAATCCAGATAGAAGTCATTCTATTTAGCCCATAGCATCGAGGTGGATTTATATTGGGTTGACCAAAAAATGTTTTGTCTATTAAAGAAATTTTCTATTTAATAAACGGACACCATAACTTTCTCAAGAGTATTTGCGCCTAAATGAAAATAAAAAATCAGACAATAATTCGAAATAGGCTCTTAGTCCTGCGTATGACGGTAAACTACATCTGCTTCCTGGGTAAGACGATAAACTACGTCCAACAACAAGGCCTCTGATCAGGTGATTTTGAGGAGCGTGGAACAACCTCTTAATTGCTGGTGTTCCCAGGTCCACCCTGACCCCGGGTGGTAGCAGCTGTTAGGGTCCCAGCTGTGGGCAAATAGTTAATTCCCAAATTGAGGTCAAAATAGGTAAGTGTAATAATAGGTTTTAATACCAGAAATACTTTGTAAAAAAATATTACCAGCTGTACATTAAAAAAAAAAAAATTACCAGCTATACATTTTTTGAAGAAAAGAAAAAAAATATTACCAGCGATGCATATTTGAAAGAAAATAATTACTAGAAATAGATTTTTGAAGAAAAAAAAAATTTACCAGAAATAGATTTTTTGTAGAAAAAATATTACTAAAAATAGATTTTTTGAAGGAAAAAATATTACCAGAAATAGATTTTTTGAAGGACAAAATGTTACCAGAAATAGATTTTTGAAAAAAAAAGATATTACCAACAATAAAAATTTTGTCGGCATTAAATAACTCATTGAAGTTGATATGCCATAAAACAAAAGAAACCAAACAAACGAAATTGGCTCTCTAATCTTTAATTCCGAGCTGCTATCCATCACGCCACCCCCCCATCGCCACCCATCGCACCTCCCCATCACACCTCCAACATTCACTCAGCGCTAAGAAACCAATTATTCAAATTATAATTCATCCAATTCTAAAAATAATCATGAATTAAAATCATTTTTATGTCGTGTAACCTGCCGTCTTTCCTCGATATTTGAAAGATAATTTAAAAGACATGACTAAGAAGAGAGTATTTGAAAATAGCTCTTATGAGCAAAGTTCAGTTAAGCAATACAACAGCAAGCTGCAGCAGCTGTTATGCAGAAATTTACATCTGAAAATGAACAGGAATGAGAGTGATTAAAAGCTAAAACAGGCTGGGATGCGAAGTGAAACAGACCCGTTACTGACACAAGGATTATCTTGCCAAAGCAGTGCTTGATGACTACGAATCTTCGACATTACTCATGCTTTTTCGCAATCAATTCACAGCTATCTATATATAAAATTATGTGACTTCCAACCGTCTGCCCCTCACACCCTGTAAAATAACCATATATTGACCGAATGTTAGCGATATCTTCAACAGTATAAAAATAAAAAATACAGTATACAATGACGCATGTTGATCTGTGAAGAGAAGAATAACCAATAAAGGACGAAATATGATGATGGTGGTGGTAGTGGAGAAGAAGAAGAAGAAGAAGAAGAAGTTTGAAACTGTTTACGCTTTTGATACTGCTCACAATTACGAATTACTAATAAAGAAGAAGACGAAGAAGAAGAAGAAGAAGAAGAAAAAGTTTGAAACTGTTTACGCTTTTGATAACTGCTCACAATTACGAATTACAAATGAAGAAGAAGAAGAAGAAATAATGAATGAATGATAGCTTTATCACTTAATTATAGCTTTCTACCTATAACCTCATTAATACCTCCCATACCATTTTTGAAATGGTGATCATTAATGGAGTTAAAGAAAGCGAATAAAGAAGCTTATAAACAACCTTATGGACGAATTGGCTGCGTGCTATATTGTGGGTAACTAGGTTTTCTGATTTTAAGTTGTCCAATCCTCTCCGTCACCGTGATTGTAGAGTCCGACCCAACTGAATGCATACTACTGATGTTGTCCTTTTTCGCAATTCATAATTGTAAGCTGTTATCAAAAGCGTAACCAGTTTCAAACTTTGATATTTGTAAATAAAAACAAAGCACAGATAACTCTTTTAGAATTTACGGATCGATTCGTCACTATATTTACATTATGAACATAATGTTCATAATGAATGATAGCTTTATCAATTAGTTATAGGTTTCTATCTATAGATTAGCATTCATTAAAATTGCCTCAAGCTACGACATTTGCCAAAATCGAAAAAATATTGATATTTTAAAATCTTTTTAGAATGGGTCTGTAAAAAGATCTTTTTAAAAAGTCAATTTTTTTCGATTCCGACAAATGCCATCATATCAAGAAGCTCTAATAAAGTCTATTCTATAAAAATTATTCCACCAAAATTTACCGAATTTTTTTTTTACAATCGGACCAGTAAATTTAAGTAGTTCCAATATTTTAATTTTTTTTTTTTTTTACTTATTTTTTTTTCAAGTTATGGATGTCTTTTTTTAGTGTAATGTACATCACCATTCTGTTTTCATTTTTGCGTGTGTAGGATATAAATCAACATTTTTTGTGTATTTTTCTGAAGTCTTTCCCCATTTAGTTATGAACTTCAATGCTTCTCTTAAAAGTTGATCGAACGGGAACCGATGTTATCAACATTTTACAGGTGCGAAACATATCTGATAGAAAAGCGATTTTGAAACGCGACAAGTTAAAGCGCGCTATACAAGAGGTGACACATTTTAAACATATCCGGACAGAAGAGGTCAAATACCGCATCAAAGATCAGAGATCAAATTCGCCCTGGGCTCGAATTTTGAAGCTCAGTATTCTACTCGGATCAAAGTGAAATTTCTGGGAATAAATCCAGTAACTGGAAGCAATTATCAAGATTAGGAAAGGTAGGACTAACTTATCATCGGATCAGAGAAGATTGTGGCGGCAAAAAAAGAAAGAAAAGAAATAAGAAAGTAAAGGAAGAAATTAGAATAAGTATGGGGAAGTAGTGATTTCCTTTATCGTTCTGTCTGTTAAGTTTAGGAAGTTTTCATGTAATTTATACGCCCAGAACTTTTATTTCTCGTGAGCTACACAGTTTAAAATCACATGCGAAAATGTGTTTGTCGCTCTTATAAATCATATAATTTGTGTAGTTTTTGCTTCAGACACTAAGAGCTGAATTTAAATGAAATTGCTGTGTATATATAGTGTTTTCTAAGCGCGGCTTAGATGTGGCACAAAGCTGAATGTATGGGGTACACAGTGAGAATCGAAGTCACTATTCAGTCGTAACTGTTTTAGCGAGACAAGACTGCTAGCCATTACACCATGCCGAAATACCAAATTGCTGTATATATAATGTATATTTGGGCAGCAATGGTTCTTTTAAAAATGTTTTGTTGAATATGACAAACTAGGAAAATTTGAGGAATTTTTATTGAGTTTTTCTAGTGTTCGTAAATTCTTTCGCTTGTTGGGGGTAAGGGGATATAAAAATTGGCCGCACTACTTTTGGCCAATTCTTTAGCCATTTTCAAGGGTTCCACGGTTGTTATAAATTGCTTGTCGTGGTTGTGTTAAGAAGTATTGCGCTATGCATATTGTGTGATTATAGCTTTTATTCCGAATCATACAAAAGGAATGTGGCTGGAATTCAAGTTGACTTCCTTCTGTTTTATATATATATATATATATATATATATATATATATATATATATATATATATATATATATATATATATATATAATTATAGATAACTAGACTCGTTTCAAAAACCCTCAATTTTTGATTTGCTAATAATCAAATCAATCTCGAGGGAAAAAGGTTTTAAAAAAGAAAAAGTTACAAACATGAACTTCTGTCGACAAAAAATCGCACAGATGCAGGTCTGAAGCCCAAAGAAAAAACCCCGATACGAGTAAACAACTAACTAACAAAAGCCTTACTTTCCCTGACGATCCGTTTAGGTGAAACCTAGGTAGGTTTGTCTGGTTCACTAGGTGTATATATATATATATATATATATATATATATATATATATAATATGTGAAAATATATAGAAAATAGGAAGGAACTGGTTAGGTAAATAATCCAAAAGTCCTTAGTATTTTAGTTATTATTTTTTAAAAATAGTGCTCGATACAAAAGTAGAGAATTAATATAATTATTTATTTAAAAATATGATTCCAAATCGCGACATAAGAAGTCCCATGTTTCAAAACAAGAGCCGAAAACTTCAATATAATTTTTAAATTAAATTGAGTTAAAATAAGCTCTGTTCCATCATCAAGTTTTCGGCTCTTGTTTTGAAACATGGGACTTCTTATGTCGCGATTTGGAATCATATTTTTAAATAAATAATTATATATATATATATATATTATTATTATTATTATTATTATTATTATTTGTATGTGCGTGTGCATGTATTCAAAAGGGGACATATATATATATGACTAAATTATAAGTTGACGGTATGCCATATTCTCTCTCTCTCTCACACACACACACACACACACCCTAGAGCATTGTTAGTAAAATTGTCTATTCCTATTCTCACGAGGCCCAGAATAAATAGATGTACATTGAAAATCCACATAAATAAACATGTTTTTTTTCAATCATTTTACCCCAAGAAAGGCGGGTATGCCACTAGTAATCAGGGGATTACAGGAAGTAAAGGTGACAGAAAAGACAGAGGAGAATGGACAAAACATGAACGGAATTCAAGAAGATAGAAGATGGTGATTAAAGTTTATTTAAAGCTTTGAAAGTTGCACTTATAAGGGAAACAACGAACTCTGATGAGAAAAAAACTTCTGTCACGGCACAGTGACCTAAATTTCCTTGCAGCAGATGCAGCTATTGATTCAATATAGTCATTCCACTTCAAGTCAGTGGGAAAAAAGTGACTGAAGTCGAGATGCCTGGTCAGGATCGATAACATTACAGATCCTTCTTTGGATTTTGTCAAAAATCTCCGGATATATAGCAGGAACACAAAACCAGATATGACAACAGTATTCAATGGACGAACAAATGGTAGATTTGTAAATGTGCAAGATTGATTCAGGCGAGAAAAAATTATACGACACCGTGACACAAATTTCCCTGCAGTAGATACAGCTATTGATTCAATGTAGTCGCTTCAAGTCAGTGGAAAACATGTGGCCAAAAAGGCAGAGTGTGTTACTCTCCTGGGATATATCGTTAACTATTCTGTTGCCAGGTAGAAAAAAAATCATTTTATAAGATCAGATAAAAATATAGAATCAAGAATCTTTAAATCCTGACACTTAACTTAACCGTACCCGGGCTTTTAACATTTAATTTAGTCCCCAGACATTTTATTTTGTGGCGCAGAGTCTAAAATGTATATTCGATCGTAAAAGGGTAATTCCTGTTTTGAGGAAATTTCCGATATCTTGAAAACTCGACAATTCGTGGAGTTAAAAGAACAAAAAACAAAACAAAAAAAAAAAACAATTTAAATTAAAAAATGTTGGGGAATATGCCAAGTCATCTAAGTTTCATGACTGCTTAATGTAGAGCATTTACCACACGAGGACAAAACGTTTTACTTTAGCTGCAAAATGGCCTCTATATTTGCTAATTCGAAAAAAAGGTTATTTTCTGTTTCAAGGCTTTTCTCAAAGAACACACAGAAAGACCTCTTTGTCTCCCGACTGTAAATCTCAGTTTAAACAAATATTGAATATTTTTGTCAGGTGTGATCTGGTGCCCTTGCTATATGACGAGATTCTCGACAAAATCCAAAGAATGATCTGTAATATCATTGGTCTTCACCTGGCATCTAAACTTTCCTCTTCACCTGTGAGAATAAGTTTCACTGTTATATATGGGGATTACCTAGCATCTCATCACTTTTTACTTTTGTTTATAACGAAATTGTTTTGATTCTTAATAAATACACATGTTTTTGGAATGCATTTTTTTTTCTATTCCTGTCCGATCACGAGCTTAAAATGAACCATCAAATGTTCTCTACTGTTTAATGTTGTTTTATTCTTCTTTTGAATTGTGATTTCTAAAATCAGTTTCATGACTTTTGTTATATAGGAATAAAGTGTCGCTGCTGACACTGGAGGTTGAACACAGATCACCAGAAAGTAAACACAGGTGATCCCATTTTGAATAAGTAGATTACGTGATGATAAAGGAAATGTAGATATGGGAATTATCGTGGCGACCAAGTAATCACTATCCGAATTACTTCGGAGGTTTGCTAGTTGAACTTTCTACCTCCGGACAGAGAAGAACCCAGACGAAGCTATGCCGAAGGGAAGTCTCGTCTGGGATGGTAGAAAACTTCCCGACCCCGTTTTTTACGGGGTCTACGGGGAATTTTTGCCTTAGCCTACGGGCTCGGATGCTTCACTATAAACTTGACCTTGTGCCGCATCCGGCCGCGTGGGTTGGTTAGTGAATATCATCACTATCCGGATTACTTCGGAAGTGCGCTGGTTAAACTTTCTAGAGGAAACCAGGTCGAGCCATTGCTATAGGGCAGAGTCTCGTCTCGGGAGACAGCTACCTGCCCCCGTTTTTTACGGAGTCTACGGGGAATTTTTAGCCAAGCCCACAATAAACTTGGCCTTGTGCCGCACCCAGCCGCATGGGACGGTTAGTGAATATCATCACTATCCGGATTTCTTCGGAAGTGTGCTGGTCAAACTCTCTGCCTCCGGGTAGAGAGGGAACTAGATGAGGTTATGCCAAAGGGCAGAGTCTCGTCTCGGGAGACAGCTTCCAGCCACGTTTTTTACGAGGTCTACAGGCAATCGTTGACCGAGCTCACAATATACTTGGCCTTGTGCCGCATCCGGCATTGTGGGGTGGTTAGTGAATATCTCACTATGCGTATTACTATTCGGATTACTATCCAGCGTTTACCATTCGAGCGAGTATTATCGAGCAAGTATTATAAGTACGAGTGTTATTCGAAGATGTCTGATATCAGTATCTTTCGAAGACGTTACTACTATTGTATCTGTGATTTACAAAGTCTCTACAACAACGAGAATTACGAAAGTGACATTACAAAAGTAGCAGCGAGTGTTCGTTTGACATCAAAAAACATTTGAAAGGAAGTGGGAAGTTATATTTTCTTCTTGGGATTTTAACTGTTTTGACTTTATAAAATATTAGATCTGGATTTTAAATCGTATTTATTTACTGATATTTATTTGAAAATCAAATGGAATTACTATGTGACCAACATCAAATTCCTGGAAAGAGCCAACAATCAGAGCATTGCTGATCATAAAACACCGACTTCGATGGTCACGACTGGAAGAATGGAAGAGTCAAGGTTTACACATAGAGTCTTATTCAGTGAGCTCACTTCAGAGAAAAGACCACGGGGTTGATCTCTTCGAACATACAAGTCAACTCAAAACAATACAGAAAGACACAGGACTTGAGCCTAAATCGTTTGAAACGCATGCGCAAGACCGTACAAAATGGTGATGTTCCATCACCATCAGAAGCAAAAATTTCGAAGCCACCAAAAGAGAAAAGGAAGAAGTCAAACAACAAGAGAGAAAATCTCTACAAAATCGACCTCATCCTCCATCAACATTATCATGCAGTCAATGCCATCGGCTCTTCCATGCAAGAATTGGTCAAAGCCATCAACGCCATCATCATAAAGGAAGCGATCAGAAATGAAGAAATTAAAATTCTTGGTTACGAGATAAAGCCGACGACGACGATGTGTATATGCGTTTACATTCAAGAACGCATTATGGAAAATAAACCGGTAAATTTTTGAAGCAATACGCCATAGGAGACTGAGTCCTCGAAGCGTTGAAGTTAAGAAAGAAATTAAATGTATGGGGAGGAGGGGGTTCAACGGTGCGGAAATAGGCGACAAATTTTCTTTGATGTGTTTTTTTTTTGTTGTTGAAATATAAGATGGAAAAAAAGCAAAACAAAAAACACAAACATTTATTGTTAGAGAAGACATTTAAAGACACATTAGCTTATACATATATTAAAAATGCGTTTACCTATGTTTGAAAACTAAGAAAGCCAACTTATAATATTTATGTGTTAAATACACTTGTCTTTTATTTTCATTCCTTTTTATTCATCCCAACAATCTGGGATATAACAAGCACTTTGATAAATATTGCTGTATTGTGAGGCGATGGCACAGTTATCTCTTTTGGTAAAGTTGGTTGATTTTATAACAACCATCGTGTGGTTATTTAAGGCTGAATTTTGTATAGGGCGCCCAGTGAGAAACAAAATCTCCAGTTAGTCTCGTTAACCATTACCGGACACCGATGCGCCCAACACTTTTGGAATTGTATAGTAAATAATTTTTCACGAGTCTTTACTATCAAATTTTAGCGGACAAATAAAATCTATTTATTTTATACTTCTGTATATGTAGAAGTTGGTATATTTGTACATATGCAGTAAACAATAAAATAAAAAAAGTTAATAAACTTATCTTCAAGACGACAAGTTTTGCAAATGGCGTCGGCTTATCAGCAGGTGAGCGGATAAGATCTGTTTTTTTTTTATACTAACGTTCATCCAATACAAGGCCCAAGAGCCGCTCAAGGTAGAAGATTACTGTGCGGTGTTGTATGAACGTAAGAAAGGGCAAGGAGCGAAGTTCATGGGGTCATGCAATAAAGATAATGCTTAACCCTAGACTTGAACAGGTCAAGATTGTAGTAGTTGGAAAAACATCCTATCCGGACTCTATTCCACAAAGCAACAGTTCTTGGGATGACACTGTCCGAATGAAACTTTCTTTTTACTAATGCAATACGAAGGGAATGGGGAAGATTCACATGTGACATGTCGTTCCCATCTGTAATGGTTAGGGGTGGTGGGACTAATGAAAGTAGCTCGTCAGAACACATGACATGGAAATAGCGATAGAGCAACAAGAGGTTCGCAACGTTTCATATATGGGTAAGTGGTTGTACGATGAAAAATAATTCATCACCCACAGGTCCGCGTAGAGACTTTTGAATTTAGTGAGCGGATAACATCTGTGAAACTTAAAATAGGGAATATAATTTTTTTCTTTTTACTTTTTTAATTTGCCATTAATTCTATATTTCTTAATATTGAACGCTTTATTTACAAAAATTGGTTGTCTTAAAAGCTTTAACCTCCAGAAATATACTGATCGGCAATTTTTTTTTTTTTTTGTGGCTTGTATGTTAAATACAATGCTGGTTATTATTAGATTTCTTTTTCTATTTTTTTTCTTTTTCCGTTTACGCATATACAGGCACGCACCCAAAAATATTTAACCGAATATCACATATTTCGAATAAAATGCATATTTATATATGTGTATGTATATATATATATATATATATATATATATATATATATATATATATATATACAGCATACTTCGAATATATATATATATATATATATATATATAGCATATTTTTGAATAAAACGCATATATATATATAGAGAGTGAAATAGGGTATTTCAATAAAACGCATATATATATATATATATATATATATATATATATATATATATATATATATATATACGTAAACCCGGATATAAGAGAAACCCGGATATGAGAGAGATTTTCTCTGGTCCCAAATTAGAGCCTATGTTAATGTATATAAAATAGACCAAACCGGATATAAAAAAAACCGGATATAAAAGACTTCTTCTCCGGTCCTGACAACTCTCTTATATCCGGGTTACCTATATATATATATATATATATATATATATATATATATATATATATATATATATATTATGAATTGGACAAAGACGACTATTATTTTAAAACATTTTATGTTTATACATTCTTTTTATTGACACAAATATTTAATACTGTTTATTATAAACAGAGCATTTACTTAAATATTTGTATCTATAAAAGAATGTATAAATATAAAATGTCTTATATATATATATATATATATATATATATATATATATATATATATATATATAAAGTATTTTCGAATAAAACGCATAAATATATATATATATTGTATATGTATTTTTTGAATAAAACGCATATATATATATATATATATATATAGACAGAAAGAGAGAGAGAAAGAGGGTATTTCAATAAAACGCATATATATATATATATATATATATATATATATATATATATATATAAAGTATATTTCGAATAGAGCCCCAGAAGATATTATTAAGTTCTGGTTTATAAATTGTTTTTAAACGTTTATGTTTTTATTGTGGTGTCTCGCTTATTTTATTACTGATGATTACTCTTCCAGCCCTGGACGTAATTCTTTCACTTTTTATTCTTTACACGAGATTTATTTTAGAATTGATTCTATTTATTTATGCATTTTGTTTTTTTTTTATAACTAGATTTCGCCTTTGAATGCGTTCCAGTTTTCAACAAAAATTCATATATCGTATTTCAAGAATTATTCACACTAATATCACCATCATGACATATGCGAGTGTAAAAGAAAGCGTACCGTCCTCTGTGAAAGGGGATAAAAATAACTGGGAAATGTGTAAGATAAAGGAGGTGGCGCATATGAGTTTATTGATAAATAATAAAAAATAGACCAAGTTTTGAAGATTAATACCATATGGAAACGAATGTTCAAGAGAACTGAGGAATTAAAAAAAAATGACCGACAGAGACGGATTTAGAAACAGCGAAGCTCTAAGGATTCTGGATGTCATATCAGCACCCATATTCGCCATACAATTGTTTGAGAGATCCCTTCAGAGAAACAAAGTTTAAGCTGTAACTTGTTAAATTCATATTTATATCATGCCGTAATAACCGTTAAAAATACCAAAATCTGGTTTTGTTAACAAATTTATAGTTACAGTTGTCTATATATAATACAGCATAGAGATTTGTGTGTGTGTTGGTCTTTTCAATGCAAGTTGTCTACTCTATTCAAATTGAATTAATCCGTTCTCAACTTGTAGGTGTGCAGGTTTGTACCCCTTTTCCTATTAAACTATGTTTAATAACTTCTATATAAATATTGATTCGCGAAGATGAAAAAAGCACTTAAAAATATAAAAGTCCCGGAAACATATAAGTACCTCTACTTGGTCGCTGAAAAAAAAAAAGGATAGCATGCTTAAAAAAGACCCCAAACTTAATAAAAAAAAAGTTCTATCATCAAAATATTCATGTTATTATTAAGAGAAAGACCAAAGTATTTTTTAATTATTTTATTAAATTTTTTTAATCTTTTTTAACACGTTCGAAATTTTAGTTAAAATATTGTTTTTTTTTTTTAAATTTTACGTCAGTCGTAATATTTACGATTAGTGCTTTTGCGCTTTTTTGCCGATGAAAAAAACATTAATTTGGAAATTCTTGTAAAAATCAAATAATTGTGGGATTTTAATGGAAATTTAAGGAATTATTCACAAAAGAATGAAATTATTAAAAAAACAACCTTGGTAAAAGATATTTTTTTTACATATGTTATCACCCAACTTATTTAATTTCATGAAATTTCAAGAAATTAAATTTTTTTGCAAAATTTTTTAGTTGTTAAATCAAGACTTCTTGGAGAATGTAAATCATCAATTTTTCTTTTTCAAACTACTGCTTATTTCCTGTGCTCCGAATCGTAAAATAAAAATGCAATAAAACTATGATATTGTTTAAATTACAAAAAACACTTTTAATTGCTTTTATAAATAAGATTTATTAAGGACAATATTTTCTTAATAGAAAAAAAAATCGATGAATAAAGTATTTTTACAAGAATTGTTTTCATTTTTTTAAAATTTTAATTATAATAATTTTTCGTTTAAAATTCTGCATTACTTTCTTCCGGTTAGATGATATTATTAAGTGGAAACTATATTTATCAATCAAAAGTGAAAAGCTTACTACAAAGTATTGTGCACCAAGACTTTAAAAATATTTTTTTTTTTATGTATAGAAAATACTATGTAACGAACCCATGTATGGAAATATGGACAACCATTTACTACATTAACAGAAAATGAGAGCAATCTCTATAGTAAATTTAAAGTCAACATTCCTTAAATTAAATTACGGAGAATATTTTCCAACATTTTTAAGATTACTGAGTAAAAATTATATAAAAAAAAGGGTTTACCCGTCATTTTCCAAAATTATGTTCTAACAGATAATGTCTCCGTAGAACAACCAATAAATCTTTCAACAGCACTTGCGAAGTGCTTGACGGGCGATGATAAGCGCGTAAATCACCGTTACTGTTTGTTTTGAAAATCCATTTCTCTGTTATTTTTAACTTATATTAAATAATATTTGCTTCAAATCAGATTAATTATACTTTAAATCAGATAATATTCCTCAAATAAAATTTCAGAAAAGTATGTTTTATTTTTGGAAGACTTTTAAAACCGAGAATTAACTTTTGTTTGCAAATGTCTCAAAAATGACCGATATTTATCGATTTTTATCGAGTTTCTGAAAGCGGCCAAAAAGTTGAGATTCCAATCAATGTAATTTCCATTTGAAATACATCAGAATATTTTGTTTACTGAAAATAGTAAATTTAATCATTTAGTCTTCAATTAAAGCTAAAACGAAAGCTTCAAGAATGCTTTTTCCTTTTTAAAAATTCACTTAAAACTTTTGGTATCCATAATTTAGTGGAAGTACCTATTATAGTACTGTATCGATTTCATAGTCTAATTCGGACAGTTTATCCTTAATTTCGATCCCAATATACAACATAAATATACTAAAAATAAATGCCATGGATTAAACATGACAGAGAAAATAGTAACAAAACGGATACGTATATTTAACATCAGAAAGAGACAGTTTAAATTTATTGGACATAGAATGAGGAAAGAGGGCTTGGAGATATTGACACTCACAGAACATATTGAAGGTAAAAGGTACAGAGGAAAACAGCGCACAACCTCACCTTGTGTTAATGGTTGGCATAACAGGAATTAGGAGAGACATCGAAAAGACAAAATTTACTAAGAGCTGCAAAGAACACGAAGTTATGGAAAGCCATGAAGGGAGAAGGCACAGAGAAGAAGAAGAAGAAGAAGAATTCGAAAATTAGAAAAAATACAATAACAAATTAAATAGACAGATTTAAATCGGTTAAGTTTAATCAAACTTCTTTCGATGAATACTTGCTGCCTAAATATACCTTATTTAAATTACACAATAGGGCAACAAAGATACTAACACCCAACCCTTTCATTTACACTATATATATATATATTCGGACTATTGTTTTTTATCAACAACAGCAAAGTTGAGTGCAATAGACTGAATGTAAATAGTGTAAATAATGATAATTCCTCATCCCAGAAATTCAGGCAAAAACCAAAGAGAGACGACACTAGCCAACGACAAGATCAGTCTTCAAGACATTGAAATAAAAAAAAAAGTCATCGACGTTATCCTGAAATCATCCATTACCGCTGACAACTACCAAGAAATACTAGACTACATTTCTACCACAATAGATAAGGAACATATCAAACGTAAAGCAATAATGAAAAAAAAAAAAAGGTTAATAATTTATATAAAGGAAAAATCTACCTTATTTATTCTCCCGGCGAGGTCGCGCTCTTTGTAAATCGTTACACACACCCACACCCACACCCACACCCACACACACAACCAAACACACAAACACATACATATATATATATATATATATATATATATATATATATATATATATATATATTATAAATTAATTGATTTAAAATATGTTTTGTTTTCGCTACACAGTTCTAACCATGTTTCAAAAATGGAAGCTAAAAGCTTCAATTTAATTTGTAATTAAATTAAAGACATTAGTTCCATTTCATCCTCAAAGCGAATTTTGACGTAAAATAAAAATATCTATAAGAACACCGGATTTATATCTTACTGTTCTTTTCTTTTTTATATATATATATATATATATATATATATATATATATATATATATATATATATATATATATATATTCAAGTGTAATGTCAATCGACATCTCCAGCTGCCTTGATCTATCCACTACCCTCATCCTTTCTTCTATCACTCCTATCTGATCTTGCTCTAAATTTTCTGTAACCCTTGCGTCCTAGTGGCTTCCCGCCTTGCTTGGGGTGAAATGCTTAAAAAATATATATATATATATATATATATATATATATATATATATATATATATATATATATATATATATATATCCCTTAGCATAGCATCGTCCATAATTTACCTTAACTTTTCAGTTCGCCTGATATATATTTGTTGCAAAATGTAATCCTTACATTTGCTTTGAGAAAGTCCATCAGAGGATGAAACACGTCGGCTAAGGTAACTTTTCCTTTTGTCTAATATATATTCGGTCTTGCTATATCCAATTCAGTAATCCATGTCGGTAACATAGCAGCAACGTGTAACGGTAAAGTGAGATTCAGATGCCGGATGATAACAAAAAACAATAGTTAAAAGGTTTAAATTAGGAAGAAAAGATTAATTCCTCTAAATAACTAACCATTATTCACCTGAGGAGGGTCGCAAGATCCGAAACCCGCGTAGCGAGATATGCGGAATAAAGTATAAAAATCCACAAAATTTTCTCTTTTCCTTCAAATATATATATATATATATATATATATATATATATATATATATATATATATACACACACACTATATATATATATATATGTATTATATATATATATACACTATATATATTATATATATATACACACGATATATATATTATATATACACACACTATATATATATATTATATATACACTATATATATTATGTATATACACACACTATATATATATTATATATACATACACACACACACACACACTATATATATATATATATATATATATATATATATATATATGATAAAATAAAGAACAAATAGCAAATGTATATCTATCTGACATGTTTCACTTTTATTAAAGCCTTCTCAGAGATTGAGAGAAACCAGACAAAATGACAGTAACTCTGGTATTTTCAATGTTTTGAGGGCCAATTCTCATTGGTCAGTGCATTAAAACAGCAGATAATTCTCTCTATTTATTGGTTTGTGAAGATTCTTGTATGTCTAAGCGAGCATCGGATGGTAACGTGTATTCGTAATTGTGTACGTGTGTCTGTCTAGTGGGAATTCTAATATCTTCACATTTGTGCATTTAGCCATCGTATCGGGGTGTCGATTCATTCTAATCTATGGCTGATCTCTTTAAGTATGTATTCTTTGGATTAGGTAGATATAAGTTAGATTCTTTAAGAATGCATTCAGAGAAATATGGCGATGTAATCTTAGGCGTGTGAGATATATATATATATATATATATATATATATATATATATATATATATATATATATATATATATATATATATATATATATATATATATATATAATATGGCAAAAGGATTTTTTCGTCTGATGCGTTTTGTCCTGTACGACTTCATCGGAAGTCCAGTGCGTGTTCGAATTTCGGTGTCGTATTTTCCAACCTCTGTAAAAACACTTCGCAGATATTTAAACGTTTGCACCTGCTTGGTGTTTATATCTCCAATTTTTAACTCGCATCTTTTGCTTTTTCTACTTCTGATCTCCATAATTTCTCTCTTCTTGCAGTTGGCGGTTAGACACTATTTTTAAAATCATTTCACCCTAAGCAAGGCAATATTACCACTGGGATACAAATGCTTCCTGCGAGTGAATGGGAATAAGAACTCTTTAGTGAAGAGAAAGAATAATAAAAGAACAGGTTTCAGAAAGACAGAAGATGGCGATTGGCATTGCATTTGAATTTAGATTGTAGGTGCCAGCGAAGCATGAAATCGGAATGGTGTCCCACAGGCGAGAAGTGTGAAGAAAAGAAGCTATTAAAATAAAACATACAGTTGCGTCTACCTATTTCATCAGTAAAACGATGAGACCTAGTTGCCAATATAGTACTGCGCTTAAATTCATGCAGTCAAGGCACCAAGGAGGAAAGCTCATGAGAACAATTGTCATGAAAATATCTGTAGAAAAGACAGAGAGAAGCCATGTTACGTCGGTGAGAAAGTGACTGAAGTCGAGATTCCAGGTCAGGATGAAAATAAGAGAACCCTTTAGACATTCCCAGTTATCGAATATGGCAGACGCTTGACGAAGGCTGAAGTATACGGACGGAACACATTACTAACAACAAAGACGAGGAAACCGGTGCGAAAAAAAAGTCAATGTAGATATACCGTATATTTTCGTGTATAAGGCAACCTTTAGATAAGACGAGGTAAAAAAATATAGCAAATTTTCTTGAATTTATCCTATATCTGTAGTATAAGACGACTGCTTATCCATTATATAAAGATGATTTTATTGTAAATATTGCATCCTTAGAAATTAAAAAAAAGACCAAATAACAAAACCCATTCTATATCATGTTTTTTCCTGCACATGTCCCCTACAAGGGAAACCATTGTTTTGTTTACGTTTCATCACGTGATCTCTTGCGAATACTGATTCTTCTTCTTCTTCCTATTCTTCTATTCCTATATCTAAACAGTTACGAACAGCCTGGTGTACTAATGTCCATTTACTTATACTTCATCGATAATCACAAAATAACGCTAATCATATGATAATGTACGATAATAGTACATTCCATTTTTAACATTTTTTTAAAAAAGGATTTTTATTTGAAAAATAAAGGTTGTATGTAAACCTGAGTTGTGTTATCATTTAACACCAAAACGATAATGAATTTTTAATGAAACATGAATATTATGTCATCCTAAATGTTATTACTGACGTGTGTAACACTACCAGGATGATTATTTAAAGTTTAGCAAAAGATAAACGTTGCTGTGAACGCAATCATAACTCAATGTCTACATTTTCTCATCTGAGCTTGCCTGGATACGAGTTGATATCTTTGATATAGAATTATACTTTGAATAGGCAATTTATTATGATTTGTCAGTAATATATAATGTAGAAATGGCTTTATTACTTTTATTATCAGTTTACTTGATAATGTGAATCTTTTCATGTACGTGATTGGTTATCACATTATGGTCGAGGTTAGCTTACCGACAAAAAACAACACTCATAATTTAAGGTTTCTTTTTTTTTTTAGAATTGTAGTATAAAACGACCCCCAATTTTTAAGGGTGATTTTTGGGGTTTAAAGGTCGTCTTATACGCGGAAATATACGGTAGTTATAACGTTCGGCTCAGAAATTCAGACAAAAATCAGTAAGACTGTTATCGTCAAGAATGCTGATAAATGCTATGTTTTTTCTTATATATATATATATATATATATATATATATATATATATATGTATGTATGTATGTATGTATTCTACTTGATTAGAAACACCAGCGGACATTCTCAGCTTATAGGCAAGAGAATCGAGTAGCCTGTAGACAGCACAGTGCATCTGAATTGAAAAGTGATAACATGGGCCGATAACCCCTCAAAAACTATTTGCGTGTTTATAACATCAAAGAGGGCAGATAAGAATTTACAATAAGAATTTACTTTAAACGTCTGGTGCTCCGTGTGCTTTCCGTCTGGGTGGTCGAGCGCGACGTTGTTCAAGAGGGGGTGATGATAGCAATGCTTTTTTGAAATCAGAGTCGAGAGCAAAAAAGGAAAGAAAACAGATTGAAATCGGAGGGTCATATTGATTAAGTGGAAGCGATACTTTTTTTTTTCAGGAAAACAATGAAAGAGTTTAGAGTTCACAATCTTTTCTTTATAGATACCTTCCAGCAAGATATAAAACAATAAAAGCTGTTATGGTGGAGAGATTAAAAGAGTTAAACAGATCCCTTAACAGAAAGAAAAAAAATGGAAGAATTTTCTGGACAGATCTTAGAAAAATCTAGAAAAAAACTTAGTCAGGCATCAAACGAGTCCTGAGATATTTTATCTATCGCTGTTTGCTCGTACATAAGTGCAGCGGTTCATGAGGAAACAAAAAACTACTATTAAAGATAGAGGGTAATAAAAGAATAAGAAAAAGACGGAAGATAACGATTGACATTGCATTTTTATTTTCGAAGATCAAACTTGACTGGAAATAATGAAGCGACAAGTACATCATAAGAAACTGTTAACATCTATCCATTTCAACTGTAAAATGATGAGACCTTACCGCCAATCTAGTACTGCGCTTAAATTCATAAAGTCTACGTACCATAGAGTAAAGTTCATCAGAACAATTACCATGAAAATATTTATAGAAAATAATAATATAATAATTAAATATTATTACTGAAAGTAGAACAATTTCGAATATTCTAAACTTAGTAAAAACTAAGCATCTAGACACAGCTTTTCTCATACTCGCTTCTCAGATGCAGTGGATTGGAAAGCAGGTCGGCACTCGGCGGCCGGGAGTATACCTCAGGTCACCTTTACTTTGCAAAGAGTCCTCCTGGATGTAGACTAACTGTTGAATATTTTAAACTTAGTAAAAATAGAAAATAGTATGTTTTGTTTTGTTTTTTTTATTTTTTGCTCGATGTCACATTTATTCTACTTGTAAGTCCTGCGCGTAAGTTCATAGTTTAGGGACTATAATGGAAAGTAAAATTTATCTTGTAAAATAAATGTGGCACAAGGCCAAAAGACGGGATGGGGAAAGGTCTTATTTTGTCTTATAATTATACTTAGCTAGCCACAATTAATGACCCAAACATACTGCAGTATTCTTTACGCCAAAATATCACATTCTTATTTACCATTCTTACTTACATCCAATGTCTCTATGAAGTCTCTATAAAGAATTACCATATGTACAATTTTGGGGGGTGGGGGAATAAAAGCAACTACATTAAAAAAAAGTTAGAAGTATTACCACGAAAGTATTTATAGAAAAGGCACAGGGAATCTACGTTACGGCGGTGGGAAAGGGACTGAAGCCGAGATGCCAGGTCAGGACCAATAACATTGCAGATTCTTCTTTGAATTTTTTCAGAAATCTCTAAATATATAGCAGGAGCACCAAACCAGATGAGGCAGCAATATTCAAAGCAAAGATGAATGGTAGACATAAATATGTGAGATAGATTTTGGCGAGATCAACTGTCAAGCACGACACAGTGAACCAGGTTTCTTAGCTGTACACTTAGCAATTGATTCAATACATTCTTTCTACTTCATGTCAGCTGAAAATGTTAGACTGAGAAGGCACAGTGAGTCTTAATTTACATTGATTTGGTAACATCAGTTACATAATTTATCGGAAGTCAAATGAAAATAATTAAATATTCTCATAATGCTAAAAGAAATTGGGTACTACTTAAGTTAACCTGGCCGCTCGTAAAAAAACAGGCAAAAATATAAAAAAATGTTTATACGTTCTTTTTATAGATAAATATTGTTTATCTATAAAAAGAACGTATAAACATAAAAAATGTCTTAAAATAACTGTCGGACTTTGTCCATTTCATAATATGTGACGTCATTTTTTTTACACTTGGATACGCATCGAGCAAATATGAATGTATGAGAGAAAATCATGGAGAATTGGGTTTAAAAACATTAAAATCGACCTTGCTAACCGAAAGGCTCCTCTGTGGCTCAATCAGTAAAAGCACATCAGGCTATATGACGGTTCCATATAGAATACAGTTTCGATTCCTGCCGAAGGACGCTTTTTTCCCATGAAAATTTCTCGGACATTCAGGTCGGTAAATGTTGTTAATACTGTTTATTGTAAACAGAGCATTTATCTTTAAGAAGTCAATGATCGATTTGACATTGTGTTTATATTATGAAGAGGACCCCTACTTCTAAAATGGTAAGAAAATCGATATTTTTCGATTCTAACAAATGTCGTGGCTTGAAGAAAGTTTAATGACTGCTAATCTATAAAAAATATTCTCCCCAGCACTTTTTTTAATGTGGACCAGACAATTTCAGCACCACTGAAAATGGTGTTTTGAATATTTTCAATAATTCATAAAAAAAAAAAACAATTCAACAAAATATATTTTTTTTTAATTTATATTGGGCTAAAAACGAAAACACTTTAATAACAAAGGGTTTCCCTTCATTTTTTTTCAATGACGTTTCAAATATAAATTCTAACAGAAACGTCAGTCTGAATTCATCGTCCCATCTTCAAAATATTGGGTTGGTGCATAATTTATTTATGGTGCATATTTATTATGAAAAAAGAAACATAACAATTCAACAATAATATCTTTAAATGATCATTCCGGAGTGTATGATTATCGATACGCATTTTTATAACTTGAAAATAAAATAATATTTTTATTAAAAATAAGTAACCAAATAGCAATTTTTATTAACAAATACCTCGTTTATAAAAACGCTTGATAATTATGCACCAACCCAATAATAACATATTTTGTTTCTGAGGAAGACCAGGGAAAGGTCGTTAAAACCGACGCAAAAAAATATTATTATGGAAAATTTATTCAGTCTTGAACCAACAATTCGTTTCCTTGTACTAAGCAAGAGTAACTGCTTGAAAAAATAACACCTCTTCCTTAACCTTCGTATTTAATAATATATATACAATGCAAAATTGCTGTCCAGTTGTACACATAAATGTGTGTATCATATAAAAAATCATTTTCTCACAAATATGCTGACATGTGTGTGTTTACGTATTACATTTATCTATATATAGCCACATAAATACAATCGTACATACACATGCATACGTTTTTTTTTTTTTAAATAACAGCGTCTTTTAATCATTATTAAAAAAAAAAAAAAACCTAAATTATATCTAATTTAATGTCTATGCATATATAATTACGTTTATAAAGAATTAATAGATTTATTCTTAATCCGGCATTTTTATGATTTCAAAAGTTATTTTAATCGATACCCGCGTTTGATCCATTTTTATTTAAACAGTCTGTATTACGCCTATCGCTGTGCACGCTCGAAAAATCTCAATAAAGAAAATTAGCACTACGACAGAGTTCGAACCTCGACCGGAGTATTTCTGAAGTATAACATTTTTAAAGCTGAAGCCTTTGTAATTCGGTATGAAGCATTACAGAATTAATAACGAATGAAATTAACGGTTTACGTGTCTCAACACTGAGTTTTGCGAAATTACATCACTCTCCAGGCTTTTCTCACGTTTCCCCCCCCAAAAAAAAAAATGGGAGTTCAATAATCGAACAACGCATCGATTTGAAATTGTTGCTCACATTAAACAATGTGTGCAATTTTACAAGACACAGCATCAGTAAGATAAGTAAACAATTAATAGATAAATGACAACCGTAAGTTCTATGTTAACAGTTTCTTTATTCGCATTTCTCGTTTGTGGAACTCTCTTCCGGCTTCTTGCTTTCCAGTCAAGTTTGATTTTCAAAAATTTAAATGCAATGTCAGACATTATCTTCTGTCTTCTTTCAGTTTCCTGTTTTTTCTTTTTTATTGTTCTCATTCCTTAATAACGTGTTTCTTATAATTTCAGTTACGTAACACAGCCCCAATGTTAGTCGTTTGTTTCCATTGCTTTGGGTGAAATTATTAAATAACAATATATACTATGAAATGAACTAAATCCGACAATTATTTTAATATATTTTATTGTTACATAATATTTATATAGACACAAATATTTAAGCAAATGATCTGTTTATAATAAATAGTATTAACAACATTTACCGGCCTGAATGTCCGAGAAATTTCATAGAAAATATGTGTCCTCCGACAGGAATCGAACCTGTATCCTACACGAAAGCGTCATATAGCCCTACGTGCTATACCATTTTAGCTTCGAAGGAAGCGTCTGGTTAGCAATGTCAAATTTGCTGCTTTTAAACTACAAACTTCTCATGGTTTCCCTCGAAATTCGATTCCTGTCGGAGGACATATTTTCTATTAAAATTCTCGAACATTCAGGCCGGTAAATGTTGTTAATACTATTTATTAAAACATTTGTGAACTTTGTGACTATATGAATAACATCTAACAATATATATATATATATATATATATATATATATATATATATATATATATATATATATATATATATATAAGACATTTTTTATGTTTATACGTTCTTTTTATAGATACAAATATTTAAGTAAATGCTCTATTTATAATAAACAGTATTAACGACATTTACCGGCCTGAATATCCGAGAAATTCTTATAGAAAATATACGTCCTCCGACAGGATTCGAGCGTGTATCCTATACGGAACCGTCATATATATATTATATATATATATATATATATATACAACAATCAGAAGCAAGGCACACTATGTAAACTTGCCGACAATACCTGTGTTGTTTTCAAGACATCATCTGGAGTGAATAGGCACATGGTTGGACACAGGTGAGTTGTAGGGCATGTAGATCCTATCAACCCAATTAATGGTACAGTGCTTATCTGTCATAGATGCCAGATATCTAAGAAATCAAATGGGAGTCTCAAGTGTCATTGCAGGGGTCATGGACGCATAAATGAGAAGGAAGCCATCAAAATATATATATATATATATATATGGTGATTGCTGCATCATACTCGGTTGAGAGTTTTCCACTCATATATATATATTAAGAAATGGACAAAGTCCGACAATTTATTTATTAAAGACATTTTTATGTTTAACGTTGTTTTTTATAGATACAAATATTTAAGTAAATGCTCTGTTAATAATAAACAGTACTAATAACATTTACCGGCCTGAATGTCCGAGAAATTTTCATAGAAAATATTCGTCCTCCGACAGCAAAAGTAGGAGGAAAAATATTATCTATTATTCTGTAATTCACACCAGAAAAAGAAAATACAAATTCTTGTTATTTAAGTCAACACGTGTCTTTATTGGTGTTATCGTTGTACGTTTATGCATTTTAATTTCTGTCACTAATATCTACCCCATTGCAGTCAGCAAATAATAACAACGTGGGAAATAATGCATCCTTACTTACCTACCTTGTTACAGGTGTGTTGAAAGTAGTTAAAAAAATAGGAAGACTCTCACTCGAATTCCAGCCGGGTTCAACACGAAAAGTTCGAATAAACGCTCCTAGTATTCAAATATACATCTTAAACTGTCAAACATGAAGAGAAAGTAACAACACCTAAAACAACACCCCACCTTTGAAAATTGGTAAAGAAGTGGCCGAAAGAGTTTGGAACAATGGACAATACGGACAATTTTTGCACTGCCTTACTCTCACTAAAGGGAAAAAACGTAAGAATGCTGGAAAAGCTAAATAAAAATTAATTAAATGTTTATGTTTATATACTCTTCGAGAAAATATGAACGTTCGAGGGATGTCATGGAAAATTGTAGTTTAAAAGTAGTAAAATCGACCATGCTAACCAGACGCTCTTCTGTAGCTAAACTGGTATAGCACGTCAGGATATATGACGGTTCCGTGTAGCTTACAGGTTCGATTCCTGTAGGTGGACACATATTTTCTATGAAAAATTCTCGGACGTTCAGGCCGGTGAATGTTGTTAATACTGTTTATTATAAACAGAGCATATACTTAAATATTTGTGTCTATATAAATAACGTATAATATAATATATATATATATATATATATATATATATATATATATATATGAGATTTCTTGAAGATAAAGCAATAAACATCTAACATAAGTCAGACAGAAATAAAACTATTAAACGCAATAAAACTTTGTCACTTCAGCAATGTCGAAAACTTTAAAGCTGAAATTTACTCAAGAAAATAATATATAATTACTTCTATAAATAAATGCTAAGAAAAACAGAATCCTGAGAAAAAAAAGTGACAGTTGATGCGTAGATATGAGTTCTTCTATGGCCGTGGGTATATTAGTACTTTCACTTGCTTATATATGCGTATGTTGTTTACTATTGCATGAATATTAACTCGCGCAGCTGTGTTAAATGATCTCAGAATTCAGAAAAACATACTAAAAACATACTAAAAAAAAAAAAAAATCAAAAAACAAAACCAGAATCATCCGCCACTTTTGATTGATAGTTAAGTGTGTGCTTCTATGGCAGGTGTCTTCTTACTCTAATATTAGCATGTAGGTTGGGTATGACATTCAAATTAACGTTAGTTTTGTGAAAAGGTTTAATAAATACATCGTGTGATCTTCCGTATTTGATTAATAAGGACGGAGTTGATTATGGATATCCACTTAGTCGGTTTTTTTTTAATATTTCGGAATTGCCACGAATTTTTCAGAAGAAATAGTGTATTGGTTTTTTAGGGTATTCTTTATCAAGAGAACCTAGTCTATGCTGTTATTTAACCGATAGAAATGGTGTAGAAAAGATGGATTTATAGCTTTTCCAAGGGTATTTATGCAAAGAGTAGTTAGAACGTTCGCGTTCTGACCATGAAACCCGGGTTCGAATCTCCCCATGTTCGATTTGTCAGGAAGGAAACTTCTTGATGTTATTGGATTGGAGGGGTCGATCTCAGGGTGCGGCACCTTTGGAAAGTTCCTGAAAACAATACCACGGTTTGACAAAAGCCTTGTGAGTGACATTGGGTATACGGAACCATCGGGTGCCGTCGATAGCTGTGCTAGCACGAGGGCTTGAGTGTGCTGGCCTTGTTCAGATTGTTGATCACGTTAGGTAACACGCTCTTTCCCAGAAACTGTAACTAAAGGTCTGCCCAGCATAGTTGTAGTATAAACCACAGGTGGGCTCTGTGGGTGGTGAGCAAACAGAAATGTACCTGAGCGAGCGTCTGCAATAGGGATTGGCTAGCCGCCATAGTAGTCCGGTATCCTTGAATACGAGTGGCCAGCTATAACGTAACTAACGAGACGGAAAATTTGAACTAGGTCGTCAATTGTACAATTGCTCCGATAAACCTTATTCTGCTTGTACATAAGATCCATGACTAAAATCTTCTAGAATTACGAAGAGCAGATGGGGTATATATTCTAACCTTCCAGTATTGACAGCCTTAAAAACTCAGTAAAGGCCTTATCAAAATTTTGTATTCAGCGTTTTTTTTCTCTTTCTACTCCACCAGTGTATCGGCTGTCAATAAAAAAAAAAAAAACGCCAAATACAGGGTGTCCATAAAGTTCGTGTACACTTTAAAAAATTATAACTTTATTTGTCTTTGCGATAGAAATAATCTGTAAAAAATGTTATAAAGTTTATTGTACCTAGTTTTAAGTATAGCTAAAATAACTAATGTGATTTCGGGCATTACTGTAAATCAGTTGGCAAATGTTTTCCGTGAACTGCAAAATCGTATTACCCTTTGTATTGCTAATGATGGAGGACATGTGGAAAAAAAAATAAAATTTCAATAAAACCTTAAAAAATATAGATTTACTTCTTTCTAATCCTTTTTACAAATTATTTCTATCGCAAATATGAATAAAGCTATAAATTTTTTAAAGTGCAAACGAACTTTATGGACACCCTGTATTTCAGATTTGAAACATACTACAGTATTTCTATCATATAATTAGTGATTATATTTTCTACACGTTACAAAATAATCAGTACTATCGATCACAAATTACAATTAACAAATTAGTTACGTCTCATTCGTCAAATGGTAATTAGCATTAGAAACATTTGGCATTCATTGATCAAACAGCCAGTGTTACTTTCGGGTGAAATGTATGTGTTGTAGCATACCTACGAACGGTAATGGGTATGTCCTCATCCACATAAGTACAGTAGTAAATACTGTATGTTGGTCTGCATTCAGAGATTCGTCTCCAGCTGTGCTGGTCAAATTCTCTGCCTCCGAGCAGAGAGGATCCCCAGACGAGGCTATGTCGAAGGACAGAATCTCGTCTCGGGAAATAGCTACCCGAATCCGTTTTATACGCGGTCTACGGGGAATTTTTGGCCGAGCCTACAGGGCTCGGACACCTCACATTAAATTCGGCTTTGTGCTACATCCGACAGCATTGGGCGGTTGGTAGATATCCTGAAGTTGGAGATTTGTCTCCAGCTGTGCTGGTCAAACTGGATCCCCAGACGAGGCTATGTCAAAGGGCAGAGTCTCGTCTTGTCTCGTCTCGGGAAACAGCTATCCAAACCCGTTTTATACGGGGTCTACAGGGAATTTTTGGCCGAGCCGACGGGCTCGGATACCCCACATTAAATTCCACTTCTGACCGCGTGGGACGGTCGGTAGATATCCTGTAGTTGGAGATTCAATGTGGAACTCACTTGACTCACTTCTAGAAGTTGACTACTTCTACGCGCCGCAGGCGAATCTTATATGTGTTGTTCTTGTCCTAAGTATTATTATTATTACCTTCGTTTGATTATTCTATTCAGTAATCTTCCCTAGGTTAGAACAGTATGAAATCTTTTTATTAAAACAATTTTTCACGAAAATACATTTCTTAAGTCCAGTAACTTTTATTTCTTTTTTTTAGTATTGATGAGGGTTTCCTTCCTAACCTTTTGTTTGAAGTGATACGGAACGTCAACATTTTGATTATGTCATTATTTTCTCTTCGAGTTACTTGTGTTAACAATTATAGTTGTTGCCGCTGCTGGTAGTTCTCAAGTTATGTGGTTTCTGTTATTTGATACAGTTCTTTGTTTGCGACTGTGTAGCGCCAGCCCACGATGTTCGAAGAAGGATAGTCCTCGTTAAAATCTATATACTCCATTCTCTCTATGCCATTTTGAACACTTGATTAAGCAGTTCAATTTTCCTGATCAAAGAATGTTATGAATTCGCTTAGCTATTTTTTAAGATAAAATCAATTTGGTTATATCATGGTTTAATCTTCTACGGGTTGTAACAGCAAAATTGTCTAAATCGTGCAAGAGCCTGGGATAATTGTCCATCCCACAAATTTTTAATATCTAAAACCCACTAAACTAATTGAGTTTATTTTTTCTAGGTTTTCATATAAGACATTTAGCCATCCAGACACCATTTATCGTAAGAATCACTGAAAAACCTTTTGTATTATTCAACTAGAGAGAGAACAGGTTAAAAACATTTTTTGTCTTCCCAACTGAGCAATGGTGAGACAAAAAGACCATCCAGGTATGGCACCAACATTCATACTCTGGCTTCCATCTTCAAAATCCATTCAAGAATCATAAAGAGAACGGTGAATAAGTTTAAAGAAGAGAGGACAGTAGCGAGGGAAATTGGATCAGGAGGTCACAACAGCAAGAGGGGTCATCATTTCAGCTTAGAGCCAAATACATACTTATTGTCCAAAGTAGAGGCCAATAGTGTTGTACAAGCCTCGGAGAATTCCAGTAAGATATCTTTAATCATTTCTAAGATAGAACGGTTCAAAGCTTAATCTAACAATTGCACAATTTTGCTGTTAGACCAGGTATAAATGAAAAATCATACGTTTATATATATATATATATATATATATATATATATATATATATATATATATATATATATGAAACACTATGCATATATATGTGTGTGTGTGGTGTTTCGTGTATATATATACATATATATATATGGTGAGACAAAAAAAGATCCTCAGACCTTCAGTAATGGTACCAACATTCATACTCTGTCTTTCATTTTCAAAATTCATTCATGAACGATCAAAAGAACGGTGACTAAATTTTAAAAAAGAAGGAGCAGGAGGTCACAACAGCAAGAGGGATCATCATTTCAACTTGGAGCTAAATATATTTTATTGTTCAAAGTAACGTCCAATAGTTTTATAAAAACCTCGGAGAATTCCAGTAAGATATCTTTAATCATTTCTAATATACAACGGTTCAAAGCTTAATCTAACAATTGGACAATTTTGCTGTTACACCGGTTGTTGTAAGTTCTATTCACTTTGTCGCTGCTGCTGTTAGAAATGTCCACGTGATGGTTTTTTTTTTTATTTTGAAGACTGGCACCGTGTCACCTGGTTACATGAGTCATATTCCCACACTTTTGTTCAGACGATCGAATTGGTGATTGAAGAAGATCTTATGACGTTATATAGATTCATTCTCTTATCGGGATAGTGTGAAATCTGGTGATGAATCTGTAACAATATAGGGTGTGTTCATAAGGGCCACACCTGAAACTGGAGTCTGTTTTGACATCGGAGGACTACGCAGATATTGCTTCAGACCATTTAAATCCATTTACGTTCGTCATATTTTCCTCTGATGATGATGGTTTATTCCAACAAAATGGCGCAACTCAGCCTTTGTGCACGTGACACGAAACAATTTCCAGAAACTTGACGGTTATCAATTAGACACTGCACTTTCAAACTTTAATACCATGCTCTGGAACATATTATAGACCTCATTAAATTTCCTGTACTCACAAGCAAAAAACAATATTGGATACGGCCATTAACAAATGCCAAAGTAGATATATTCACAAAATGCCCCAGCACCTCATGGACTCCGTAGCATGTTACGTAGCCACTGTTAGGAGGAGGTACGTGTTGCTGTCTCTAATTTGGCTCACTTTAGTATATATATATATATATATATATATATATATATATATATATATATATATATATATATCATCCACAGACAGACGGTTTCGATGTTTCACAGTTCTTCAGTGTGGCTAGACGCCCGACTGCTTCAAGCCGGGATCGAAACCCGACCGATTTGACATCAGTCAGATATCTTACCTCTCGTAAGATATCGTCGCACGGCAGAGAAGAAGGGGAATTTCAACGTTTTTTTCTATACGAAATATGCCAGCGGCACGGAGAACTCAATTCGTACTTGAAGAGTATTTCAGTAATAGCAGTAAGAGCCGCTGTTTTTAAAAATCTCCTTTCTCTCGAGAACAGAACTGGATCCATAGCGACGAGTCTCTTTCATAACAATAAAATTAACCCGTTCCCTAAATCTAAATAAATAAACTCCAAATTCTCTCTGTGCATTCGTATCTCTGAAGCTCTTCTGACTCGGACCACATTTGCTCTATATAGACATATTATAACTTTTTGAAATCAGGATAATTCCGTGATTTTAAAAGATTTTTTAAAAATTTATATTGACTTAAAGGTAACATAAAATCTTTGTGAATTTAAAACACAATTCTTTTAAATTTAATCTAAAATACCTCCAAAACATTGTAAATTGAGGAAATCATTTTTATTTCTAAAAAATGTCAAGGAATCAGAGTTAATGACAACTCAGGGCCTCATAGAGTCAGAATAACGCAGGAAAATATTTTGTAAAATCAGATGCCCTAAACTTGCACCAAACGATTATTACATTTTTTGATCGCTACAAATAGATTAGATGGAAGAAATTATCTCTAATAAAAAAACAGATTAAAGCGTTCAAGGATTTTTCGTTTCAGAACCATTTTAATCAAAAAGTATCGAAGACATGCCCGACAAGTGACAATAGGTCATTGCAAATAATGATGAAATATAATTGAATAAAATATAAATGTACTTTATTTTTAAGAATACACAAACTAATCGTGCATATATATATATATATATATATATATATATATATATATATATATATATATATATATATATATATATATATATATGGCCTGAAGATTGCGTTCAAGCATGAAAAATAGTGTCACCGCTCGATGTTGGCCTTAGTGTCCACTTTTATATTTACAAACACTTTATCACTGATATTTATCATTTTAACCCATAAATATAGCACACCTTAAAACTATATTTTACCAGCTGACGACTGTAAAACAACAGCATCAACATCTAAGTGCTCACATGAAACTGTAAGACGTGGAAAGCAGTAGTACCTTTTGTAATTCTTTACACACACACACACATATATATATATATATATATATATATATATATGTTATGTGTGTGTGTGTGTCTGCTGCGCGCATGTGTGTGTGTGTGTAATGCTTGGTTGGTTGATTTTGTTTAGCGATATATCAACCTCTGTGGTTTATTTAACACCGAAATCTAAATCTTTTGAATACAATTTTATAGCTTCAGCTAAATATGTTACGGATGCGATTGCATGCCTTCAACTACAAATAAAAAGTATTGTTAATATTTTTACTACAAAAATGTATTTTCATACTTTCATAGTGTTTTGCTTTATTTGAGCTGGGGCCCTAACGTGTGCCATCAACACGAATCATGATAGAACTGTCAACAAGAGTAATTAAGAGGTGGTTTCCATGCTCCTCAAAACCTCTAATCTCCCAATCTGAGGACTTGCTGCCGGGTGTAGTTTATCTTCGTACCCAGGATTCTGTGTGTGTGCGTATGTGTGCGTGTGCGTCTATTTGAATGTAATAAGATATTTTATTCCGTCCAGTATTTTATTTCATTTCCGTCCAGACCAAATACTGACAAATCATTTTGGGAAGATTGCGTTCTGCTATTTTGCAAACGTAGAGAGCGTATTCTCTTGATTCGAAAATCAGCATAAAAAAAATACTAGCTCTCAACTTGATTCAAACGTCGACAATGGTGCTAGCAGTAAATATGCAACTACTGCAACCACCAAGCAGCGATATATATATATAGCGAGAGAGAGAGAGAGAGAGAGAGAGAGAGAGAGAGAGGAATCAAATAAAATAGAGAAAGAGTGATAGAGAGGGAAGGAAGATATACTACATAAATATTTGCTTGCCTAAATTATGCATAATGTATGAATATAAATGTGTGGGTGTGTATATGTGCTTTGATTTGTACAAAAGAAGAAAGTGTGTGTATCTATTCAGTTAGCGTTGTCTACGTTCTTGTAGATATGACAAAGGGAGCATTGAGCTTATATTTATAATTTCATCGTTTGATCCTTTTTAGATTCAATCATGGTGAACAAGTTTTTTAAAAAATGAAAATGCAAGCATATGGTTGTGAATATGTTTAATACTTTCTTTTCAACGTGAATGACTTGCAATATGCTGCCGGTCGATTAGGAAAAAAATACATGAAAGTACTTCTGTTAGTCGCAAACGAAATGCAAAATGAACGCGTAAAAACACAAAACTGAGACCAAATAATGGATAAAATTATCATACTAGGAAATGAATTATTAATCAACAAATATGTTTTCCGTATTTTTTTTATTTTTTTTACATTGTGAAATTGTCTGGACCACAATTATTTCTTTTCATTCTTTAAGGAAAGAAATTTCTTCTTTGAAAATGTAAAAATTGATAATTAGTTTTCAAAATCAGTTTCTAATTTTCCATGTGCTCCTGACCACGTAAGTTCAATTCCACGTGATTCATGTGTGTTAATGAATTCGTTTATGCGTATTCTAGTTCGTCTTTATGTGATTTTTCTCATTATGTGTACAGCTGTGTATGCATTCAGATAGATATGAACAAACTAAAATAGATAGATAGATAGATAGATAGATAGATAGTCAGTCACATATTATGAAATGGACAAGATACATGACTAACCAGGCAGATTTTTCCCCCAGTAGGTTGCCATTTCTTTCTACGGTAGACCACTTGCCATCCAAAGCTATAGAACCCGGTCTGTCGGGCTATTTACTCATAGCTGGCAGGGGGAGAAGAGGATTCATACCTTTCCCAAAAGTATTAGCACATAAGTGAATGTAATGGATTCGAGTGGAATTTGTAAGTCCTCAAACCGGGCCGCTATCCATTACCCCAGTGTGTGTGTGTGTGTGTGTGTGTGTGTGTGTGTGTGTGTGTGTGTGTGTGTGTGTGTGTGTGTGTGTGTGTGTGTGTGTGTGTGTGTGTATATATATATATACACTGCGTGCCAAATTATTATCGAGATAATTTTTTTCTAATATTTCAAAAACCGTCCTATCAATTCACAAAAATTTTCACACAACGTTGGCAGTACTGACCTTCGCAATCACTAAAGTTTTCGTACTGATCTGCGCAATGTAAACAAACTGGCAGGTCAGTATTGCCAACGTTGTGTGAAAATTTTGTGGAATTGATAGGACGGTTTTTGAAATATTAGAAAAAAACTTATCTCGATAATAATTTGGCACGCAGTGTATATATATATATATATATATATATATATATATATATATATATATATATATGTGTGTGTGTGTATATATATATATATATATATATATATATATATATATATATATATATATATATATATATATATATATATATACACACATATATAAGCTCTATTATGAGGAACAGTGATCAAATTTCAGGGATAGCGTGTATGTAGGTATAAACAGTGTGGACACTGCACAATTAATACTGCATGATGATTAAAAGTCTCAATCCTTAACCGATCATCAGATCATGTGTTATTACTCTTTGTGTGGGCTATAAATATAGACCACTGGTGGCTCATGGGAAGTAGGGAAAGAGAGAATCAGTTTTTGTTTTTGTTTCGTTTTCTGTTCTTTTCTTTAGGACACATTTTTACGGATTATTTATAATCCAGACCTTGAGTTAGTTTATTGGATACATTCTTATTTTATTTTATTTCATTTTTATTTCATTCATTTAATTTTGTTTCTATTTCATTTATTTATGTATTATTTTTTATACTTTATTCTGCTTTAACGTTTGGTATTTGAAATAAACTTTATCAGTTTTATTTTATGGGTTATTAGTTGCTTAAGCTTTTGTGAATATGGCGAATGTATACTTGAATATAATGAAATTGTACTTCATTGCTTTAAGAATAAATTTGATAAACAAAAACGTGAATTATTTATGGCTCAACCTAATATTTTGACAGCAAAAATGAAACGGTGATTACTTCTTTATCCTTTCGTTATCGACGTGTTAAACGTCTAGACTGATCTCAGTAAAAGTGGGGTGTAGAATACACATCAAATCCTAAGCTTGAACACAATTTAGCAAAATGAAAAAACACCGGTTTGTTAGGGTTCGCTTTGTTTTAAATCCTTTTAATCAGAGATTTGTTTTAAATCCCTTTAATCAGAGATTATGGTTCTTCTTCCTTCTTTTATGTGCCGTATCCCTTCAGAATATGAGAAAACATGGCTCTCCACAACTTCCTATCCGTTTTAGCTTTAAGCAATGTTTGTCCGCTTACTACCCTTCCCTGTCCTTGTTCTGCTTAAAGTGTGTTACTCGATATCTCCCTCTGCTCCTCTTGCCTTCATTATGTCCCGTGGGTGTCAAATTCTCCAAGCCCGCTTTCCCCATTATGTGTTCTAGAAATGTTTCTGATTCTAAGTGAACTTTCTGTTTCCTTTTACCATAAAGCGTCCTATGTAGTATGCGTATCACCCCATATCATACCATAATAATATTTGCAGTGTAAGGATGGCGTGAGGTGTCCTCCTGTCCATTGAGCGAAGATACAGCCCCAATGCACCTGAGGAGCCGTAGATATATAAAAAACAACTGGAAAGGCAGGAAGAGCAGTCTCTCATATATCACACACGATAATGTAAGGTCCAGATTTCAATGTGGGTCCAGGACCGCATGCACACATAATTGTAGACAGTAATGAACGAAGTCTGGACTTGAATACACTGTAATATTACGTATGAGAGATTCAGTCAGTCATGCACGACGAAATTTCGTTATATTTATTGCTCAAATGTTCTGTCCATGGTATTCTTAGTATATTTTTGCAGAACCCCATATCTGCTCTCTTAAGATTTCAGTCAATGGTTCTTCTATGATTCGTGTCCTTCCAGGGCGTTGGCGATCATGGCTCTCCACAATTTTGTCTTTTTTGTCTCTCCTAAATTCTGTTCTACCATCCATTTACTGAAACTCGCAAGGCAGCTTATAGGTTTTTTTTTCTTTGTCTCTCTTGTTTTCAATCTGTCCTGTGAGTATCACATTTTCCAAGCCCTATTTCCTCTTTATGTGCCCTAGAAATTTCATTTGTCTCCTTTTTGTTTCCATTATCTCTAAAACGTTGTCGTTGCTCACATATTCGGCCCATGTTATTCTAAGTATATTTCTGTAGAATCACATTTATGTTGCTTCAAGTCTCGTCTTCATCTGTGAGATTGTCCAACACTCACTGTCATATAGCAGAACTGATATTACGTAACAGTTCAGTATTTTTTTTTGTTGTTTCTATCGAAATTTTCCTGTTGCATAATGCTCTGCTTAGCTTTTGGAATGCTTTTTTCACTATCCCAATACGCCTTTGGATTTCAGTGCCGCACTTTCTGCCGTCGATTAAAACACTTCTCAGATATTTGCACTGTTTTACTTGTTTGATTTTGGTATCTTTTGCAATTCGCATGTTGTGCTGTTCCATTTGCTAACAACCTTGCATTCAGTCTTCTTACAATTGATGTTTAATTCTTTCTTCTCGCTTTCCTTCACTGCCTTCTGTAGTTCTTGTAGCTTCCTTTTTATGTCTTCTATTAACCCTGTGTCATCTGCTTATTCTCTCAGAATCACCTCGCAGGATATATTGAATAAGTCCGGTGAGAAGATACACCCTTGTCTCACACCCTTTCTAGTTTTGTGTATTTGCTTAATATAGATTCTGGATTATTCTAATTTTCTCCCCAAATGTGTCCATCTTCTAATGTGCAATTTCGCCAATTCCTTCCTTTCGCTTGAAAATTATCATAAATAAATCTCCAGATATCAATAACTAATATCTTAGAACGACTTAATGTTAATAGTTATGTCTTCTGTTTTTGTACAGGAAATATTCGGTATTCATTTACCGAAGAATTAACGTTAATGTTGGTTGAAATTTTTAAAACAGTTGTTTAGAAAATAGACTTCGCAAGTCCATTAACTCTTTTTAGTATTGGTGTCAGTTTTCTTTCTAACCTTTTGCTTAGAAATTCAACAGCTTGATAATATCATCATTTTCCTTCGGTGTTAAATGTGCTTAAATTTCATTTGTTGGAAGTGTTCAAGTGATATGATTTTGTTGTTATATAAAGTTCTTCGTTTGTGATTCTGTAGCGCCATTCTATAAGACTTGATGAATGGTTGTCTTTTTTAACATCTAGAGGATTCATTCGCTTGAAGCCATTTTCAATCATTTCTATGCGAAAATATTAGAATATAGTTAATTGTTTAGACATTTTTAAACGAGTTGTACGCTGTGTATGGCATCCATAGGAAAATCTAGATCTAACGTGCCTATAATTCTTCTTTTGTAGTATAATGCATTGGTGTAATTTCTTTGACAGAGTATCGATATTCGATGACTCGAAGATTTTTTTTTCGACTTAACACCGACTGCTTTCATTTCTAATCTTTACGTGTCAACACACTTGTGATGGATGCCTTGCAAAAACGCACCTAAAAAGGAAGGAGTTTAATATCAAGCGACGCTAGCGGCTATTTTGATATTCATTTCTGATAAATATACAAAACTTTGGCATAAACAAAAAGGGAAGTAGCTGCTGATGCTCGATACCATGTTGATTTTAGCTAATCTTTCATTGCTCCAATCTTATTTCTACAAGAATATACAATTTCGAGTAGAATAAATGGGACATCTAGCAAAAAATAAAAAATAAAAAAACAAAACAAAACATACTATTTTCTGTTTTTTTACTAAGTTTAAAATATTTAACAGTTAGTCGACATCCAGGAGTACTCTTTGCAAAGTAAAGGTGACCTGAGGTATACTTCCGGCCGCCGCGTGCCGACCTGCTTTCGAATCCACTGCATCTGAGAAGCGAGTATGAGAAAATCTGTGTCTAGATGCTTAGTTTTTACTAAGTTTAAAATATTCGAAATTGTTCTACTTTCAGTAATAATATTTAATTATTATATTATTATTTTCTATAAATATTTTCATGGTAATTGTTCTGATGAACTTTACTCTATGGTACGTAGACTTTATGAATTTAAGCGCAGTACTAGATTGGCGGTAAGGTCTCATCATTTTACAGTTGAAATAACTACATGTAATCGTAAGTTCTATGCTAACGGTTTATTCTCTTGCACTTATTGCTTGTTATCTTCTGTCCTCTTAATTCCTGTTTTATTTTTTATTTTTCCCTCTCTTTAATACTGTTTTTTTCTCATATTGTCTCACATTCAGTAATCTTTTGCGTCTTAGTGGCTTTATTGCCTTGATTGTGGTAAAATGATTAAAAAAGCTATCTGCGGATATTCACGATTGTGACCCAATTCACAGATAACAAAACTGCTTTAATTTAATCATCACAGAAAATCTTCTTATGCCTGCTATCAGAATGGCTGATGCTAACTTCCAGGAAAGCAACATCTTGCGTCAGCTTGGGTCTGACGTTTTCCACTGGCATGAAGTGGAGCGACTATATCGAATCTACTGCTACGTCTACTACTGGGATAGTTGTTTCGCTGTGTCGTGCCAGAATATTTTCCTTTTCAGAATCCATCTTACACATTTTTCGATCTACCATATCTGCTCGACAAATTCCAAACAAGGGTCTGTAAAATATTTTCAACTTCAGTCACTTTTCCACCGCCGTGACGTGACTTGAATTAAATAGACCACGTGACCATAGAGGAAACGCATATGTGTAGGAAGTAGCTGACGACTAACGATCTCTATTTCTAGTCTATCCTCTGTTACTATACGGACCGCTATTCTCTACTCTATTCACTACACTATTTCTCTATACGGATTACTATTCGAGCGAGTATTATCGAGCAAATACTATTAGCGCGAGTGATATTCGAAGGCCTCTGAAACCAGTATTGTTCAACAGCGTACTATAAGTTGTATCGGTGATTACAAAGTCTCTACTACAACTAGCATTACGAAAGTGACAATGCGTATTTGTTGACATCACAAAAGTAGCAACGACTGTCTATTGAGTCACAAAAAAGACAATGTAACATTTTAATACCACCAAAACAAAACTGCTTCCATTTACTCATCACAGAGAACCTTTCCTGCCTGCCATCGGCATGAAATGGAGTGACTATATCGAATCAACTGCTACATATACTTCTAGTAAAGTTGCATCACTGTGTCATGCCAAAATATATTCCTTTTCAGAATCCGTCTTGCACTTTTTTCGTCCGTGCATTAAATACTACTGCCAGATTTGGCCTGGTGCTTCTGTTGTTCATCTTGAGGTTCTTGACAAAATTCAAAGAAGGTTCTGAAATGTAATCGATCCTGAACTGGTATAGAAACATCAGTCACTTACTCACCGACATGACGTGTCTTCCCACTGTCTATTCTAAAAAAAATTTCCTTAGTGCCTCTGCAGCTTGAAATTAAGCGTGCTACTAGGTCTACACGCAAGCCAACAACCTGCCGCTGAGTGGCATGCCACTAGCGTTTATCGCTGGTGACCCGCTGTCGGACCGCCGGCGTTTTCGTCTCGGCAATTTTAACACTGGTGGACCTCTAGAGGCCCGCAGGTGGCCTGCAGGTGGCTGCCACCAGTGAACCGCTGGCATGTAGGGATTTTACTGTTGAACTAGCTAGATGCAACTGTATGTCCTATTCTCGTAGTTTCTATTCTCACGCATCTCACCTGTAGAACTCCATTCTGATTTCTTGCTTCCCTGCCACCTACAATCTTCAAAAATTTAAATGCAACATCAATCGTCATCATCTGTCTTCCTGAACTCTGTCCCTTCATTGTCCTTTTCCTCACTTCTCGCTCATTCATTCCCTGTGCCACTCTGCACCCTAGTGGCATTATCACCTTTCTTGGGGTGAAATAATTAAAAAAAAATCCAAAACACAAGGAATCAGTGAAAGAATAAATGCATAAAAATAACGTTCTGTTATTTCAAATTTAATCAGTTACGAAACTGCGGCTTCTAACTTTGAGAGGAAATGCTTTACACCGATACGTACCGTATACACTCATGTAACGCGTGAACTCGCGTATCGTGCGACCCCCAAAGTTACACTTATAAAAATGATTTTATTTTGTTTCTCGTGTATCATCCAAGTTCCTTTTTTGAGAGACCAAATTACAATAGACTAACCTATTTTCCTCTATCTCTTTATCCCATCTCTTCTTTAAATAAGTTAAAAAAGTAAAAGAGAATGATAAAAGTATCGTTAGTAACGCTATGCCCGTTGCGGAAACGCGTCCAGCCATAAACAACCGAACGAGAAACAGCTAAACATCTTATAAACGTAAACAATGGAAAAGACACATATTCGCTATGTTTGTATTTTATAATACGATACTAATATGTGAATATTACATCGCTTTTATTTCCTGAAGAAGATCGAAAGTACTTGGAAATAAAATAAAATAAAATAAAAGCGATTTTCAGTTATAGCACATTTCTCACATCATTTAATTGCAATACACGGAAGGTTATTCGTGAGTATGAACGGATTATATTAAAAATAAGTAGACATAATTTCTATATATATATATATATATATATATATATATATATATATATATATATATATATATATATATTTATACGTTATTTTTTATAGATTATACATATTTAAGCAAATGCTCTGTTTATAATAAACAGTATTAATTACATTTACCTGCCTGAATGACAAAGAAATTTCGTAGAAAATATGTGTCCTTCGACAGGAATCGAACCTGTATCCTACACTAAACCGTCATTTGATTCGATGTGCTATACCATTTGAATAAAGAGGATGCGTCTGATTAGCGAAGTTCAAATTACTGTTTTTATACAACAAATTTCCCACGATTTTTCTCGAACGAGCATATCTGCTCGTATCGTATCTTAACGTAAACAATTGAAAACATATATTATGAAATGAAGTCCGACAATTATTTCAATATATTTTAGATTTATGTTATTTTTATAGATACAATTATTTAATTATTTGGTACATTTCATATAATATATATATATATATATATATATATATATATATATAACTAATCAATAATAAATAATGAGTAAATAATTAACAAACAATACTATAAAATAGTTACAAATAACCTCATTCGGACCCATAATTATCTCAAATCAGTAGAATAATTTGAATCTTAATCGTTAGCTCCAGCACAATAACTGTCATCAGGATAATATAATAGACGTTACTACCCATAATATAGCATTCACCAGCATATATATATATATATATATATATATATATATATATATACAGTCGAGCCAAAACGCAACATACATAGCTTGAAGATGTTTTTACATGGTCTATCACGAAAACAACATATTTAATAAAGTAAATAAACCCGCTATTTGTGTAAAATGCGTTTATGACCTGTCTATATTTCTGAGATGAGGTATTATGTACACTATTTACATTATTCGGACTATTGTTCTCATCTTTGTTGCCATATTGCCTTTTACTTCTTCTTTCTACATGTCCCCCTAAGCAACACCTGAAGATTTAATAGGAGTAAATAGATTCATCCATTGTTCGGTCCATACTCCTTCCAAGTATTTTGAACATGAGTAGAAGTAGTAGTATCCCTTATTTACATTATTCGGACTATTGTACTCATCTTTGTCGCCATATTTATCACGTTTCGGCCGTTGTACGCTCCGGCCTTCTTCAGGTGGTTGGAATGTCAAACTGAACCCTTTATTTCGCTAGCTGGGGTAGACTGTTCTAGTTTCATGTGACATGTTTAATTGATGTCAGTCATCGGTTATCTCCTGCTTAATTTCCCTCTCCAAGTTCTCCACTGCCTTATCCAGGTATTGAACTCACACTCTTTGGGTCCTGTCACCGGAGTACATGGAGTGGGGAATTAACAGGAGATAACTGATAACGGACATCCATTAGACATGGCACGTGGAACTAGAACAGTTTACCCCAGTGAGTGAAACAAAAGGTTCAGTTCTACATTCCAACCACCCAAGAACGCCGGAGCGTACAACGGTCGAGACGTTGTGATAAATATGGCGACAAAGATGAGGACTATAGTCCGAATAATGTAAATAGTGTGCATTTATGATATTTCCATACAGACAAAACTGTTATAGAATTTACAGACAAATTAGAAAAAATCTGTGTTCCATGTATTTTCAAAGAAATATTAATAAAAAAATTATTTTCTAGATGTATTTATCGATTATAAAGGTCATAAAATTACATCGTTGAAAAATTCATCCTGTTCTAATTCTTGCCTCCTAAATTACAAAAGTGAATGTCCTAAAAGGTGTAAATTTATTATCATAAACAACTTAATCCAAAAGGCTTAATTAATCTCCTCATCTAAAATAATTTTTCTTACGGAATTATATAACATAAAACTAAAAATTAATAACAATGGCTTTCCTAGTTATATTGTTGCATATCAAATTAGACTTCATTTATACAATAATTTTTATATAAATCCGAGATCTCAACATAAGATTCATAACAATGCTATTAACATATTTTACAGAAATCAAATGCACCACAATTTTAATAAGTATGAAATGGCAATGAAAAAAGACAATACAAAAACATATTAAACCTGTAGAAGAAATAAACGTAGAAGATTTATCATCTATTATAAAAAGAAATATAAAACCAGTAAAATTTTAGAACCCACCATCCACGACATAAGACTAATGTTTCTTATGAATAATGTAAATAATAAACAATACGCATCTTACATAGGTTACACAACAACCACTCATTCACGCAGACTAACATGCTATTTATCCAAACAAAATGTTATTAGACAGCACATTAAAAAGCACCACAAGAATTATAGTAGCATTAGTTCATTCCCAGCAAATGATACCAAAATATTCCATAATTCCAGTAGCAAAAAAAAAAAAAAAAGAATTAAACTGCCATTTACATCCAACAAAAACAACCATACATCAATACAAAAAAATAATCATAATCTCCAACTCAACATTATCCAAGGCATATAAAAAAGGTCATCACACGTGACTGATACACTTTATCGTAGCACGTAGCCAAAAAAAAACATATTCTGTTTGGATTTATCCATTTCGTATAATATATATATATATATATATATATATATATATATATATATATATATATATATATTATGGCATTTAAAACACCGCCACCAATACTGATGATGATCTATGTGAGACTAAAGCTTTGTCACATCCCCGGATTTGAAGATTTCTTGCCTCTGCAGCAACCGGGTTTGCGGAAGATTATTCGAAATCTAGAAAAGCAGATGGTTATATTTGATAGACACAGAATGTTTATACATTCCAATAAAACATATTTTAAAATATAAACTGCTGCCTAATTACCAAATATACTACTCGCTGTTATCTACAGCTATTTTGGAGCTACTTTCAAACTGTAGCAGAAACACACACATATTTAAATGCTATACATACCCACAATTAAATAGGTATTTGAATAACTTGTATTTATTTGTAAATAAAACGCGTCTTCATATGTACATTTATCAATATATATATATATATATATATATATATATATATATATATATATATATATATATATATGTTATTTGGCTGATATTACACGTCAACTTTTGTTACGTTATTTAATGCCAAATTTTGTATAGGGTTACTCATTATTAATGGTAAACCTGACTAGCTCCAGTAACCATTATCCCATGGCAAAGCGCCTATACACCCATACAACTCCATAATTTATATATATATATATATATATATATATATATATATATATATATATATATATATATATATATATATATATATATATATATCAAGGAGGTATTAGATAATAGTATTGATAAATGTACATTTCTAAATACATACAAGTTATTCAAATACCTACTTAATTGTTCGTATGTATAGTACTTAAATATATATATATATATATATATGTATATGTATATATATATATTATATATATATACGTATATATATATATATATACGTGTGTGTATGTGTATATATATACGTGTGTGCATATATATATATATATACGTGTGTATATATATATATATATATATATATATATATATATATATATAATGTGTGAGTGTGTTACCGTTTGAATGTAGCTCAAAATTACTGCAGATAACAGCAAGCAGTATATTGAATTATTCGATAATTACGATTTATCAGGACATCTCGCTATCATATTATGTCTATTTGATTTATGTGTCTGCTCTCTTATCTCCAGGTTTATATAACACTGCCTATTCACATTCATCTTGCTTTCAAATCTATCTATCTATCTATCTATCTATCTATCTATCTATCTATCCTATCCCGTCCTAGGTATGACGATAGACTCCATCCGGCAACAAGGCCGGAAGATTGGAGGTTTTCAGGTGCGTGGAACTACCTCTTAATTGATGTTGTTTCCAGGTCCACCCTGACCCGGGGTGGCAGCATCTGTTAAGACTCCTGCTATGGGCAAATCGTGAAGCTACAAACAAAAATCCACTGTACATTTTTATAGTAAAATTAGCAGGAATACATTTTATACAGCAAAACGACAATAAATACAACACATGTATAGCAATAGATTTGTGTAATGAAATTACCAGCAATGCATATTTTTTAAACATTACCAACAATGCATTTCTTTTTAAATTGCAAACAATACATTTTATGATCTGCAAACTGTATATCTAAAAAGAATATACGTTTACCCTGAAAGTATAAAATTATGTACACAATATCTGTAGTTGAAAGCATAAAAATGCATACAAAATATTTATAGATCGGTATTAAATAACACAGAAAGGTGTTGATATGCCGCTAAACAAAAATAATCAAATATCTATCTATCTATCTATCTATCTATCTATCTATCTATCTATCTATCTATCTATCTATCCTTTTTTTTTTGTAAGAGTTTATCAGTTAATGTGGCATGAACTAAATAGTTCAATAAATAGAGTATTGTCTCAGTTGCTATCAGGAAAATTTGCACATATTTGATTTAAAAGAACTGATCCGACTTGCAAATTTTCAGGGATAACAACTGAGACATTACTCTACTTATTGAACTATTTAGTTCATGCCACGTTGACTGATAAACTCTTACAAAAAAGAAAAATAATTCTGAAATTGCCATATTAGTAAAAAACGCACTCTCTTAAATTTTCAAAAAAATTCTATCTTAGCGTTGCGACTGCACGTTCCAAAAGTTTGTATCCGTTATCAATAACACATTTCAGAAAAAAAACTATTTCGATTCGCATTATATTTTTTGTCTCTGATGCTACCTGAATTTTACCAAAAACAAAAATAATTTCCATGCTTGAAGATGACTGAATGTACAGTTGAAAGTACTTACGTATTAAAGAAAGACCTTATGCAGCTTATAATTTTTAAAAACAAGGATCATAACATTCATCGAGTGATTTGTAGGTTAATGCACCTTTAAAGTTTTGTTAGCGAAGGGATTTCGCTATTTTATATCATTAACTTTACTAATCTACTTTTTGTATGAATAATTCATTGTAATATTGAATTGCACCATATATTTATTATATATATATATATATATATATATATATATATATATATATATATATATATATACACTGTGTATGTGGGAGTTGAACAAATATTGTTACACATACAAATTTTTTTAATATATTTCAATGAATGAATAAACATATTTTTCATATAATTAACTGTAAACAGACGCATAATAACTATCGGTGATACTGACTATACTCATCCCGTAGTAGAGATTTATCACTCGATGAATTCAAGTCCATTTTACCTGGGTCCGTAATCAAAGTTTTCCTTTTTGGTGGATTACTGATCAAAGTCAAACACTCCCCAGTCGTATCTAGGCATTAATAGTTTGCATTCAGAATTTTTATTCTCCTAGATTAAGTGCACATCCAAGGCAAGAGAATGTCATCTTCCATGCTATTTAACCGGTAGCTGCAGGAAGTTGGAATTATTTTTCTTAGGGCGTTAATGCGAAGTCAATGGAACAGACTTGGACAGAATTTGAAGTCACTACGACGATACCAGTTTCAACTTCAATAAACATTACGATACACGCACGATGATAAACGGGGAAAGCCCGCAGAAAATAGACATTCGAGACATATACAATGCTAAAATAAAAATACTATTAAGATATTATATCAACTTGTATCTTTCCCTTTCTCACTACCTGTCTGTCTGTTTGTCTATTTATCAGCATGATTGTTTCGATGTCTGTAAAGACTGTAATTGAAACATACCATATATATATATATATATATGATATGTTTCAATTTATATATACTAGCAGCATGGCCCGGCATGGCCCGGCATTGCCCGTGCGTGATTCAAAAATCGTACAGCAATCGCTATCACTTGACTTCAAATATTTTTGCCCTTCCTTTCCTTTAAAGGAGTGCCATTTGCCATGCTGATGTTGCTACATGCCTTACTTTTTGCCTATCTCACACTGCGAATTTTTTCTAAGCTCTATACTAAACATTAAATGTGTTACGAAAAAAGAACTAAACAAAATGAACACAAAATGATCAGCTTTAAAAAAGGACTCGTAACTGGAAAAACCGAATGAAAAAAGAATGTTAACAACAAATACTTTTTCACACCCAACTCAGTTCTGCGGAATCAGAATCAATGTTGAGTTTAAGCAAGCGAATGAGCCAATTGGAGTAAAGTGCCATGCAGATTTAAATTTTTTCCCACTTGTGACGAATGCAGCTATCGATTTTTTTTTGCATGGTAGCATGCTAGTTAACATTTGTGTCAGTCAGCTGTTGGCTCTCACGCTGGCCAATAGAATCTTCCTGCCTATTCGTGGCAGCCAGCTATAAGCTCTCACTCTGGCCAGTAGAAAATGGCCGCAAACTACATGAAAACTGCCGTAGAAGCATGAAAAAATAGATTATTTCCGCTATCGATGGGAGTTGGGAAATGTAAAGTCGGTCTTGGCCTTACCGCTAACTTGGAGCTTGTGCATGTAAATTTTGGTGCAAATCCGTCGAAAATAGAGGCCGTGCATTCGGTACACACACACATATCCTGCTTTATATATATATATATATATATATATATGTGTGTGTGTGTGTGTGTGTGTGTGTGTGTGTGTGCGTGTGTGTGTGTGTGTCTAATTCAATAAATTACAAAGACGATGTCTGCTTATTTTTAACATAATCCTTTCATATTCACGTATATTTTTCCGTATAATACAAATAAATAAGGCAAGAAATGCACTGTAACAGTGAGAATCACAAAATATGTTAAATAGCAGTAAAAATTGGCGTAAAGATTGCCGTACCAAAAAACGTACGTTTAAAAATGTTTATTACAACAGCTGAGAAAAACTGACATGCAAGGCAAGTTAATATAATAAAACACCTACAGCACACTATCGTGGTTTAGAAACCACGGTAGTGTGTAATAGTAATCTACCTTTAGCATTGTATATATATATATATATATATATATATATATATCGGTAACTAAGGACAAAATAGAAAAAGTTCTCACGTGAGAACTTTTTCAGATTAATTATTGTTGTATCGATGAAGTCTGTCACACACACATACATCTATCTATCTATCTATCTATCTCTATATCTATATCTATATATATATGTCAGTTGTGATTTACCTTTCAAAATAATTCTATCTCAGTATATTATTTATACAGTATTTTTTATGCGCAAAGCTTTTATTTTCCTCGATCGAGTCCTGAGAAGTAAGGAGCGATAACCGGTTAGCTCACACATTTTCCTTTCTTTTGTCCTTTCTATAAAACTATTGAATTTGTTTTCATCTTTTTGCCATCTTTTTGATTATGTCCATCCTGTTTGCTATAATTCATTTTTATACAGTACGGAATGAGAAATCGAAAAGCCGAATTCAAATTCCAGTTGAGTTCGTTACATTTACTTAGACGTAATTTTCCCTTGGGGAAGGTATGAATCTACCACTTTTCCCCTCCCAGCTATGGGTTGAATAGCAGTACAGACTGGCTTTTATAGCCTTGGTTGGCAACAAGGCTATCGCTGAAAAGAAATGGCAACCTACTTCGGGAAAATCTTCTGCCTAGTCAACCCTGAATCAAAAGGGACATGATCACCCAAGCGTGTACCAAAAAAAAACAAAAAAAAAAACAACTACAACAGCAATAATAATAATAATAATAATAATAATATTAATAATAATAATAATATGGACGACAATAGTTCGCTAAATAAGACACATTTGAAATTAACGAAAGAAACTCGCTCAAGAACAAAACGATCATTCTTTGACTTACACGTCCCGAATTAACATCTAGAGGTGATCTATAAAGAAATGTTCTCTGCCTTATCAATATTTTAAATAGTATCAGCCTTTTCTAAGGTGTCAGTACATTGTTAGTGACTGGTCTTTATGACTAATTCCATTCTTGGGTGTCAGCTGGTTTTAATAAGTCATTGAATTAAGTGATGTCAACTTCATGAGAAATAGATTTTTTATAATTAAGAGTAGTTTGGATTTAAAGTACTTCACTTAAGTACGGATTAGGCAGATGGCTGAAAATTCGGCGTCTTTGGGTTTGGGGGATAATATCGAACATTTTTGTTGAGTCTCTTTGGAAAATCATGATATTAAAATTTTCCACGTGCAGAGAAGTATACTCTCGCATAGATTGGAATTGTATTCCAGTGGATTACCCAGTAAAACAAAACCTAGTGAATCAATGTTCAAATCTTGGCAAGGTTTTGCAGGGTTTAGGTATGCAAATTGGGATGGCATTTGTAATATTTGTCGTTTCCTTATAAGGAAACATCCGGTATTCATTGACTGACGGACTTGTACGAGTGTCGATTGAAATTTATAAATTCCTTCTCTTAAAACAATCTTTCAGGAAAATAGTCAAGTCGCTATTATCTCTCGTTCTTTCTCTTAAAATAGTTATCGAGAAAATAGTTTAATAAGTGTAGTAGCTATTATCGCTCTATCCACTGAGGTTTCCTTCCTACTCTTTTATCTGAAATAGGGTGGAATATCAAGGAAGCTGCGTATCTTAGGTACACTTTGAAAAATCACTATATACACTACAGTTCAATAGTTTGAAGCCACCACCCAGAATTAGTATATGATGAACGCGACAAAAGAGCTAAAAAAAACAAAAAAAATGAAAAAGAGCTCTTAGAGTCATTGAAAAAGAATGGAACCAATTATCAAACAATGCCAAAAGTTTGTGCTGCAGTAATCAAGGCTAAAGTGGGATATTTTCATGAGAGCAAAATTTAATCATATTTTTTTTCTTTTTGTCATAATAAAATTTCTAATAAAAAATATCATGTCTCACTTTTTTTAACCATATATAATAACTTTCTCTTATATATATATATATATATATATATATATATATATATATATATATATGTGTCGGTAACTAAAGACAAAATAGAAAAAGTCATCACGTGACGAACTTTTTCAGATTAATTATTGTTGTATCAATGAAGTCTGTCACACACACATACATCTATCTCTCTCTCTCTCTCTCTATCTATCTATCTATCTATCTATCTATCTATTTCTCTCTCTCTCTCTCTCTCTCTATATATATATATATATATATATATATATATATATATATATATATCAAATAAATATTTTGGGACTAATTTTTAAAAAAATACCAGGGGTGTCCACAAACTTTTGAACTGTAGCGTATATAGCAATCAATATATTCCTGCTTTTGGGTTTATGACCCAGGAGATATGAATAATATGATTAGGAAGGACATTTCAGCTTAGTTCGGAACAAGTTTAAATGAGGTCGGTCAAGAATATGCAGCGTCTATCTCTGGGGAAAGAGTCTGTCTGCCTTAAAAATCAGCTTTTTTTATTATTAATCAATTTTCATTACTTTTTATCGTACTCTAATAACTGGGCTCATTATATATATATATAGGCAATAAGGTCAGTAAGATGAGTGTGAGAGAATACGAGAAAAAGAAAGCATTATTTAGAAAAGAGAACAATAAAAGAACATAGATTAAGAAGATAACGATTGACATTGTATTTAAATTTTTGAAGATCAACTCGACTGGAAAGCAAGCAACCGGTCGTAAGTTGCACACATGAGAAGTGCGAGAGAAGAAACTGTTAGCATAGAACTTACGGTTAGATCTAGCCATTTTAACTGTAAAATAATGAAACCTTACCGCCAATCTAGTAGTACGCTTAAATTCATAAAGTCTAGGTACCAAAGTGGAAAGTTCATCAGAACAATTGCCATGAAAATATTTATAGAAAAGGCAAAGGGAAGCTACATTACGGTGATGGGAACGTCACCGAAACCGAGATGTGAGGTTAGGACCAATAATATTGCAGATTTTTCTTTATATTTTATTAAGAATCTCTAAATATATAGCAGAAGTCCCAGACCATATATAGCAACAATATTCAATGGATGGACGAAGGGTAGACTTATAAATATGAAAGATAGATTCTGACGAGAAAAAAAAATGCATCTCCCGCACGACTCAGTGAACTCTCCTAGCAGCAGATTTAGCAAGTGATTCAATAAAATCTTTCCACTTCAGGTCAGCGGAAAACGTTAGCCCGAGAAGGTGAAATATATCATACCAATTCACACTATTTACATCGTTCGGACTGTTCTACTCATCTTTATTGCCATATTCACGACGTTTCGGTCGTTGTACGCTCTGACCTTCTTCAGGTGATATATGTTGGAATTTCCATCCAAACCCTTCTTTTTTAGTCCACAGGGGTAGATTGTTCTGGTTCCACGTGCCATGCCTTTTTTGGACATCACAGCATCAGTTTATCGTCTTTAGTAACTCAACTCTCCAAGTTTTTGTTCTTCTCTGCTGTGGACAGGTATTGAACTCACAACTCTTTGGGTCAAGTCACTTTTTGGATTACTCAACCAACGCTTTTATCCACTGGGCGATGTGTGCTACCAAAAAAAAAGGAGTAGTAGTTCTTGGGAAGAAGCTGTCCGAGGGGAACTTCCTCCTTACTAATGGAATACGAAGGGAATGGAGATGATTCAGTCCAGTGTAAGTGGCATGGCGAGTCTTAGCTGTGAAGGTCTGAACTGGGGGAACTGGGGGATGTAGTTCATCGGAACATTTGTCATGGGAATAGCGATAGAGTAGTGAGGGCTTTCGATGTTTTGTCTGTGGGTTGTAGAACGGAGAATAATCAATTACCCATAAGGTCACAGAGACTCATATGAACTCAATGCTGGAAAGTGAGGATTAGGCAATTCCAGCCCATATATAGTAGCAGTACTCCATTTTTGATAGGATTTAACTTGTGTAGATAGAGTATAGTCTGTGAAGCCAGGTGTTGACTAGAACGGTACAAGGAACTGATGTTAGAAAAGGCATTTTTCTCTTCTATTAAAAACAAAACAGTATAAATTCTTTGTGTCGTGTTGTAATTCACGTACAGAGTCATAGAAAAAGAAAGATAGAACTTTGAATTCCTCGAGGAATCGGAAGAATATGAAGTTCTAAGTTATCGATTATGTTGCCGTCATTGACTCTACCAAGTTTGTCTGGAAAGTTATTTCTTTAATATCTCGAGAATTGGTTGCGCGCTCTCGATGCAACCTGGAAGGAAATCAGAGGGTATACTCAGTCGGCATTGAGATTCCACTAAATAAGACTGTCTTCTGAGAGCATCGTATTCACTACGACCGAATGTGTAAGGATCTTCGAATCTCCTGAAGAGATTTCGATATGATGCCATTGCGACTTTTAGCTCTTTCCAAAACTCAAAATTGCCGTTCAAGCTCTATAATCCCCGCCCACCAAAAAAAAAAAAAATGGATATCCCTATGCATATTTTCAAGAAATGAAATTTTCAACATTTTATTGAATTGGAATATTAACAAATAACGTCTTCGATGTGATTTCCGTCATTTGTGATGCAAAGTTTGATGTCCTTTGCAAGATTCACGTGAACTCGATGCAATAACTCCACATTGTCGTTAAATTTAGAACATTCAACCATTATGCGTTTAATCAAGTTTGTTGCATCTGTGATTTTCATTGAGTACACCTTCTCCCTAGAAATAAGAAGTCAATTCTTTCTTCTTTCGACACAACCATGTTTAATCTGTAGAGGTAATATATATATATATATATATATATATATATATATATATATATAGATAGATAGATAGATAGATAGATAGATAATAGTGGTAAATATACACATACTTGAATTTGTAGGTCTGATGAATTGGATCGTATTTACGTTTCCAATGGAATAAATTTTGATCATGGAATATGAGTGTTTAAGCATTTTTTATATATATATATATATATATATATATATATATATATATATATATATATATAGTTAATGAGATTTCCTATGCGTTCAGATTTTAGCGACACCCTGTACACTACGGAGAGCGTGACGAGGCAGCTGATGGTAATCCCGAAACAAAACTCTGAAAGAAAAATTCTGAAAATTCGGAAGAACAGCTGGGATAAGTAAATGATGTTGAAAGGCGCGTTCTCTGAAGGGAACTAAGAGGCCATTTCCATAGGAAGGCTTCTTTTTTTTTCCAGCTTTATATTAAATGACTGGTTCTTTTTCAGACAGATCTCGGATAACTTGGTGTGGTATTAAAATTGTGGGATAACCATCAGAAGTAGGCTTTATTTTCAAATTGAAATCATTGGAATATAAATGCGATCAGCCTGTGTGCCAATTCTCAATTATCTCAAGACTTTACCGAGATGAGACAGCAAAACCAGTGATTTAATCAGTTTATCTTGAAGACTGTCTCCTCCTGAGCCTACAGATGACAAGTGACGTTTATTCACCGCCTTTCTGAGTCGATTTGTTGTAAATTTCCCGCATGAAATATCCTGTAAATTTCTATTCCTTTACAATAACAATGGCTTTTACTTCTTCTTTCTACAAGTCCCCCTAAGCAACACCTGAAGATTTAATAGGAGTAAATAGATTCATCCATTGTTCGGTCCATACTCCTCCCCAGTATTTTGAACATGAGTAGAAGTAGTAGTATCCCTTATTTACATTATTCGGACTATTGTACTCATCTTTGTCGCCATATTTATCCCAACGTTTCGGCCGTTGTATGCTCCGGCCTTCTTCAGGTGGTTGGAATGTCAAACTGAACCCTTTATTTCGCTAGCTGGGGTAGACTGTTCTAGTTCCACGTGACATGTCTAATGGATGTCAGTCATCGGTTATCTCCTGCTTAATTTCCCTCTCCAAGTTCTCCACTGCCTTATCCAGGTATTGAACTCACACTCTTTGGGTGCTGTCAATGGATCTAACCAACGCCTTTATCCACTGTGCCATGTGTCCTTGAAGAAGGCCGGAAAGTACAACGGACGAAAAGTTGTAATAAATATGGCGACAAAGATGAGGACAATAGTCCGAATAATGTAAATAATGTACATAATACCTCATCTCAGAAATATAGGCAGATATTGGTAGTATCCCTTTTTTCATGTTTAGGTTTGGGTTTCTGGTTCCTTCTAAAGTTTACTTTACACTATACTTCTGATGTCTCCGACTGAACCTTTTTGCCCCAATAGGAGTTGATAGGTTTGCCTATCGTCCAATTAACGCTCCTCCAGTCTTTTGAACAGGAGTAGAGGTTTACTCTTTTTTCACTGTTCAGGATTGTGTTTCTGGCTCCTTCTAAAATCTTCTCATTCTCTTTCACTACCAGTAGACCCTTATGTCTTAGTGGCATTATCGCCTTACCTGGGTTAAATTGAATTAAAGAAAAAGGTAAAGAGTAACTGGAATTTTTTTTACACTAAATCAAGTGAGAAAAAGAAAGTCACTTAGAAACTAGTATCCTGGTCTAGAAAAATCAATTCGAAATTCTGATTACGGCCATATCACGTTGAAACACCGGTTCTCGTACGATCACTGAAGTTAAGCAATGGCGAACCTGGTCAGTATCTCGATGAGTGACCGCTTGCAATTAACAGATGCTGTAAACTTGGATGTGCAGGTGGTGTAATGGATAATAGTTCGTTTTTGTTAATAGGAGAGCCGAGTTCCTATTCCCTTTGGGTTCGTTATATTCATTTAAGCGTCTATACCCTTGGGAAAGGTATGAATCCACCTCTTCTCCTTCAGCTATGGGTTAATTAGTAAGACTTGTATCAATGAATAATATTATTTAGATAACCTATTGATCAGCCATAGAAAGGGAATCAACAAAAAAAAAAAAAAAACTAAAAAAAATACCCTGACTTTGCCTGGGCTTGAATATGAACTTCGGAACATAGGCAATAATTCGACTACAAGGTAAGTCGCTGATTGCATATAATTATTGACTTAGTTTGTTACTTATGACAGATGGCCACATATATGAGGCACGAACGCGCTACTTACCAGTAATCATCTTTCAGATCAGTTTGCTGATGATTACCCCACAGCGATATTCTCATATCTGATTTAGGCACGTACTCCTGGTGTAAAATTCGTCTTTGGTATGTCGATAAACTACTTCCGGTAGCAAGGCCTCTGATCAGAAGATTGGCGGTTTGAGGAGCGTGAAACCACCTCTAAATTGCTGTTGTTCTCGGGTCTACTCTGATCTGGGTGGTAGCACCTGTTAAGGTCCCAGCTATGGGCAAATAGTGAACCCCCAAGCAAAAATCAACTGTATATTCTTATAATAAAACGACCAACAATATATTTTTACAGGCAAAGGACAATCAATGCAGCACTAAAAAATACATTTTTATAGTAAAATTACCAACAATACATTTTATGATCTACAAAATATATATTTAAAAACATACCGTTACCCTGAAAGTATAAAATTATATACAAAATATCTGTACCGGAACGCATAAAATTACGTCCAAAATATTTAGATTTTGGCATAAAATAACCCGTAGATATTGATATGTCGCTAAACAAAATCAAACAACCAACAATATCTATTTATAGCAAAATTACCAACAATACATTTTATATGTAGTTGAAGGCATATAATTACGTTCAAAATATTTAGATTTCGGCATTAAATAACACGTGGAGGTCGATATGCTGCTAAATGAAATCAACTGACCAATCATGGTGTAATGGTTAGCAAGCTTGTCTCGGTAGATCAATTACGACTGAGTAGTGTGTTCGATCCTCACTTTCGTGCTCTACATCTTAGAAAATCATTTGGGCACTTTCACGTGGTGTAATGGTTACCAAACTTGCTAGATCAATTACGACGGAATAGTGAGTTCGATCCTCACTAGGTGTCTACACTTTCGGCCTTGTGCCACATCTTAGAAAATCATTTGGGAACTTCGACGTGGTGTAATGGTCAGCACGCTTTTCTTGGTAGATCAATTACGATTGTGTAGTGAGTTCGATCCTCACTGGGTGCTCCACACGTTCGGCCTTGTTCCACATCTAAGTTACGCTTGGAAAATCTTTTGGGCACTTTCACGTGGTGTAATGATTAGCACGCTTGTCTTGGTAGATCAATTACGAATGAATGGTGAGTTCAGTCCCCATTGGTTGTCCCATACATTTAGCCTGCCACATGTAAGCTACACTTAGATTATCACCTTGGTGTAACGCTTGTTATAACTGATTAGAGAATTTGATACTCACAGGATGCTTCATACGTTCGAACGTGTGCCACATCTAAGCTAGGCATAATAAAATCCCCATTAAACTTTATTCTAAATAAAATATCTTTTTAATCCAGTGTAAAAAGTAACACTACGTTTTTTTTTTAACTTTTTTCCCGATTAACATTTTTTTAATTTCATTTTACAGATATAAATGTTAACGGCATTGATGTACCAATGCCGAAAAAAGAAAATTGAGCAAATTGACAACGACAAGGCCGAATCTTGGCCTGACTTCGTCTACATTAGCAAAATCTTAAGCAGTTTTAACCCTTGCGTTTGCCACGTTGCAAACAATGTTTATATTCATGAATGAAATTCAAAACCCTATACTTTCTAATCTCATTTATCCGGACACGGCTCTAGTTGACGTTGATTTGCGTCAACACAGGTCAGAGGCGTTAGGCTTTGGTTCGAGTAAATGGGGAGTGATACTGCAAGAAGTAAAAGAAAGAAGAATAGAATCATAAGAATAGAAATATTCATATCCCAGTGTTCATTTTTTAAAAATTTTATTCACGGCTTTGTACAGGGTGATTGAGAATTAACTCTCTATTTTATGTATGAGTGGCCAACCAGGAGTCTTGACTTAAAAACCTGTGACTTTTTTATTTCGGGTTGGTTAAAGAAGCAAGTCTACTAAACCAAACCAAGACTTTGAAAGAACTTGAAGGACGAATACAAGAAGTTATGTCTTCCATACCATAAGAGTTCCTGGTAAAATCAGTTAACGCGATTCCTGGGCGGCTAGAGAAGCTTGTAGCGAAATCTGGTGCCCATATCGAATTTTAAATAAAACCTCATGCTAAACGCTTTCCTCTCATATCAATTTCTTGTAAAAATTATAGTTAACAAATAAATTATGAGTATTTTAAAATAGGGATTTAATTTTCAATCTCTCTGAATATTTTTAATAGTTGATACCTTCTGTTTTCGAAATTGTAAATCTAGAATAAGATGAAAGTATCGCCTAGATTCTGGGATGGACTGAACACTTGAACAACGACGAAGTTTTAGAGAAAATGAAAACAAATAAGACACTTATATGCAGCATCAGAAAAAGACAGTTGGAATTTCTAAGCCACATCATTAGGAAAGAAGGCTTAGAAAATTTAACACTCACAGAATATGTTGAAGGCAAGACAAACAGAGGAAAGCAGCCCATAACTTACTTAACGAACTTGCGTAAATGGTTGGCAGAAAAGGAATTAGAAGATAAAACAAAAAGACAAACTTTACTAAGGTTTACCAAGGACAGGGAGTTGTGGAGAGCCATGATCGCCAATGGAGCATAGAAAAATAATAATATCTGCTTGGTAGCTTGTTAATTTTTTGTTTGTTTATCGGGTCATTGGAAAGTTATTGAACCATGAATTAACTTTAAATATATCAACGCATTGCGGCTTCGAAACATTTACTAAAACAACTTTGCACAGTGCCTGAGTTTTCTGTCCGATCTTTTTCATTAATTCCCTTCTTTCTTGTACACAGTGATACAAATAAAAAAAACCAATCAACTGACAGCCGTAAAAACAGAAATCGGGTACTACTGTTATAGATATTTTTATTTTTACAAAATAGTGCTCAATGTCAATTTACAGAGCATTAATATTATAAATTAATTAATTTATAATATTAATGCTCTGTAAATTGACATTGAGCACTATTTTGTAAAAATAAAAATATCTATAAGAACACCGGATTTTATATCTTACTGTTCTTTCTTTTTATTTATATACACACAATATTTACATATTTTCTTTTGTATATTCTTGGGAAGACCGTTCCTGGAGAATGTGTTGACTGAGTCGCAGTCGGGCAGAGTCTCTGGTTGAATCTCTTGATTCCTCCCTCTCTTCCCGGTACCAACCATATTTATATGGTCGGTACTCCATTATGCAAATTAGGTGGATCCTACCACAACACTATACTAGACGAACTTACGGTCATAACACGTTGAAACACCGGTTCCCGTACGATCACCGAAGTTAAGCAACGTCGAGCCTGGTCAGTACACAAATCGGTAATCGCTTGTTGTAAGCTTGGATATGTGGGTGGTAAAATTTATAACGGCTCAAAATTGGAAATCAGAGAGCTAAGTTCCAATTCCAGTCGGGTTCATTATCTTCTCTTACGCGCAAGTGCTTTTGGGGACGGTATGAATCCAACTCTTCTCTCCTAGTTATGGGTTAATTGTAAGACTGGTATCAGTAAATAATTATTATCTCCATCAAAAATTCTTAGAATCTAAAAATATTTTCTGGCTTTAAATAACCTGCAAAACTTAAGTTAATAAATTTATGAGTGATTACTTCCCTTAGTCGTTTTAATAATCTATACAAATAAAATATTTATCTACATTATCGACAAAATTAGTTCACGAGCAAAATGAACCGTTTAATTAATCAATTCCTTTACTCCTACGTTTCTTAGATTGCAATCTTAGTTGTTCATGACTTTCATGAGAGGTACTCAGATACTTTTGTTTGTTAAGTGATCAAGCTTCAATTTGATCTTAAAATAGGTTTTGTTCTCGCTGTTTTGTCGTTCTCCTGTTCATCTTTTTTCTGATAGATATTTTCATTTCCCTATTATATTAAACACAGCAGTCTTAACATGAAAAGATATTGAGGAAAAAAGCGACTTATGTAATACAAGAAGAATGAGCCGCACGAGTCGGTGTAATGGTTAGCAAGCTTGTCTCGCTAGAATAATTACGACTGAGTAGTGAGTTCGATCCTCACGGGTACTCCCTATTTTCGGCCTTGTGTCACATGTAAGCTAGGCTTGGAAAATCGCTATAATACCAGGAGTAATCAGTGAATTATAGATACTATTAAACGTCTAAGAAATAAAAAAAAAAGTAACGTATTCATTAGCCTCTATTTTGGCTGTGAATCCTTTTATCTCCTCTTTATTGAATCTTAATACATTGTTTCAAGACGTTGGTTTCGCTATTGAAACTTTCTAACAATTGCCGTCATTTGTAACGGGTACACTAGTTTATATATAATTATTTACTAAGTTTGCTTATTAGAACAGAGGGTCTCAAGTGTGGTTCATCCAGAAACGATAGGACACGCTACTCACGGGCAATGATCTATGAGACAAGCTTGCTAATAATTACCCCACGGCAAGACGCCCCTCACTGATATTATATTCATACTAGCTACACAACCGAATTTTTTCCTCTCGCATTACCAAGGCGCCTTAAGGAAAACAATTCCAAATATTTAGTATTGTTGTCTTGCTACTTCCAATGTGGACTTTTTTTCCATACGAACAGACAAGATTGCTTTTATGCTTTATCGGGACCCAAAGTGTGTCGGTCACTAGTCATGAATTATGGATGTTAAAACACAATGCGCATGATAGTGAAGAGAGAGGCAATAAGGGTGGTGATGGGATAGGTTTGCTAGGCAAAAATCGTATCAGAAGCGCAGAATTAACATCAGATATGAGAAAGAGAAGCTGTTTGATGACTTGGATTAATGGTGAAATCTGCAGACTAAGAAACAAGCGAGTGAAAAGAAATGTATCTGCATTCTGTCTAAATGTGTTGTGTTTGCAACGACAGTCAAGGAAATATTAGTAATACCGGGATCGGAATGATAAGCAATTTGTTTATTGCGCGTAAATAAACGAATAAAAGATGAATGTTTTTCTTGCGGTTCATGGGAGGGAATGTCATCAACGCGCCCGAACGAGGCTCAATAAAAGCATATTATTGAAACAGGCATACGACATTTCATTGAAATTTGCCCGTCTTTCTCTCTCTCTCTATATATATATATATATATATATATATATATATATATATATATATATATATATATATATATTTAAACACTTCAGTGGATAAATTGTTGCCATTTTACATTTTAGTTTAGCACATGCAGGTAGCTGGTGGAAGACCTTCATGTCTGGCAATAGGACTCAAATATCACTAAGATATATATATATATATATATATATATATAGAGAGAGAGAGAGATAGATAGATAGATAGATAATAAATAGATAGATAGATAGATAGATAGATATTTGTGGTAAATATACATACATATGCAAAAGAGTTGTTTTTCTGTTTCCTTTTTGAATTTGTAGGTCTGATGAATTGGATCGTATTTACGATTCCAATGGAATAAATTATGACCATGGAATATTAGTGTTTAAGCCTTTTTATTATATATATATATATATATATATATATATATATATATATATATATATATATATATATATGTCTGTGTGTGTGCCTGTGTGTGTATGTGTGTGCGAAAAAGATTACTTAACTTTTAAATATCAATTTTATCCCGACATCAATGTTTCTTGGTAAAATTTCCATTCTTCATGGGTTGTGGTTTTAAACGGTATTTCCAATTTTTAAAGATTTTTCATTTAAAATATCTACTGTTTCTTAAATCTTCAATATATATGTAAAAATGTGTATGTAAGCACACACACACACACATATATATATATATATATATATATATATATATATATATATATGCAATTGATATATATATATATATATATATATATATATATATATGTATATATACATATATTATTTATATATCATGCGTGGTACTTATTGGAAAGCGCTCGATATCAGTGATAGAGCTAACATATTTAGTTGGATTGATGTGAATTTGTGACCCTGGGTTTCACGCTATTTGCGATCGTCAGACAATAGTTGAAAAGTTGGAGGCAAGTCTCAGCCTCATAATCACACACATATACACGCATAGATAGATAGATAGATAGATAGATAATATACAGAGGGGTGTAGATAGATAGATAGATAGATAGATAGATAGATAGATAGATAGATAGATAGATAGATAGATAGATAGATAGATAATGAACAGAGGGGTGTAGACAGACAGATAGATAGATAGATAGATAGATAGATAGATAGATAGATAGATAGATAGATAGATAATGAACAGTGGGGTGTAGATAGATAGATAGATAGATAGATAGATAGATAGATAGATAGATAGATAGATAGATAGATAATGATAGATAAATGAACAGATAGATGTAGATAGATAGATAGATAGATAGATAGATAGATAGATAGATAGATAGATAGATAGATAATGATAGATAGGGATAGATAGATAGATAGATAGATAGATAGATAGATAGATAGATAATGAACAGAGGGATGTAGACAGATAGATAGATAGATAGATAGATAGATAGATAGATAGATAGATAGATAGATAGATAGATAGATCACTTTGGAAGCCAAGAATAGAGAAATATTCCCTTATGGTACGGACATGTCCTTATACAGTAAATGCGAGGAAATGTTTGAGGAGAGGTGAACGAACTTCTAGTACAATTTCTGATTTACACACATGTCTCTTCTCTTTATTACTGTTCCTGTATATTTTTTTAAAGTAACTACACACACGTGTGCATGAACCTACACACATAGTCGTGTGGGAATATACGACCTCTTTCCGTAACGAAGTGTGTTCGAATTTCAACTGAGTTTGTTCACTTCTTACTAATGATCATAACCTTCTATTGGTAATGTATAGCATTGTCACAATATTATTAGCGTGGTATTTTTTTTTTAAACCTACAACTTAAAATATTATAGATATATTATTTAGCTCTTAATCTTCTTGCTAGATAATTCCAATATAATCTTTCAAATTTATTATCAATCTGTCTCTTCTCCAACTATTTATTCTTCACTTTCCTGAAATAAAAAAGACGTTTTCAGTGGTGTTTGCGTTACGGACCATCTTTGCTTTAAAACCATGTGCTTGTAATTGACGCAAATATTATGACTAAAATCAGAACCTCCTTGACTGATATAGTTAGAACACTACTTGTCTTATCATATAAATTTGACTTGCCACTTGCCAAATATCCTGGAAAAAATTTTAAACAACCCACAACATTAGTGGATGGTTAAAAAAGGAATTCCCTATTCAGATTCGTCGAAATATATCTTGATAAAAAATGTCTTGTTTCCAGCACGCCACAATGGATGACAGATAAGAGAATGATACAATGAGCTCTTGGGAAAACCATTCTCCCATATCTAATACATAGCAATAATAACTGAAAAAAGGTGTGGCTCACTTGGTTAAACTTGACAGACTTAGATAAATGGATAAAGTCGACTATAACATCGTTAGTTTCATTTTATTGAGGTAATAATCAAGTAGAGATGTGCCTTAAATTATAGTCTAAATGACAATTTTATGAACTACATAAAACCTTCATATTATAATTAAAATAAAATGATTAATCTTCATACGTTACGTTACTTGAAAATATATATATATATATATATATATATATATATATATATATATATATATATATATATATATATATATATATATATATATATATATATATATATATATATATATATATATATATATATATATATATATATATATATATATATATATAGGTTTTTTTAAATTTTATACCTCAATCGGTTAAAAGCACATCGGACTTCGATGGTTCTATATGGCCAGTGGGTGCGCAAGTTCGAATTCTTCTGGAGACAGCATATTTTCGTTAACAAGATTTATACAAAAAATAAATATACTGTTTAATAAATAAACGAAGGGTCTACTCAAATATGAGTATCCACTAAAATTATCCTTCAAAATGTGGTCATATATATATATATATATGTGTGTGTATATGTGTGTGTGTGTGTGTAGTTCGCTCATCTGTCTGTCGTATAAAACACGTCTATATTATAATTAAAGGAAAATTATTGACTTTCATACGTTAATTGGAAATTTAGCATTAACACATGCACACTGGACCAAGAGAGTAGCTGCTGGAATATGCTGTGTCTGGCAACTGGACTCTGTACCATGCCACACAAGCTGGGGAATCAAGTCAGACAATTTCTGCGATCATATCAGTCCTTACATCTGGTAACCTAACTCCCCAGACTACCCCCCCCACTTTTTTATTATATGTGGGGCGCTGTTGATCAAGGGACCAAAAACAAAAAACACAAAGATGAACTGAAGGTAAAGATAATGGCAGCATTCAGCAAGTTAAACAAGAAGACTGTCTAGAAGAGTTGCAGGAGATTCCAAAGTTGCCGTGGTTGGAGCCAATGGCGATTTTATTTAAGAAATTTACTCTTTAGTTTTTCAAGATATTCTTATCTAATTTTGGTTAATATATATGTTAAAATGAAATGTTAGTGCTATTTTATTTTTTGGCGTAATTTAAACGACAATTTATACATCGCACCCTATATATATATATATATATATATATATATATATATATATATATATATATATATATATATATATATATATTAAAAAAACACTATATTTGCATATTCGGATTTTTTTTTTTTTTCCATATATTTTTCTTAAATATATATATATATATATATATATATATATATATATATATATATATATATATGCAGATATACGCCGAGTATATTGGTGAAACTTACTAAAGTAAAAATAAAAAATAAAAAACACATTTTAATGCAAAAGCTTTAAAAATGTCACTCATATATATATATATATATATATATATATATATATATATATATATATATATATCGCCCGTTTGACTGTCGTATGCGACGGTAACACTAGATCCAGGATTGAACGTGTATAGTATAGGCGTTCCGCTGGTGCCATTTCATATGGTTACCGATACGTGAGCTACAAACTTTCCCTTAGGTAACGCAAAGGAGATCAAAAGTTGGCATAATACCAGATACCTGCTAATGCAGTAGGGCGCAGGTTTCAGTCTTCCGTTGTTGAAATGCAGTTGGTATTTAACGTCACAGCGGCACATGTGGCTTTCCAGTTTGACCGAGAGATTTAAGACAGGTATGGTTTGTAGGAGGTCTTTGGTGTCGTCCTTAAACGCCTATTTATGAGTCCCTCTGCTATCCGTAGAGGACTTGTGAGTCAGGTGGTGGCCAGGCATACGAATGATATGCCCTATCGACCGCGGATGTTTGTTAAAAATTGTTGCTTCTAAACAGATGGTGTTCCTGTTTTATAGTGGTGCTCACCCTGTAAAATGCCCTGCAGCCACTCGATGTAGAGGATTACAGCGTAAGAGACGCAATTTATGTGGATATGTGGAACATAAAGGTTAACCCTAGACTTGAACAAGTTAAAATTGTAGTGATCAGGAAAATATCCTCTTGGGAGTAGGTTCCACAGAGCAGTGGTTCGCTTGAAGAAGCTGCTCGTGTGGAACTTGCATCTTACCAGTCGAATACGGTGGAAATTAGGGTAGTCTGTTACAATGCGCATGGCATGGTGGGTCCTAGCCATAAGGGTTAGAACTAGTGGAACTAAGGAATGTGGTTTGTTAGAGCACTTTTCATGGAAGTAGCGATAAAGCAATTTACGTCTTTGAGAGAGGGGTTGTAGGGGGTAATTTGTCACCCTCAAGGACTCCAAATGCTTTTGAACTCTATCGAGATTAATATCATTAGAGGGAACACGTTCCTTTTAAGATTTTTAAGACATTGATGTGAAAGTGAATCAAGATATATATATATATATATATATATATATATATATATATATATATATATATATATATATATTGTGTGTATTTAGGCAGCATTTTTTCATTCATGTATATAGTTTACAAATTCAAATGCCCTTTGGGAGATTGTATCTCCAACGAATTAAATGATATTTATGTTGGTCACACCATAAACTCACTTTCACGATGCTTGACACTGCATTTGAAAGAAAACTCTAAAATTTTTAGGCATTTAAAACAACATGCCTAGCCGCACACAAAATTACGTAAAATCCTTGTCGAAAACACAATTATACTTAAACATGAAAACAATAAACAAAAACTAAAAATTCTTGAAGTTATATACATAAAACAGTTGAAACCTAACCTAAACAAAATAAACTATGAAATCTCCACAAATATTCTTAAATGTCTACAATTGGTAACAGAAGCCATTGGTTTATACCAATGGCTTCCCATACTTAATACTTCTCGATTTCACTCTCGCGTGGTCATGTGTGACGTCATGAGCTGCGGTGCGATTTTCGCTTTCAGCGTCTTATATGCACGTGTATGCTTGGAAATCATCCATGTAAACAATAACAGACTATCGTCACTGTCTTGTGCATATATTGCTTAATATATTGTACTGTAATTGACATATTTGATAATGGCTTATGTAAGCCGAAAGATTTGATTGGATTAAAAAATATGGATCAATATTGTGATTTTATTTCTTCGTTTAATGATAATGTTATTAAGCTTATCAGACGTTATGAAAAGAATTTACATAAAATAAATAGACAACACTTGCCTATATTATTTAATGAAACATGTATGAATATATATATATATATATACGAGGTAACCAAAAAAGTTATGTCCGTTTTTTGATTAGTCATTGAATGAAGTTAAAATATATACGAAATATGTAGCAATTGTTTTCAAATTCGGACAGCCGGAAGTAGGAACATCAGACGTTATAAAAAACACACGCACCGTGCCCTGCTATCACTTATAAGCCGGACAGCTGTGAGAAGGATAGAAGTGTCTAGAGATCTCGTTCGGGGCTGTTTGCTTTACGACTTCAGCAGCTGCATCAAGTCACGCATATGTCAAGCGTCTGGGGATAGTGCTGTGGATGAACGTATTGCAAGGTGTTGGTTTCGAAAATTCAAGTCGGGAGATTTGTCTCTCCATGTAATGAGTCTCGCAGTGAACGACCACAGGTCTTGAATGACGGAGTCCCGAAGGCGGCCATTGAAGAGGACAGTAGTCTAACGTGTGGTGAACTTGCAAGACAGTTCAACGTTTCCGATTAAACAGTTATACCTCACCTGCACCGCCTAGGTAAGACGTACAAACTGAGCAAGTGGGTTCCACAAACGCTGTTGGAGGTCCACAAGGGACAATGAGTGGCAGCCTGCGTATCACTGCTTTCTCGCCACCGTACCGCATCCTAATTCAATCGAGTGCTTACCAGTGATGAAAAGTGAGTTCTGTACGAAACTCCCAAGCGTTCCAGACATTGGTTGTCTCCTCAGGATACTGTCCCTCACACCGCAAGACCGCCCATGCACCCACGCAAGATTATGCTTTGTGTCTGGTGGACAGGTCATCGAGTGGTTCATTATGAACTGCTACCAACGGGCCAAACGGTCACTGGAGACCTATAATCACAGCAATTGAAACATGTGCAACAGGCATTGCGCCAGAAGGAGCCAGCACTGGTGAATAGCAAAGGTGTGCTTTTCCTCCATGACAACGCCAGGCCGCATGTCGCGCGAGTAGTCAGGGATACCATACAGCAATTTGGGTGGGAGACATTGTGCCATCCACCTTATTCACCTGACCTTGCACCATCCGATTACCACCTCTTCCACTTTCTGGATAATCATCTTCGTGGGAAATCCTTCACCAATGAAGCAGACTTGCGCAAAGCCCTCACGGACTTCTTTGCGTCACCCCCCCCCCCGCCGCCCCGAGTTCTACCGCAAGGGCATTGAACAGCTGGAGACACGTTGGCAGAAGGTGCTGGATGCCGATGGCGATTACTTTGAAAACTAAATATAAGTTACACATACTGCGAAGCGTTTTCTTTTTTCCTTTAAAAACGGACAGAACTTTTTGGCTACCTTGTATATATATATATATATATATATATATATATATAGTTAACGCGGGTAGAGTCGTGGTTATCGGCGCAGTACACTGGATCAGACGGTGGTTTCTCTTACAAATGGACTGTGCCTTTCTTTATTAAGTTTTCTCGGGTCCGTAGACCGATAGATGGAATACACACGATTTAAGAAATGGGGCGTTTACTTAAAAGCAGGCATCCATTAAAAAATTCAAAATAACGTTTAACTATATATATATATATATATATATATATATATATATATATATATATATATATATATACAATTATTAAATTACATAACCCGGCAGCCAACAAGGAAAGTAATGCTACAAGTTTCAGAAAAAACTTGTTTTAAGATAAATAATAACAGCTATAATGAAATCAAACATAATCCAAATACATAAAGCGATATTAAAAACACCTTGAATGAACCTGAATATAATAAAGTACAAGAAAAGAGTGATTTCTGTCCAAATGCACAATTATGTACACACACACACACACACACACACACACACATACGCACACACACACACACACACACACACATATTTTTGCTCTGAAAAAGTCGGAAGACGAAACGCGTCGGCAAAATCTAAGTTTTTTTTTCCAATTGTCATTTTATACCAACCTGTCTTGTCCACAGAATTCATCTGGGAATTTAACTATATTGTCGACATGGAAAAAAAAATAATCCATTGCTATAAAAGGTAATTTACATTAACCAGAAAAAAGGCTTCGACAGAAGCGTCTATCCTTTAAATTTGGATTTTTTAATGTAACTATAACAACAAAGACATTTCGATTTCATTTTTGCCTTGAAAAAGTTGGAAGACGAAACACGTCGGCAAAATCTAAGATTTTTTTCCAATTGTCATTTTATACCATATATATATATATATATATATATATATATATATATATATATATATATATGATGTATCAAAATACTTTTACAAACTTTGGTGGCGAGTTCCTGATACCAAAACATGGTAAAATACAGCAACTTATAACAAATGTTCAAAATGTCCTTGCTTCTACACTGGCATGCCAACGTCGGATCATTGACTGGCAGACTCTTTCAAATACTCCCACACGGTGTCGATTGGTTTCGCAGGCCTCCATGGCGCGTTGATGAAGCATCGTTGCATTATTAATGTCTAGTGCATAAACCAATTGTTTTAGGTGGCCCCACAGATAAAAATTCTAAGAATTGAAGACGGGAGAACGTGTAGTCCATCGAAACGGTCCTCCCTACCTATCCATCTTTTGTGATTGCATCGCGAACACTAAAATGTGTTAGAGTCCCATCATGTATGAACCACATGCGTCTTCGTATTAGCAGGAGTACATCTACAAAATCTGGAAGTGTGTTCGAAATAAAGTCCCTGTACACAACCTCTGTAAGACATACGGACCTACCAGAAAGTCACCTACAATCCCAGCCCACACATTAATTGCAAACTGATGGTGATACCGATCAACTCAAAAATGTTGTGTAAATTTGTTATTCCATCTCTTCCAAATATTGCCTCATCCGTGCAATAAACGATCGGCAAAGGTTTTCTCGTGGTGAGTGATCAGAGGGCGAAAGACACTGCACACGTTACAAATGATACGGATGCAGGAGATTCTCTTGTATCCGTACCTTCCATGCGGTACTATGTGATGTACGACTCACTAGAGTCACTTGACGTGTGCTGCTACCTGGATCGCCTCCAACAGTCTGTAGAATGTGTTGGATCATGTCTCAGCAACGCGACGATAAACAGCAGCAAATGTTGGGTGATACAGCTGCGCGTCCATTATCATGAAATCATGGAACCGGAAGAGTTTTCCACAAGTGGGAAGTGCGAAAAAAGAAACAGCATATAACTTAATGTTACATCTATCCGATTTTGAGACCTTGCAGCCAATCAAGTACTGCGCTTAAATTCATAATGCCTAGGTACCACAACGAAGTGGTCAACCAATTACAATGAAAGTATATATAATGAAGACACATGAAGCAACTTTACGGCGGTGGGAAAATGACTGAAGACGAGACTCCAGACTAGGAACTTACAAATAACAGCTTTCGGGATTCATTTTCGTCGTTCTTCCGGCAGTGGTCTAGTGGACTAAATCCTACGTTAAGTTATACGGTGTTAGTTCAATCTCTATAGCAGGTAGTGAAAGTTATATACGTACATTCAATGCCAAAAAAAAAAAAAAAGCGGTATGAATTGACTAACAAGATTTAACTAATACGATATATCGACAAGTATGGACAACATAATGAGAATAATTTTGAGCTGTGAATTTCGGTGTGAAATTCCGGGTTAACGAATACGACAAATATATGAAGAAGATTGAAGATTAAATTGGTTGAAACGTTGTGCTTACTTATAACAAGTCATTGTTCTGAATATAACATTTCATACAAGACTATATTAATAATGAAAACATCTACTTTTGTATGTTTCGCTTAGTCTGACACAAGGTCATAAAAATGGTAATATCAGCCGTTTCCTTATAAAGACACATTCGGCATTCATTGACTAAGCAGATAGTGTTACTTTCGGCTGAAATTTGTCAATTCTTTTTAATACAATTTTTCAGAAATATAAGTTTCTCAAGTTCAGTAAATGTCTTTATAGTATAGATGGCGGTTTCATTAACCTTTTATTTGAAGTCGTGCGAAATATCAACATCTTGATTATAACATTATTTTCTCTTCGAGTTACATGCGTTAGCCATTTTAGACTTTGCTGTTGTTGAAAGTCCTCAAGTGATATTTTTTTCCTCTTATTTGGTACAATTCTTTGTTTGTGATTCTGTTGCGCCAGCCCACAATGTTTGCAAAAGGTATGGGCCTTGCTAAGAGCTGCTGGTTTAATTTGCTCAAAACCACTTCTAGCTATTGATCTGAAAAATTGGTTTACATACAGTTTAGATATTTCAGAAGGGATATATAGCATATTGCATGTTGTCCATATAAAATCTCAAGCAGACAGGGGGGGGGGCTATTTAAGAACATGACTCGAGTTTGTAGGTAAGTGTTTCGGTTTTGTATTAATTTACCGTATTGGGCTCAGTGTTCTCCTTTATAAGATTTTCTTAGTCTGATTCAAAAGTCGAGGTGCGCATCGTGAAAATTGTTCTCACAAGCAAGTTAAGTGTCGTTCTACAGCAGGTGCTCATTCATATGTTTCCTCTATTTGCAATTAGCAAGCGAAAGCTCCCGGCTAGGTTACTGAATAAAATAGCAATTTCTTCTTTCAAATGGTATTTGGCCTTCAGGTAAATAGCGAGAATGAACCTATCCTAAATCGTTAGCGATAAAATCAGTTTCATACTGATATATTTGCAAATTTATTCAAAGGTAAGACTGGAAGCTGGACCAAACCTGCTGGCTTGTATTATATTCTAAAGAAGGGGTAGATAGAATTGGAGTAAATACTGCAAACTACCACACTAAATGTGCTTTAGTCACGCAGGAAGCTTTAATTAAATCTTATGCATTTGAATGGAATCAAAAGATATGATTTGAATCTGTGAATAATAAACGATGTATTTGTTCAACTAATGATTTCATTGAAAACACCATTCACCTTCTCATCTATATGCAAAATCTATGTGTGTGTGTGTGTGTTTGTGAGGAGGTGATGAAAAATTCTTTACTCGACCCACTTACCAACATCTAACAAAATGATCAAACGAACTTGTTTTGTGTGTGTGTGTGTGTGTGTGTGTGTGTGTGTGTGACGAGTTGCTAAAAAGTTCTTGACTCGATTCACTTCACAAAATCTGACAAAGTGATCAAACATGAATTTCCGGGGTGGTGTGTGTTGAAGTGCTGAAAAGTTCTTGGCTTGACCTACTTCCCAAAACCTGACGAAATAATTTAAACATTAATTTGACGGTAGTAGTAGTAGTGGTGATGGTGGGGGGGGATGTGTGAGTGTGTGTGTGTGTGTGTGTGAGGAGGCACCGAAAAGTACTCAAAATTTAACAATAAGAATTTGATAAAAAATGAATTTTGGAGAGGTGGTGGGCACGGCGTCTTGTTAGATCCAAATACATTTCAACACCTTATGTATATATATATATATATTTATTAAAGACATTTTTATGTTTAACGTTCTTTTTTATAGATACAAGTATTTAAATAAATGCTCTGTTTATAATAAACAGTATTAAATAACATTTACCGGGAAATTTTCATAGAAAATATTCATCCCTTGACAGGATTCGAACCTGCATCCTATACGGAACCGTCATTTACGCTGACGTGCCTTACCGTCTCGGCCATAAAGGAGCGTTCGGTAGGCAAGGTGGAATTTACTGCTTATAAACTTCAATCTTCCATGAATCTCGTACATTCATAACTGCTCTGGCGTATCAAATGTAAACAAATGACGTCATATATTAAGAAATGGACAAAGACCGACAATTTATTTATTAAAGACATTTTTATGTTTAACGTTCTTTTTTATAGATACAAGTATTTAAGTAAATGCTCTGTTTATAATAAACAGTATTAAATAACATTTACCGGCCTGAATGTCCGAGAAATTTTCATAGAAAATATTCGTCCCTTGACAGGATTCGAACCTGCATCCTATACGGAACCGTCATTTACGCTGACGTGTCTTACCGTGGATTAAAAAGAAAACATTTAATATATATGGCCTGACAATTGTTTAGCATGAATCAGCCTGTCGCCTCTGAGTGTTGACTTCAATGTTCACTTTTATATTTATATACGTTCTATCTCTGATATTGAGCACTTTATCCCATAAATATAGCACACCTTAAAGCTATATTTCTTCATATATATATATATATATATATATATATATATATATATATATATATATATATATATATATATATATATATATATATATATATATTAAATGTTTTTTTTTAATCCAACATTTTTTATTACTGAAAACGTTGTTTTTATTACTTACACGTATTTGACTCACTTTCCATGTTTTTTTTCCCGTTCTTAGACAATGAAATTAAAGCCGGCTTAAATCGAGACGTCCTACTAAAAAAAAACAGTTTCGCTCACCAAGAATCGAAACGGTACACCTGTTTCACTCTGGTAACCCACTCCTATAACCGAAGCGTGCGGTTACCAGTATGGCCACGTGAGGTTATCCTGTCATTTAACTTTGTATTATCAAGGTGATCTCCCTTTAATACAATTTCGATTCCTGTCGGTCGGCATATTTTTCTTTAGTAGGATGTCTCGATCTAACCCTGTTATTATGAATTTTATTAGGAAAATTAAAACAGGGACAGCAACGCAAACAAGTATATCAACTAAGATAAGGTATGTAGTATTAGGTAATTTATATATGTCTATATATACAAGTGTATTTCTATATCTTTATATATATATATATATATATATATATATATATATATATATATATATATATATATATATATATAATTTTATATAATTATACAGACACACACACACACACACACACACACATATATATATGTATATAATATATATATATATATATATGTCTGCGTGTATATTCTATATACCGTACCTATGAACACTAATAGGTATGTCCCATAAATACGTTGGACACTGTTGTAAATGGGGGGTAATATGCTGCCTAAGTAGCCCACCACTAGCAGTGGTTTACCTACTTCACGCCGCTGGCGAGTATTGCATTTTGTTGATGTTATATAGATTACCATTTCATTTCCAACATCCGTTTTGGTTATTCCTCATTCAGTAACCTTTTCTAGGTTATAAGAATGAATCTATATTCTACATTTGGAACGAAACGCATTGACATAAAAGGTTTTCCTCTTCTCATTTCTTTTATTAACTATTATATATACACACAGAATTTTGGTTAGGCACCAACGAAAGTTCTCAATTAAGATTTAATTAAGACATTTTTTGTTGATTTTATATTTCTTTCGGGTCTTTATGTGGTTTCTGCTGAAAATTTAAATAAAACTGTCTAATGTATGAGTGCTTTGTGAATTTATAAATCATTATTAAATAAATTTTTGTTTTATGCTATGAAATTTTCTTTTTTTTTTATCAATCGTGTCTTCTTGCGTTACGCCGGTTTTATAATGTATCGCGTCTTCACGCATCATGCCAGTTTTATAATGTATCAATCGAATTGAATATACTGGCCGCTGGCCTGCCAGGCTCTCTCAACCTTCACGAATTATTTTCTCTTTATATATCTATCGATGCATCTATGTCTGTATGTCTGTGTGTGTGAGTGAGAGAGAGAGAGAGAGAGAGAGAGAGCGTGTGTATGTAACGTGGTTGTCGCCTTAGTTTTTGAAATGGCCCGTTCTGGATTGTTTTAGCAACAGACACACATATCATCCATTTGTCAAAAAATATTTCTTTCTCCGCCAACCCAAACCCAATGTAAATAAGAAGCAAAGAGAGACCAATAGACAAGAAAATATCCGTACACCAGCGAGATTATAATGACAGATGCTCGTATGACAAAAATAACACTCACTCAGTCTTTACAACAATTAACCAGTGACAACCGATCGTAATATAACTGGAAGATGTTTCTACCTTGAAACTATGTATGCCAACGATGTCATATACAGAACAAAATATTTCCAAAAGGTGCTCAACACCGTGGTACTCAACCATAACACATACACACATAATATATATATATATATATATATATATATATATATATATATATATATATATATATATATATATATGTGTGTGTGTGTGTGTGTGTGTGTGTGTGTGTGTGTGTGTGTGTGTTAAGAAATATAGTTTTAAGGTGTACTAGGTTGTTTCCTGTTAGACGCAATCGTCAGACCGCCAGACAATTGCGTCTAACATGAAACAGCCTGTCGCCTCTGAGTGTTGACGTCAATGTTCTTATATATATATATATATATATATATATATATATATATATATATATATATCAGAATAATAAATTAGGAAATCAGCTCATTCCGCTACTTTGGTTTCAACCATTCAGTCTCTTCAGGCGATTTCGATTAATTGATTTCCAAATGCTTTACTTTTTGAAAAATAAATTTAATGAACGTTATATTATTTAATAATAAATAAATAAACGCACAAAGTGAGGTGTTGTAGAAAGGAGAAGGAGGGTGGAGGAGGAGAAAAGCAAGGGTTTTGGAAATGTATCGGTGGCGAGTTAGATGAAACATACATACTTTCTTTTCATCCCGGTTCATATGAACTCAAAAGGAACTTTTTAGTATGTATGCTACGTGTATATAATTTCCGATCTCTCATTCAAAATTTTTTTGTGGGTGTGGGGAGTGTCTGGTAATGTTATCGTAGCTAACTTTTCTTGTTGACAAAGATTGCCGATATTACTGCCTGGCGTTGGCTTAGGGGCAGCAGGTTCGCAACCAATTTTAGAGGGCATATTTTTCTTTAATAAGATTTCTCAAATATTCAGACCGATAGACGAAAATAATTATACTTTGTAATAAATACACAGAGCGTCTACTCAGATACGAGTATCCACTAAAAATAACGTTTAAAGTGATAAAATCTATCTAATTAATGAATGCAAATTCTGTTACTTCTTTAAAAAAAAGAGACTGATATACATCATTCGCAGACAGTACTGTTTCGCTGTATCACAGCTCCTCAGTGCGACTAGACATCCGAATGCCTCAAGATCGAAACCCAACCGATTTGGTGTCAGTCATAGTTTCTACCACTGAGCTATCTTCATTCGAGAGAGAGAGAGAGAGAGTTAGCTAAATCTAGCGTATTGTTTTTTACGAATGTAAGCAAATGCCAATCATCCGGAGTGCTCCAATTCATTTTACTGAAGAGCTATGCAGAATTTTTTAAGGTATGCTATGCTTATGGGTAATAGGGCTCCATATCCGGGATAGAACGTATGTAAATATAAAAGTGAACACTGGCGTAAAAACCGAGTGTCGACAATCTGTTTCATGACTGGACGTGTATATACATGAGAGAATATGATATATATATATATAATTTTCTATATATCAGAACAATGATAGGCATTTGAATTACAAAACAGAAAAACGTCTATATAATGCGTTTCATTCTTTAAAAACCAACAGCGATAAGAACAAAAACAATAGTGCTGGAAAAACGAATGAGATCGGTTCAATTGTACGTCTACACACGTTCGACATAAAAAATTTGAAACTGTGGAGTCGATCAATGAGAAATCCATTGAATATTTATTGATATGTGTATCAAAAATAGGTTATTTTTCAAACACAGTCAGCACATTGTGGCCGTTTTCATAGTTAATGTTCTTGAGTGTTGACTTTTTCTTGTATATTATTACGGTTTCCATTATTTTATTCTTATTTTCATCTTTTTTTACATATGGATGGGAGTAGTATGCTTATATTTTTTACTAGTATATTTCGGACGGAGTCTGGTAGTTTTTGTGCATGTTTAACTGAGTCCTAATTGAGCTATGGTCGAGGTGCAACGTAAGTCGTCTGGATAGGCATGTAGTAGTGTGACCGATGTAATTATTTATGCGTTTGCTTCATCAGAAATGCAGTTCCTTAAGGGTCATTTGAAATTGTAAATGCCACAATGTGCTGGCCATGCTTGTAAAATAAAACATTCCTATAACTCTAGATACATACATAATATGACCCATATATTCAGTTAAAAGTAAAAATAAATTCAGCCTTGATAATGGCTAAAAGTATAGCCGAAAGCACTCGCACATGCAGAACATCTGGGCAGTTTTTACAGTCTTTTCGTGGCCAAACTGGTATAGGCGCACCGGTATTAAACGATTGCTCTCTCCATCTACCCCGAGACATGCTGGTTCGATTTCTGTTGAAGTGCGCAAAATTATTTTAATAAAAATTATCGAAATTGCCAGCCGGTAGGTGAATATAAATAAATATACTGTTTAATATATAAACGCAACATCTACTCAAACACGATTATCCACTAATAATTACGTTTAAAGTTTGTTTATATATATATATATATATATATATATATATATATATATATATATAAGGTACGGTTCCAGTCGAATCCATTACATTCGATTACGCGCTAATATCCTTGGGAAAGGTGTTAATCTTCTTCTTCCCTCCAGCTATGGGTAAATAGCAGGACAAACTGGATTCTATAATCTTGGAGGGTAACTGGTCTAGGAGGACAACTTTAAATTCAAAACCTGCGGAGGGTCGTTTGGGGACCTTGTGGCACGTAGTGCACCCGGTCTTTGTATTTGGCCCTTCAAAATGGGTGGTTGGTTCTGCACAAATCCTTCACCACTATAATCAAATCATATGTGCTGGTGTCTGGCTGTCGTTTCCTAGGAACTGAGCTGCTTGACCCTCATACGTCGAATACGACGGGAGAGTCCACCATATACATATACGCAGAGCGAGAGGTAGAAAGAAGAAGCAGTGAGTGAGTCTATATGAAGTTCTCTTTCACTGCATATATGTATATATCTATGCCTACATATGTATAAACATATAAATGTAAATGCATGTCAGTGTGAGTGTGTGTTTGACATATGTATCAGTGCGTGATAAATTCGCCCTATCGTTCAAATCTCCAATATCCTATCAATATTGCAGACACAGAGTTTGAGTCATGCGGAAAATGAACGATCTTGGTTAAGAACATGTAATAAACATAACTCTGTCGTCCTTCTTTCCATGAACTGCTTTTCTTCCACTACGCTCGTGTAGTTGTTGCTGTCGGCATTAACCCGTGTTGAATGTGTCATCTAGCTTCTTATTGACTATATAGTCTACCTTGCGGCCATAATGTTGAACTCAGCGCAAACCGACGTGACATTGACTGTTCGGTGCGACCGAATAAATTTCTTATTGCTTTAGGTAGGTGTCAGATTAAAGACGCAGAGCGATCACTTCGATCTTGAACATAATTCATTTACTTTCCTCTTTATCTTTGTTTTATCTCAAGGCACAATGGCTGCTTGGCGGTATTTATCGTTTAAGTACTTATAGTAGTCTTCCAGTTGGTGGATGAATTCCTATATTTATATATTAATTAGAACCATCCGTAAAAATTTCTAATTGATATCTCCTTATTAATGATGCTACGACCTCATGGTTATCGTCGCGGGAAGCAGAATCAGCGAACCGTGTTCAAGTCTCGGCCTAGCCTGTTGCGTTCTCTTTCGCAAAGTTACCCTCAAGAAATCTATGTCTCTTCCCTTAACACCTATTGATTAAATAGTATAGAGTTTGCATTCTAGTCTTGAGTGGCAACCAATCTAAGAGAAAGAAAATTCTAAAATCCAGACCATAGAGAAAGCAACAGAAAATTACTCGATCTTTACCCCAAAACATGAATATTCCCAGGTAATAAAGAAAAAGGAATCTGTCTCGAACTGTTTGTCGTCTACATTCTGAAAATATATGGAATTTTTTAATTGAACAAGTTCCGCCTTCTTTTTCTCTTTCTTCTTCTTATCTTCCCTTTCTTCTTCTTTTTCACTTTTTCTTCTTTTCTTTTTTCTTTTTCTTTTTCGTCTCCTTCTTTTTCTATATCTTCTTCTTCCTCTTTTTCCTTTTCTCCTCCTTCTTCTTTTCTCTTTTTTCTTCTTTTCTCCTTTTCTTCTTCTTCTTTTTCTCTTTCTTTCTCTCTTTTTCTCTTTCTTCTTCTTTTCTCTTTTTCTTCTTTTTTCTTCTTTTTTCTCGTTCGTCCTCTTCTTTTTCTCTTTCTTCTTCTTCTTCTTGCTACGTCATCATCGTGCGCCACCTTATCCTCAAATATTTCTCTTTAATTTTGTCCCTCCCGCTTTCTTTCCCTCTACTTCGCTCTTCCTCACTTTTTAGTTTCCCTCTCTTTTTCGTGTCTTCTCTTTCCATTCGCGCTATTTTGATCGCGTTTCTTATATTACTTCAACTTGGATTTTATCAACCAACACCTGATCTTTGATCCATGAATCATTTTTCATCGCTATCTTTAATCGCTTTTACCTCTTTCCCCGAGTTCTTTGTTGTAGCCTTTCTTCTCTTAAGCCCGGAGGACCTTCTTTAAATAATGTAACCTTCATCTTACCATTATCCTTTGAGATCACGAGTCGTATGAGCCCCACATGTCCTGCAGTTGCGGCTTGTAGTGGCGTATTTTGGGCAAGATAACCTGACGAAGCTCAACCCTTTCGAGAATGATTTGAATTCAGAGTTTTACTTCTCTTTGACTGGTTGCCAGCCATAGAGCCCAGAGATAAATATATATATATAATTAAATATTCTTTTCTTGCTGATAGAATTATTAATTTTTTTTACTCCTGTGGCAATGGAGACTTCTGGGGTTATTGGCCCTCGTTCGATGGCGTTCCCTCAGAGGGTGAGCGGGATGGCGTCTCGATTAAGGGACGATCCTCGCGAAACGGAGTGGCTCTTGCAGCGTGTTTCACTAGCGATGGTTCGAGGTAATGCTTTCTCCATCATTGCGGCTGGCAGAAGATAGAAAAAAAATTGATTATAGTTCAAGGTTTTTTCAATAAATATTACATATTTAAATTTAAAAAAGAGTCCAGTCTGTCTTGCTATTTACTCATAGTTGGTGGTCTAGAAGAGATAGATTCCTCCCTTTCCCAAGGTTATTTGTACATAAGTGAACGTAACAAACCCGACTGGAATTCGAACTCAGCTCTCCAATTTCTCATTGCGAGCCACTGTCCCTCACACCACCGCGCATCCTTTAAGTGTTCAACTTTAAAATTATGCGGTCAAACTTTTAAATATTCTTTATCTCGCTCATCTAGATCAAAAGAACTTTTAAAAGACCACTTAGGTTTTATTTTCATGACATGCCTTTCTTGCATCTGCCTAACTGGTTACCTGTGAGTCCACACCAGGCTTGAGAGATCCTGTTAAGCCATCGTTTATGAAAACATGTCATAATAAAAATATTTCTGTGATTCCTATCTTGATCGTCAATGAATAGATTTATTAACAAAGGAAAAAGTGAGAAACATACTTAGAAGGCTGTTATGATCCAAGGTTAGGACCAAGGAAGAACAACACGAACACAAGAGTAGAAATAACAAAGGTATATTACACGAAATAATAATACAAGATGTGGAAGGTGTTAGTATGACTGTCAGTCTGGTTTGGAGTGAACTACTATCAGCTCGACTCGATTCGGTATCTACCCGTATAAACGGGATCGGGTTGGTCAAAAACGAGAATCTGCCCTTCGGCGGAGCCTTGTCCGGGATCCTCTCTGCTCAGAGGCAGAGAGTTCGACCGTCAAGCCGAGAAGCTCGGCTCGATTCGGTATCTAGCCCCCGCCCCCACTACGAGGGTTGCATGTGGCAGAAGGCTGTTTTTAAAGTGGGTTTCCCGAGCCCGTAGGCTCGGCCAAAAAATGCCCGTAGAACCCGTATAAACGGGATCGGGTTGGTCAACCTCCCCGAACGAGACTCTGCCCTTGGGCGGAGCCTCGTCCAGGTTCCTCTCTGCTCAGAGGCAGAGAGTTCGACCGTCAAGCCGAGAAGCTCGGATCGATTCGGTATCTAGTCACCCACCCACGAGGGTTACATGTGGCACAAGGCCGAGTTTAACGTATGTTATTATAGCCACAACGTTTCGGTCGAATAGCCTGAGAGCAACACACGTTTTAACAACTTCTATAACATTTTAATAAGGATTGATGAAAATGAAACACGTCAGTAAAGTAATCTTTTATATTTCTTTTCATGCTTTATTTTGTACTAAATTTCAACGTAAAGCTTGAGAGCCGCTCAAGTTATAGTTTTAAAGTCAAAATGGAGGAGGAGTTTATAGAAATATGTCGATTGACCCTTGTGATTCGTAGAGATCAAGACTGAAGTGTTCAGAAAAGAGGCCACGCGATATGAAAACGGTGCAAACATACTTTTTAGGCAATATCCGATACACAATATAAAAGGAGTGTTTATCTCTAATATTCCCTTGTTTTTCACATATGATTATTGAGAGATCAGCACATCAAGCCTTTAAGCCGATTTGACTCCCTCAGAATCATATTTTTTCAATACGTAGTCGATCATGGTTCTCCACGATTTTCCCTTTTGCTTTAATATCAGAGAGTGCAAAATAGTTTCTTGCTGACTTTTACACGCTTTTAAATTTACTGCTGTTCTTTCTGTTTTGGTTGTCCTATCAAGACTAGAGAGTCAAGTCCGTCATGCTATTTTACTCATAGCGCAGCGGGGAGGCAAAGAGATAGACGTAAGGATTTCATTGCTAATATAGCTCAATGGCCTCTGCCAGAGTTTCAACTAGGCTTCCTAGTTCGATTTTTCACGTGTTTAATCGTTACGTCAAAGGCATATCCATATTAAAAGTAAAGCGTGATCTTTACTTAATCGTAAAAGGTCAGTCAGTTAAATGCCGTACAAGATAAATGTTTGGGCTAACTAGGCAGAAGATTTTCCCGCAGTATGTTGTCTTTTATTTCTGCAGTAGACTGGTTGCCGACCAAACAAAACAACCATTCGCCCTTGCATGGAGTATTGCTGCCATATATGGGCTGGGGCACCTTCTGCTTACCTCGGAGTTCTTGACAAGATCCAGAGACGGATATGTAATCTAATTGGCCCTGATCTAGCGTCTCGTCTGCAGTCACTCTCTCACAGACGCGCCGTCGCCTCTCTCTGTCTTTTCTACAAATACTTCCAGGGTAACTGCTCTGACGAGCTGCTTTCTCTGGTTCCCAGACTCCATGAATTCAAACTTACACTGTAGAAACTTTCAAATGTAGCCGTCTCTTCTACTCCAATAGCTTCATACCTTGCACCTCTCGCCAGTGGAACACCCTCCCCAATTACTGTTTCCCTGAGAGCTATAATCTCCAACTATTCAAATGTAATGTCAATCGACATCTCCAGTTACCTTGATCTACTCACTATCCCTCTCCTCATCCTTTCTTCTATCATTTCTATCTGCTCTCGCTCCAAATCTTCCGCGACCCCCTGCATCCTAGTGGCTTCACGCCTTGCTCGGGGCGTAATGCTTAAAAAAAAAAAAAAGCTATAGAACCCAGTCTGTTCTGTTATTTAACCAATAGAAAAAGGGAGAAAAGATGGATTCATAACTTTCCCAAGGGTAAATACGCGTAAGTGAATTTGACAGACTCAACTGAATTTGAACTCCGATTTTTCATTCCGAGTCGAGAGCCTTTACACCACAACGCACATAAGTATCTTTAGAAAGAAACTTAAGGTAATTATTTCCCAGTGAAGAAATTCATAGGATCACCGAAGTTAAGCAACGTCAATCCAGTTCAGTACCGAAATGAGTGATCGCTTGTGAATATCAGGTGCTGTAAACTTTTATGTGCAGGTGGTGTAATGGACGACGGTTCGGAGAGCCGAGTTCCAATTCCAGTCGATTTCGTTAGATTCTTAGGAAAGGTATGATTTCACCGCTTCCCCCAGCTACAGGTTAATTAGTAGAACTTGTAAATCCTTTATATCCCTCCACCAAATTCTTACAATTTAATAATATTTTTTTGGTTTTAAATAAACTGAAAACGTTGATAAGCTAGAAATAAAAAAAAATCAATCAAAAAATTTAGAAGCAAGCGCCTATCAATAATAGAAAGATCTATAACATTTAGTGGACTTGAAAAGTCTAATTTTCTGAAAAACTCTTTTAAAAGATTTTATGAATTTTAACAGACAATAATACTAATTGTTTATTTAATGGATACCGAATACTATATATCGTATATACGCGCGTATCATGCGACTTTTGAAGATATAATTTTGAAGTTAATTTTAAGGGGGTCGCATCATACACTAGGTATATACCGTATAGTATTTTATATCATTTTCATACTATTTTATAGTGCCTGTATGGAAACAAATAAAGGTAAAAAAAATACGTTTTACCCATATGATCATGGTGTCAGTTAAAACTGACGCGTTATTTTATTTTAAATATCTAAACTATAATTGAAAATATAATTTTGGAAAATGAAAATATCACTCAGATATGTTGGAAAATTTCCAAATTTTCATCTAAAATTCAAAAAATACGAATTTAATGAAATTGGCCAGAATATATATGTAAAAAACAGAACAAAGCGTTAGTTTAAACTGACCCCAGAGTGCTATGTATTAAGTAACTATAAAAGTAAAGAACAATTTTGTCCATGTCACAAAAGCAAATGAACTGAAAACGTTGATATTATGACTAATCTTAGCGCAATCTGGTACAAGGTCATAAGTGTTGAGATTTATTGTGCTCAGTTTTCTCTACTACAGAGTTATGATTGTTAATATTTACGGAACTTAATTAATGCTATAAAATTGGCATATTTATTAAGCAAGTGGAAATTGGGCAAGAAAAAAACTTTGTCATCATAAATGGCAATTTGAAAAAGAAAATATATATTGATAAAAAATGGTGAAAAAAACATGTATATTCATATCAAAAACTGGTAACATTAAGAATTATGCGTCAGTTAATATCGAAATTTAATTTTCTTGTAAAGCTTTGCTAATATTTCCTATACTATTAGAATCTATTGCTGGTATTTTTACTACAAAAATTATTTTTATATTTTTATAGTGTTTCGACACCAATTTGAGGGATTCACTATTTGCCCCTATCTGGAGGTACCACGCCGGGTGTGGGATGGACCTGGAAAAACAGTTATTAAGAGGCACATTAAAACACAATAGTTATTGTTTTTTTTTTACACAAAAAAGGTTTAGATTTGATAGTTTCCAAAACTTTCAGATGAACGTCTGAATTCGATCAACTTATACACGGAATATAGCTTCATGATAGGCCAAATTACAGGTTTGATTATTGATTAGGTTTTCAGACTTTTTCAGATTGTAGACACGGATGTACACTTGTATAAATTCTGAATCATATTCTTAGAATAAAGAATTAGTTCACGATAGACTGAAGTTTTAATAGGATTGATTTTTGCCTTTTGTTTAGGACAACATGCGCCCCAGTTTAATTAAATTCACTCCAGATACGAAGTGGAAATCTTATATTAGAAAAATCGCTAAAGAAGATTGGAAAAATGGTCGATTCATTGTACGGCTCTAGAAAGAACCTGACTCTTCCCGCCATGCACTATCTTCACAAAAGTCAGATCAAATCAAAAATGAGGTCCTGCTACCATATCCGGGCTGCAACGGCCCAATCCTCCCTTTCCAGCCTTGACATAGTACAAAAGCGTTTACGTGGACTTGTGAGTGATTAATTATTTTTCACCATACAACCACTTTCCCACAGTAAAGAACGGCAGGTGTTCAGATGAGTTACATTCATTTGTTCCGCTAATACAGAACTTCACAGCTTGGAACCGCCATGACACATAAACAGAGTTAATTAAATCCTGTAGAAATATGTGTGAGTCTTTGTTTTTCATTTGTTCACCTTTTTCCATTGACGATCTAGTTTTAATGAAAACGAATATACACGATAACATTTCCATTTGGATTAAGTTGGTAGTGACGTACTGAGGCGGATCCCCGGTGCCAAGATGAGTTATTTTCCTATCAGTCAGTCAGGTATACTGCTGCCATATATGGTTTGGAGCCCCCGCTGTTCGTCTCAAGTTTCTCGACAAAATCCAAAGACGGATATGCAATGTGATTGGTCCTGATCTGGCATCTCGTCTACAGTCATTTTCTCACAGACGTGCCGTCGCTTCCCTCTGCCTTTTCTACAACTACTTTCACGGTAACTGCTCCGACGAGCTACTTTCGCTGGTTCCCAAATTGCATGAATTTAAGCGTGCTACTAGGTTGGCATCTCAGTTTCACCCTTTCACTGTCGAAACTGTTAAATGTAGCTGTCTCTTCTACTCCAATAGCTTCATCTCTCGCACTTCCCTTCTGTGGAACTCCCTTCCTCTTACTTGCTTCCCTGATAGCTATAATCTTGCATTATTCAAATGCAATGTCAATCGGCATCTCCAGTGGCCTTGATCTAATTCACCGTCCTTCTCCTCATCCTTTCCTCTATCATGCCTCTTTACTCTTGCTCCCACTCTCTGTAACCCCTTGCATGCCAGTGGCACTCTTGCCTTGCTTGTGATGAAATGCTTTGAAAAAGTTATGCGCTATGCATGATACACGCTTAGGCAATCATGTAAATTTCGATAGATGACTGACGAAGCAGATTTTTTCCCGCAGTAGGTTGCCATTTGTTTCTGCGGTAAACATTTGCCATTCAATGCTATAGAACCCAGTCTGTTCTGCTATTTACCCATAGCTGGGGGAGAAGAAGAGGATTCATAAATTTTCCAAGGGTATTAGCACGTAAATGAATGCAATGGATTCGACTGGAATTCGAACTCGGCTCTCCGATTACTCAGTTCGAGCCGCTATCCATTACTCCACCGTATCTTCCTATACTCGGTTAAAATCTGATGTCTGAAAAGAATATTTTGGCTTCCTGGTAATAGTTGAAATATCATTTTTTTACCCCCCCCCCAGATTGTTTACAAGTGATAGATTTTTTTCTTATGCATCAAATGAAGCGGGGGTTCTAGTGTACAAACAGCAAAGTAAAACTCCTTGGTCTGAGAGGTGAATAAGTTAATGCTTTATGATAAAGGTTCCAAAGAATGTGTACTGTTCTTCTTCGTGTCCCTTCAGGACGTGGGCGATCATGGCTCTCCACAAATTCCTAAAATCCTAAATTTCCTTTTTATCCTCACTCTTACTCCTCGTTCAAGCTTGTTAGGTAGGTTACTTGCTGTTTCTGTCTTTCTTGTCATCAGTATGTCGTGTGAGTGTTAAATTCTCCAAGCCCTCTTTCCTAATAATGTTTCCTAGAGATTTCAACTATCTCTTTTTGATTCTAAGTAAAACTTCTTTTTTGTTTCAATTTTTCCTAAAACTTCGTCGTTACTCAAATCTTCAGTCTATGGTATTCTCAGAATCCTTCTGTAGAAACACATTTCTGTTGCCTGAAGTCTCTTCTTCATCTGTGAGGAGATTGTCAAACATTCACTGACACCTAGGAGGACCATTATTACATCCCATTTCTGTACTGTTTTCTGTCTTTCTATCGAAGTTTTCCGATTTCTTAATATTTTACTTAGCTTTTGAAAAGCACCTTTTGCTAATCCAATGCGCTTTCGGAATTCGGTACCACGTTTTTCGTCTTGTGTTAAAACACTTCCCAGATATATGAATTTTTGTATTTGCTTTAATTTGACGTCTTCAATTTGTAGCTCGTATCTTAAGTTGTCCTTTTTGCTAACGACTATACATTGTCTTCTTACAATTGATGGTTAGTCCTTTCTTCTTGCTTTCCTTTTTGATAACATGAGGGATTTATAAAAAGAAAAGGTAGTGATAATTGACGCCAAACTGGGATCAAAACACCATGAAAGTGCAAAAATAGATTTTAATACCATCAATACTTTTTTTTTGTAAAAATTATCACCAGTAATGAATTTTTGAAGAAAAAATATTACCAGTAATACATTTTTGAAGGAAAAATATTAGCAGCAATACATTTTTGAAAAAGAAAAAAAAATATTAGCAGAAATAGATTTTTGAGAAAAAAAATAGCAGCAATACATTTTTGGAAAAAATATTACCATCAATAAAAATCTTGTCGGCATTAAGTAACTCACTGAGGTTGATATGCCGTACAACAAAACAAACCAAACCAAATTATGAATCTTCCTAGAAATCACACGACTTCTGGCCGAAGAACACATGTGTTCCCTATGCTACTACACCCCCCACGTTTCAGATACTTAATACTTCTCCGGTAATTTCTACTACTTAACGTTTTTGTCTTAGGCCTTAAACGAATTTACGACTGTTTTCTCTACGTCACGAAAATATCAATCGAGAAACTTCAATAACTTCTTTTTTTTCTTTTTTTTTTTTATTTTCTTCACGATCTTAAAAGACAGCACTCAGACTGACGACACACAGAGACGTTGTTGTATCACATTTAGAAATGGAGTAAGTTGTTGTTGACACTGATAAGATGAATAAGCACAAATAAGATACCACTTTACGTATGGAAGACCTCGCCGTGGTGTTTGATAACGAGAGATAAAAGAGGATGAAGCGAGCATTTCTAAGATCTTATTCTTTTTCTTTTCTTTATTTGTATTTATAAAGAGAAAATTAGAATCTTTTCAACGAAAACTGGAACGTTAAATGCAGGCATCTACCCACGATTTAGATTAGTTTTCAAGTATCTCTTCCATAATAGAAAATTTAGATGTAAAAATAGACTGTCATGCACAATCACTGTGGCAACTGAGACATTTAAATAATCCTGAGAAATTGTGTAAAAGGGAAATAGTGTTGTTGGCCGATTCTGAAACTGCCTTTAGTTTGGCACAGTCAGAAAAAGTAGTTTTACATGTTCGATTTTTTGCGATCAGCGCCTCACGAGATCTTAACTAAGATAAAACTTTAATCATACATAAGACGCCCTTTAGTATTTATTCCGGGTGTAACAACAAAATTGTCTAAATCGCGTAACAGCAAAATTGTCCAATTGTTAGATTAAGCTTTGAACCGCCGTATCTTAGAAATGATTAAAGATATCTTACTGGAATTCTCTGAGGTTTTTATGTTGGACTCTACTTTGAACAATAAGAATGTATTGAGCTCTAAGTTGAAATGATGATCCCTCTTGCTGTTGTGACCTCCTGATCCAGTTTTCCTCGCTACTGTTCCCTTTTTTTGAAACTTATTCACTGTTCTCTTGATGGTTCTTGAATGGACTATGAAGATGGAAGCCAGAGTATGAATGTTGGTACCATTACTGAAAGCCTGAATGATCTTCTTCCTCTCACTATTGCTCGGTTGGGAATATATAGTAGGGCTGACACAAAATGATTTTAACCTGTTCTCTTTCTAGCTGAATAACTCAAAGTGTTTTTTCAACGATTCTTACGACAACTGGTATCAAGATGGTTAAATGTCTTTTTCTTTTCTGAAAACCTCGAAAACGAAACTAATTAGTTTACTGGTCTTTATATATTAAACATTTTGTGAGATGGACAATTTTGCTGTTACACTCGATATATACAGAGGCGTACGGGTCTGCGCGCACACACACACACACATTGTGATGCTTACGGCTATTTTGATCATGGCTGAATAGGTTACCCTCTCACCGGGGAGTTTGGTTGGTAGGTACATGATATGCATACACCGGCTAAACTCTTACCATCTTGGGAACATAAGGGTTCCTATTTTCATACACTGCAGTCACTAGCCGCCTGATAATTGTGTGAAAGCGTATGAAACTGGCGGTCGTGGCCGGTCATTGTCCACTTGAAACTTATATATATATATATATATATATATATATATATATATATATATATATATATATATATATATATATATATATATATATATTTGTGCATTTAGTTAGAAAATTCTCTTTTAGGCATGTCTGACTGAATAAATTACAGACACTATGTCTGTTAATTTTTTAAAAAATACGTTCATACTCACGAAGAAGATCTAAACTACTTGGGAAATGAAAATGAAATAAATTTAAACAATTACAGCATAGTTTTCTCATCCTTTAATATCAATACACGGAAGGTCATTCGTGTGTAGGAACGGATTTAAAATGTCTGTAATTTATTCAATTATATATATATATATATATATATATATATATATATATATATATATATATATATATATATATATATATATATACCACATTACTACCAACTACTCTTGTTTTACGGCTACGTCACGTTGAAACACCTGTTTCCATACGGTCACCGAAGTTAAAGAACATCGAATCTGGCCAGTAGCTAGATGAGTGACCATTTAGGAATACTAGGTTCTATAAAATTCGCTGTGCAGGTGGTGTAATAGAATTGTTAATCCAGTTGGGTTCGTTATATTCACTGACGCTCAAATACCCTTGGGAAAGGTGTGAAACCAACTCTTCTCCCCACCGGCTAGGGGTTAATTAGTACGACTTTTATTACGAAAAAAATTATTATCTCTAAAAAAAAATAATTAAATTACGCCCAAAATATTTAGATTTCGGTTGATGTGCTGCTAAACAAAAACAACCAACCAAACATATGTCCCAGAAATTCAAAAGCTAAGATATTCATGATTAGTTCTTAGGAACACCACATATATTTCCGCCATAGAAGCAACGGTGTTAGAGGAAGGTAGTCTGGCGGAGCCCATCCCATTTCAGAATAGTTTTACATTCAAAGTTTTATTTCCTCCAGAATGGTTACCACCTCAAAGCAAGAATTTATCTTGCTATTTATTTCATGAGGCTGAAAGGATAGAAACGTACCTTTTTCCTGGGTTATTTATGTGAAAGTGAACGCAACCCACCTTGCCGGGATTCGAACTCGGATCCTCGTATTTCTCTTTCCGAGTCGCTACGAAATAGGATCTTAACAAGTTTTAAATCTTAAATAAATGCTTGCTTTTTTTTTCCCCACCCAGCTTTGCTGTTCAGAAATCGAGAAAATAATAATAATAATAATAATAATAATAATAATAATAATAATAATAATAATAATAATAATAATAATAAAACTGAGGGTCTCGTGAATAAATGTGTTGTTTTCTCAACATGGAAATGATCAAAACCTTAGGCAAATGGGGAAAATGATCCTGCTCAAAGACCGGGTATTGCAACTGACGTACTGGGTCAAGGGGCCACCTGCTCCATCTGCTCCACCCGTAAATTCCTACGACTCACACTAAAAAAAAAAAAAAAAAAAAAAAAAAAAAGAAAATAAGCAAAACAAGTGTGGTGCGTTTATCTTCCCATCAACTCCAAGAAAACATTTGCTGAATCAATTTACAAACTGCCAGTCGCGAGTCAAGGCATCATTATTTCTCAACTGGCAGGTACCAAAAAAATCCTCTCTCTCTCTCTCTCTCTCTCTCTCTATATATATATATATATATATATATATATATATATATATATATATTAACCGTTTTAAAAACCCTTTCCTAATTTATTTCTTGTTTCTTTTTAACGTAAGATATTTATAGATATAGGCATAAAAACATGTTGCACCAAAAGAAATTTTTATTTTTTTTATTTTGAGAAACTATTTTTCAAGCTCGAAAACGCAATTGTTTTTCCTTAAAATAAATCTCCAAATTTGCTTTACGTCTTGCAATTGCGAATTTACGTTGCCCAGAGGTATTTTGAATCTAAATTGTTTTCCTACCCAAAATTATCACTCAAGTACACATAAAGAAGATTCTAGAAAAGCGAACCGTCTTAGTCATTAAACAAACCGCGAAATAGCTGTTGTCTTGTCTGTATGTATATTTTTAACCCCGATTAAGCCAGTCAATTTGGAAGGCGACTTTAGAACGGCAAAGTACACATATGTTTGCGCCAACATTAAACAAGAATTAGCACTCTAGTCTATGAGATCATTACAATTGTAATGAGTTTAATCCCTTTCTTGCACACTTATGTCCATGTTCCTAATTAAACTAAATCGATGACTCCTCGTTGTCGAGTGCTGGCTAGCCAGAGATCCCCAGAAATTGATACTTCTCGACTGGAGGCCAATCATTCGACATCAGTCGAGATCATAAACTTCACAAATTCACATAATTAGGGATTCCATAATATTTTCAATGGCTTTATAATATGCGTCGAGTTATCGTTATATAGCGAATTGTCCTCCTACTAGGCTGGTTGCCAATCATGGCTACGGAGTCCAGTTTGCTCTGATAATTAAACCATGTTTGGAATAGTCATGACGGTGGGATTTTTCAACTTATAAAATGAGTTTATTTTGCAGAACTCATTTCTTTTGTTGTGAGGTGTGAACATTTTTCAGGGAATATTTAACGGTTCCTGTTACATTTGTATCACGAACAACATTTGGTGAACTCATGAGTAATGCATGTGATTAACAAAAGGAATTGCATGTGTACCCAATTAAAATCAAAGGAAAAGACATTAAAACAAGGTATAAGAATGTTTGTGCGTGCGTGCGTGAGAAAAAAAGTCTGTGATAGACACGTGTGTATATGTACGTGTGTCTGAGAGAGTTAAATATCCAGTGGACGATGGAAACAAACGTGCAAGAGAAAAAGAGAGAAAAAGAAGGTAATGTTTGTCAATAAATAGCGCCGCCTAACAGGCGTTTTTGGTGAAACCAAATGGGGTAGCCCACAGATATTATTTTAATAAACTGGAACAAAAATAATCGAAAATTGGTTGAAATTAAAAAGTGCTATATATATATGAAATAAGCGTCACGCTCTGATGAAAATTGAAGGAAATAAATGAATCATGTCGGTACATTTAAAGAGTACATTTGGTACGCAAGAGCACACTTGGTACTTTATTTGGTATGTAAGAGTACACTTTAGTCATGAAAATGCCAATCGTTGACCACTTTTAGACATCCACCTTGAGAACCGATTTATCATCTCAAAACAATCCATTTTTTTCTTCGTCGAGAAAGCTGTTTGTCCTCAAGTACCTGAAAAAATTAGGTGGAAACGTCTTGTAGCCTCATGGACAATTAATAATACTAAATTAGTTTGGTGCTGGGCCAGACCTGGGGTATCTAAATAAACCTCAGTCGAGATTCTATTGTCCAAAATCCTCACCAGAGTTAATTGTGAACACCATTATCTTTGCAATAGCCCTATAGTATGCGCCTCATCCAGGCTACGTGTAGTACATGCCTTTACCATCAATGTTTATTCTACTATGTCATACATACAGTCTATCGAGTTGATCCATGTGGACAAGAATTGATCTCATTTTGTTGCAAATCATAGAATAGGAATCTAGAATTCCGATAATTACTTCACATTTTTATATATTCTATCTTCCTTAAGTTTGCCATTATTGTGGCTTTTAACCAGATTAGATAACCATACCGACTCTACAGATTAACGTACTGTGAGATAATAAATACTTATATAATTGCTTAAAATGATTTTCACGGTTAAGAATGCATTAACGATAAGTATTTTTTTTTTGTCCCTTTCCTTTTTGTTTTCATCCGTTTCTTTTTTGTCTTTTTTATCACTACTTATTTTGAGGGTAGCGACAGAGGAAGCCCCCGAAATGACAATACAAAAGTTCTGCATAGTTTCACTTGTCATAAAAAATAAATCGTTAAAACGTCGAGCATTTGTCAAGCTACAAGTGCAATTAATTTTTCTGTCAGTCTGCGTGATTCTCCGTAAAGACGGTGGGCCATGACGTCTTTATCTGTAATTTAAACAATTTTTTATTACAATAAAACATACTGAAGAGGTCAGAAAAGAAAGTATTCCTATAGGATATAATTGCGTGAATCCACACGATCACATATATGTATATGTGTGTGTGTTTGTTGTGTGTGTGTGTGTGTGTGTGTGTGTGTGTGTGCAAATATTTAGCTATGAATAAAACGTATTTGTAAAGACAATATTAATTTAAAAAAATAAGAAGTGCAAGGATTGATTCCTGACAGAATATTAACTTAAGCCGTGGTTTTTTCAGATATCTCCTTCCATAGATGTTAATTTCTGCAAGAAGTTGAACCAAAATTTAATTAATTAATTGAATGCTAACACACACACACACACACACACACACATGCGCGTGTTCACACGCACACTCATACGCACATGTAATATAATAGACATAACAAGATATAATGATATAGTCACACATTGAAGTCAATCGATACATAAATATAAAATGATTTAGATAGAGGTTCGATTCGGTGATTTTACGACATATGCTTGATTATTGAATATGCGTTATTATACATTAGTATATCAGTATATATTGGTCGGGTTTGTATTTGAGTCTATAAACAAATATTGGTTGAATTTAAACTTGAATCTATACATAAAAAATGATTGTCCATAACCGACTCAGCAAACACGCACCTAACAGCTGCCCTTTTCGGGATGTTTTGAACATCTGCAAGTTCCACCAGCAAGTCAAGGATTTAGATAGATAGATAGATAGATAGATAGATAGATAGATAGATAGATAGATAGATAGATGCGAACAGATATCCATTTATCCATTTAAACACACGCGTTAACCTACCAAACAACATCCGCAATATACTTATAGAAAACACAGATACAGATAAGTAGTTCGTTGCGTTTTTATATTTATTTTATCTCAGGAAGTCGGATTATAATTTTCATTTTTTGTCATTATTCATAACAAAATTGCAATATGAGCTCTGGTAAAAACATGAAATGATAACAGCAAAACATTGCAATATGAGCACTGTTAAAAAATTATTGCTGATGACATTAGGTTTATAATATCCAGAAAAACATGCACAGATGTCCTCAAGGACACATGGCACAGTGGATAAAGGCGTTATTTAGATTCAGTGACAGGTCCCAAAGAGTGTGAGTTCCACTCGTGGTTAAGGCTGTGGAGAACTTCGTGAGAGAAATTAGCAGGAGATACTTGGCAAATATAAACCAAATTCATTTTTAATATTATTTACCAAAAATGTAATCATATTTATTTTTAACGATGAAGGCGGGGGAGGGGGAAATTTTCAATTCCATTGTTTAAAGAATTCATGGTTTTTCCCAGGAAAAAAAAAAAGGAAAACACTATGTTTAAATTCTTTACACTATTCGGTCTATTGTCTTCATCTTTGTCGCCATATTTATCACAACGTTTCAGCCGTTGTACGCTCCGGCCTTCTTCAGGTACTTGGAATGTCGAACTGAACCCTTTATTTCGCTCACTGGTGTAGACTGTTCTAGTTCCACGTGCCATGTTTTTAATGGATGTCAGCTATCAGTTATCTGTCCTCAGTGGATAAATGCATTGGTTAGATCCAGTGACAAGACCCAAAGAGTGTGAGTTCAATACCCGGTTAAGGCAGTGGAGAACTTTCAGAGGGAAATTAACAGGCGATAACTGATAACTGACATCCATCAAACATGGCACGTGGAACTAGAACAGTCTACCCCAGTGAGCGAAATAAAGAGTTCAGTTCAACATTCCAACCACCTGAAGAAGGCCGGAGCGTACAACGACCGAAACGTTGTGATAAATATGGCGACAAAGATGAGGACAAGAGTCCGAATAATGTAAATAATGTAGAAGGATTTATGTTTATAGCAAGGGCATTTGCGCGAAAGAGAACCCAAAAGACTAGGCCGAATTTGAAGTCAACTCGTCCATTCTATTTTCGAACCTTACTTAGGATCCATTTAAACACACGCGTTAACCTACCAAACAACATCCGCAATATACTTATAGAAAACACAAGCATAATAGCTTCATCCACATATAAAAAAGAGCGAAAATAATGGAATCACTAATAATAAAAAGGAAAAAGCCAACACTCAAGAACATAAACTATGAACACGGCCACAATGTGCTGACCGTGTTTGGAAAATAGAATATTCCAATAACTCTAGATACATACATAAAAAATCCATACATTCTGTTAAAAATAAAATAAAATAAAAATCATCCTTGATAATGTATAAAAGAATAATCGAAAGCGCACGGATATGCAGAACATTTGAACATTTTTTACTCACTTCATATCCAGAAAAGAAAACACTTATACAAACACAAGAAAAATTAAATAAAATGCTTAATCGCAGTACCTTGTTCATCGTCATTAATGAAACATATATAAAACAGGGATTGCTGCCAAAATACACAATTGTGTATATATATATATATATATATATATATATATATATATTGAATAAAAAACAGACCATGTTAAGATTCCATGTAATAAGTTATTTCACCATAACACCTTTAACAGGATTCTGATCTTCCATGTAATAAGTTATTTCATATAACCCCTTTAACAGGGTTCTGGATCCAGAACCCTGTTAAAGGGTTATGGTGAAATAACTTATTACTTGGAATCTTAACGTGGTCTGTTTTTTATTCAAACATATCTGCTCTGAATTTTTACATTGAGCTCTCTGGATATCATCCTCCTCGGGTCTACCCATACGGATTACCCAAGTTTGCATAAACTATATATATATATATATATATATATATATATATATATATATATATATATATATATATATACCAGTCGTAACAGCATAATTATCCATCCTACAAAATGTTTAATATCTAAAAAAAAAACAGTAAACTAATTAAGTTTCATCTTCCCGGTTTTCAGATAAGACGTTTAGCCATCTTAACCCCTTGACGGATGAATTACTGAAAACCCATTGAGTTATTCATTTAGAAAGAGAACAGGTTAAAATCGTTTTGTGTCAGTCCCACTCTCTTTCCAAATGAGCAATAGTGAGAGGAAAAGTTCATTCAGGCCTTCAGTAATTGTACCAATATCCGTACTCTGGCTTGCATCTTCAAAGTCCGTTAAAGAAGCATTGAGAGAACGGTGAATAAGTTTTAAAATGAGGGAACAGTAGAGAGAAAAACTGGATCAAGAAGTCACAACAGGAAGAGGGATCCTCATTTCAACAAAGAGCAAAAGAGATCAATTAAAATAGATCGAACTCAATCCATAAAACGTTTGGCACGGGAGAAGATTTTCAGCTATGGAAGTTCAAAGAGCAGAGAAAAAAAAGTTGAAAATGAATCCGTACCTGAAACCATTGATTGAGGAACCTTGTTACTCCAAGACAGAAAGCTAGAAGTTAAGTTTAGAGATGGCGAAGATCATCTTGAATCAGTTGTAAAATGATCCTGAAATAATATATATATATATATATATATATATATATATATATATATATATATATATGAACTTTCAATCCTTATCTATGATTAATGATGAACATGTCATTTTCGTTTATGATCGATGTCATCACTATTCTTCTGTTAAGTTTGAGAGTAATTATATATTCTTATTGCTCAAAGTAGAGTCCAATAGTGTTATGAAAACCTCTGAGAATTCCAGTAAGATATCTTTAATCATTTCTAAGATACAACGGTTCAGAGCTTAATCTAACAAATGGACAATTTTGATTTTACTAGAGTTGGACAATTTTACTGTTACACCCGCTATATAAGGGAGAAAGAGCAAACGAGACAGACAGAATGAAGTGCAAATTTGCTAATATTGGGGCGTGGGGGGGATACTTATTTTCGTCACGAGTTCAAGATATTTTAGTATTTTTTAATTTGTGGTTCACACTCTTCCCCTTAAGCTTCCAAAATTTTAATTAAGCTATAAACATTTAAAACATTTTGTTTATATTGCTTGACAAATGTCACCGATAAAATTCTCCTGACTGACCGGAGTTCGTATTTAAACACTTTTTTCGTTTATGCGCAAGTTGACACCGATTAATTCTTTTCCTCGCATGATGTATGTTTAGAAGCTCCAGATATATTTTTTCTTAATCTTATTTGGTTTAATTTTATTTTGCTTTTAAAGTTTAACTGTAATGCTCGTCACTTGTTCTAAAATACTATCCTTACTCCTATTTAGTTACCTCTTGTATCAGGCGCATCACTCCAGCTTGGTAAGATGAAGATATATAAACGGTGTTAACGGTTGACATTCCATACCACTTCAAATAAAAGGTTAGGAATGAAACCCTTAGCAACACTGGAAAGAATGATAACAGCTGCTGGACCACAGAAACGTATTTTCCTGAAAAAAAATGTTAAGAGAAAGATTTTATAAATTTCAACCGACAGTAGTACTGGCTGCTCGGTCAGTGAATGCCGAATGTTTCCTTATTAACATTACCACTACCATTTCTTGACATATAAAAATAAACTCGGTCGTTATATTTGCTTCCTATTGTAGCATACCTATGGACGATAATCGATATGTCTCCATTCATATAAATACCGTGGTAAATACTGTGATTGGTCTCCGTGCTGGCCAAACTCTCTGCCTCCGAGCAGAGAGGATCGCCAGACGAGGCTATATCGAATGGCAGAGTCTCGTCTCGTAAAAACAGTTACCCGACCCCGTTTAATATGGGTCTACGGAGAATTTTTGGCCAGGCCTACGGTCTCGGGTACCTCACATTAAATTCGGCCTTATGCCACATCTGACCGCGTGGGCGGTTGGTAGATATCTTGCAGTTGGAGATTCGTCTCCAACTGTGCTGGTCAAATTCTCTGCCTCCGGGTAGATATCCTGCAGTTGGAGATTCATTGTGGAATTCACTTCTGGCAGTTGACTACTACTTCTACGCGCCACTGGCGAATCTTATATGTGTTGTTCTTGTTCTAAGTATTATCGTTCATTACCAACCTTCGTGTGATGATTATTCTATTCAGTAACCTTCCCTAGGTTACAACACTTCCATAATCTTACGTTTAACTGGAGAGAGAAAGATAGAGTAATAATAGAACTAAAGAAACTGACTTTAAATTCATATAATTAATTTTGGAAAAATGCTTACATTACAACTATGGAAGTGAAATAAATTGATGATAACTTCCTTCGAGATAAGTCCTTCAGTTCATAAAATCTATGTATTATTTCTTTTCATTTTGTTCCTAATCGTTTGAGATTGGGAGAATTCTCTGTGTTAAGGGTTAAGTAGTTAACCTCATGAATTCACTTGCAATGCATATCAAATAAATGTCCATGAATTTAACATTGTTACCACATATTGTCTGCGAATCATGACGAAATCCAAAAATAGAATCTGCAATGTTATCGATCCCGACGAGGCATCTCGGCTTCAGTCACATTCCCATCGCTTTAATGTAATTTCTCTGTGTCTTTTCGATAAAAATTTTTATGGCAGTTGTGTTTATGAGCTTTCCTATTTGGTACATCAACTTCATGAATTTAAGCGCATTACTAAAGTTTACTGGTTCAATTTACTAAGTGTAACCGTAAGTTCTATCCTAATAGTGTCTTCTCTCGCATTTCTCGTCTGTGGAACTCTCTTTCCGCTTCTTGCTTTCCCGTCAACTACAAGTTAAAGAAATATTAAATGCAACGTCAATCATCTTCTGTCTTTCCAAATCCCGTTCTTTTGTTCTCCGTTCTCATTAATAACATTTTCTCATTTTTTTTTTTTAACTCTCAGTGAGGCCTTGCGTCTTAGTGGCTTTGTCGCCTTTCTTGGAGTGAAATGATTTTTAAAAAACTTTGAATAAATAAAAAAATTATTTATTTTCTTTGGTTAAAGAATAAATGAATATGCTTTGCAACCATGATTATTTATTTTCCTGAGAGGCTATTCAAAAATAAAACAAACATCCTTGTTTATGAATGTCTACCTGTAAATGGTGCAACTGGCGAAACAGAAAACAGCCTGGGAAATGGAAGCAACGACCCGAGTACAAATTTTAAATGGAACCGTTTGCATTCATTTCTTCTTATTTTTTATACAATACAAGAACCAAGAGTCACTCAAGGTAGAAAGCTACTAAGTAAAGTTATATGGACGAAGGAGTGGGGATGTATGTGCAGATTATGTGAATATGTAGGATAGGTAACGGTTGACTAACATTTGACAATAATGGTTGACTCTAACATTTGACAATAAGGGTTGACTAACATTTGACAATAATGGTTGACTCTAACATTTGACAATAAGGGTTGACTCTAACATTTGACAAGAAGGGTTGACTCTAGACATGAAGATTGTAGGGTTCTGGGAAGCAACTTCTCTGGTGTCTGTTTCATAAATTAGCGTCTCTTGAAAAAAAACTGCTCGATTGGAACTTCTTCCTTACCAACGGAATATGAAGGGAATGAGGATGGTTCGCCTCTGTGTCTCTATGGCATGCCGGGTCTTGGTTGTAAGTGCCTGAACTAGTGGAACTAGGGGATGCAGTTTGTCAATATTTTCCATGTAAATAATGAAAGAGCAGCCACAAGCTTACGATGTTGCGTTTGTGTGAAAGTGGTTGTAGGGAGGAAAATAATCCATCGCCTACAAGTAAATGATTTTTGAGCTCAACTGGAAAGAGAGGATCGGGCAGCTCCGGCCCAAATATGGCATCCTAACTCCGTTTTGGGTTTGATCTGACTCTTGTAAAGTTATAGCACGGTAAAAGCGGCCAGGTACTACCTGGTTCAGTTTTAGAAGCCGGTCATCTTTCCATTTACAGATTGATCGTATATATGTTCCATTTGAGGTTTGGGATGAACATGAGTCCCAGTAGACGTCCAAAGAAAATGAGTCATATTCAGCGTGATTTGAATTCAGAGTCAGCTCTTGATAATGAAAACTTACTACCTTGGTTTTTGAAGTATTGAAAGTTACAAGATAGTGCCCCTCATGAAAGGCATGGATCCATATTTCCCTTCGCCCAGTTATAGGTAAATAGCTCATGATGGCAATGAGAAGTATGTTTGAACTCTTGGCAGTAAACAAGAAATTATAGCTCTCATCATCTGGAATCCGACATCAAAGAAATCGACAAGAAGGCGATCAAACAGCCACCCCCACATTAGAAAGGGGTCGTTGAAAGCTAACAAATCAGTTTATGCAATCGCTTTTGACGCTGTCTCAAGGAGGTTGAAGGCGATTTTATTGAATACCTCTTCCGAAGATGGATATGTATACAATTATTTTGAAAATTAACTGACTTTACAATTTATAATTGCTGATGTTCCCAGATCCACCCTGACCCGGAGTAGTAGCACCTGTTAGGGTCCCAGCTATGGGCAAATAGCTAACGCCCAAGTGGGGTCAAGACACTATGAAAGTGTAAAAATAGGTTTTAATACCAGCAATAAATTTTTTGAGGAAAAATTATTACCAGCTATTTTGAAGAAAATAAGTATTATGAGCAATACATTTTTGAAGAAGAAAATATTCCCAGCAATACATTTTTGTAAATAATTATTACCAACAATACATTATTACCAACAATACATTTTTCAAAAAAATATTATCAACAATAAAAAAAAAAAACTTGTCAGCATTAAATAACCCATTGATGTTGAAATGCCGTAAAACAAACCAAGCTAAAAAAAAAAAACCCACTGTAATTGTCTCTCGATAGAAGCCCTCTTTGCAAAAGTGTTAATGAAACTTGATTTACAAAGTGATTTTGTTAAAAAGAATACTTTTTTATTCATGTGTATTTATATACATATATATACTATTCAATTTTTTTTTTTTGGCATTAAATAACTTTTTGTGATTGATAAGCCATAAAACAAACCAAACCAAACCAAATATCACTGTTTTTAAACAACGTAAATTTACGTCTACCAGCCTGTAAATTGTAGTCTTAATAAAGATAATTTACATTATTTAAAAAACAGGATCGTCTACTCAAACACGTGCACCCACTTTGTTTGTTATGAATACACTCCAACGGATGCGCAGGATCGCCTCATCAGTGATATTATGACTTAGGGTCATATCAAGTTTCGGGTTTTTCACCCAAGAG